>KQ991109.1:20115-30750 GCA_001598015.1 Dorcoceras hygrometricum | reverse complement strand
GTTGAATGAAAGAGTTATACAACATCAAACTTCTTTTGATAGCAAGGAGATCAAATTGAGAAAACTTTCGGATCTTTTAAGCGCACCCGCGTCCTATATATATATATATAAAATTTGTATCTTCTTTTTCTTCTTGATGAAATTAGATGAATAAAATTGTGTTTAATATTTATTCGCCCCTTAAGATGAGATTAGCAACCTGGAGTCCCCACACCCTGAGCCGCCTCACCTGCAGCAAGAAAACTAATGAGCCTAGGGGCTCAACAAGTAAAACTGAGGATAACAAGATCACAAAATGCAGGCATCAATATACATAGGCTAAAGACATAAATTTAAAGGAAGTCAGCTTAAGCTCAATTCTTTCTCATAGAAATAAGATTGGGACAACACCCAGATCGCTCTTATTTTATTTGTGACTTATGGCCTAGAAGCTCTCCTTAGGTCCTGGAACTTGATCAAGCTAACATCTGAATTCAGGAACTGGGGAAATAAATCTCAACTTAGTTGTGAAAGGGATTATAGTTTGCTAACCATAATTCTGTCCCTTTCCTAGTTAAGGGGCACTCTGGTCCGTCAACCAGCTCACTCAACCTTCTTGTGGACCGTCTGTTATCTATGTCATAAATCATTTAAAGCTGAAATTCACTTCCTTTAAACCAATGATATATCTTTTAAACAATGCACTTGATCGGAGGCCGATCACTTAAACTTGTGGGGTTAACTACTTCAGAAATCATTTAACTTTTAAAACCTCACTGAGTGTACAGCTAGGCTACGAGCTGATGGTAATTGAAAACCAGCTCGGGTGAATAATTGAAGAACATAATTTCAAGGAGGTAACAATGATCTCAATAGGTAGTAATGGATTATCGATTACTGGTATTGGAAATATTCCGTGAAATCTGTTCAGTGAAAGGGAAGAGCTGAACTTGAGAAAGGGTGGTCCATCACGGACGTAAGCTGGATCAGCGCGCGACTGGGTAGTCAGCTCGGGTAGTAATGTTAAACGTTTTCAATTCAGTTTTGGATAAATCAACTCAGCTAGAGGGTACTGTACTAGCACATACAATCCCAAAACAGACCAGCTCAACTTATACAACTGGAACATAAGTCCTGATCAACAAGCACCGCCTATCCGTTCAGAGCCATATCCATAACTCTACAGTACACTTGGAACTAATAAGCTTTTCTATGGTACATACGTAAACTCGAACTTGTACAACTCAGTGTTTTGAAATACAACCTCGTTCTTACTGAAAGATAAACTGGTGAGTTTTCTCAAAACTTTAAACATCGCTGCTGTGAACCCATAACTTTCATATTTCAAATCTTTGTATAAAACGTGAACATGAACTGAACTGAAACTTACACATGCAGTAGGCAAGAAATCAATAGGAAACAAAGAAAAAATATATGTTTTCCAGATGCAACAAAGAATTAGCTTTACTTTCCTTAACTGAGTATCACGGAGAACATATGACCTCGGTTGAATGTCACCACAAGCACAAGCTATAAGGCTTCAAAGTATAATGAGAACTAAAGTTTTCTTTTGTGAAAAAGTGAGCTCTATAACTCTCAAAACATCATTTTGTAAGATGCATGATTGGTAGTAGGTATATAGTACAAAACAAATCATGGGTCACCTTACCAAACCACATAATTTATCAAAAACCCCATACTACATCTTTAAATTTTGAAATCTACTACTATAATTTTATTGAAAACTGAACTGTTATGAAATAAAATCATGCGGAAAACACCAGAACTGAATCCTAAATTTTAAAACGACTCGGCGCAAAACATATTTCTGTTTACAGAAATCTGTTCGACTTACTGTGTGTGTGCAATAATGTATGCGTGCGTGCTAAATAAGTGCATATGCAGAATAAAATACGCAGCTTATTTGTTTATGGAAGTTCGGACATCAATGTTCTACGTCTCCCCTTCTTCCTCCTCGGAAGGTTCCACTAGAAGATTTTATCTACAAATCGTGTACAGACCCGATCCCACAACCAGCAGCTGCGAGAACTCCTAGACTCCACCAGCCCTCAACTGTCACTCACTTGTTTTACGCCTATGTGAGAAAGGCTACAAACATAGAGTTTAACGTCATCGTGCTTGGATGGGATCTGATTTTGTATTGGGTTTGAGATTCATTCACTATTCAATTTCGCTCAACTCTCATGAATGTGAATGAATCTCTCTATGTGTGAGATTTACAGTGTAAGCACAACTCTCGTAAAAATTAAATCTCACACACTAGGGAAATTCTCTACAAAAGCTGATTGAGACACAGCAATAGACACTCGTTATGCGCTCCTCTCTAATGGCGGTCTACTGCTTCGTCTCCAATATTCTTCCCTCTGTATTTTACACTCTGTCAAAATCTTCACGAAATCATCACACTAATCCTCAACAGTTCTTCTTGTATTTATATGGATTCCCCCAAATATGGCTGTTACATTACTTCAAATCCATTATGCGTTTGTCAAGGCCAATTTGTCTTCTTCCCAATTGGTGCAAGCATCCTCTGTATATTGTACTATTTCCCAGAAGAGTACAAATCTTGTCCCCTTGATTTAAGGCATTTGCACGACTCAATTTCAGCCATTGATTCTTTCCATATTGAGCGTTGACTGCATCCCAACAGCTGAATGTGCTCCAACAAATTGTTCAACAGCTGTTCGCTCAGCTGTTGTCTTTTCTTCGTCACAACACTTCGTGCAAAAGCTGGTTCACCTTCATTGCAATAGCTGGGAAGAGGTGATTGCGACTGGTTGTCCAGGCGCTGGTATTAACCAGGTGAAATGATGTGCTTGCTGCAGGTACACCAGTCGTTGGTCTTGAAGTGCTTGCGACTGGATCCCTGTAGCTTGCGTCTGGATTACCCAACGACTGGTTAGTTCAAACGCCGCCGTTTTAACTTATCCAAATGACATCGTTTTCTATACATCCTCGACTGGTTAAATAAACACTGTAGCTCTCGTCTGGATGAACAAACTACTGTAGCTCTCGTCTGGATGAACAAACTACTGTAGCTCTCGTCTGGATGTACAAACTACTGTAGCTACCTGCTGGTTTCCCTTAAGAGATGTACCTGCTGGTTATTACCATCACAAAATCTATCGACTGAACCTTAGCGCGAAGGCAAAACGCTGTCGTATCCATTTATCCAAACGACATCGTTTTGCTATCGCTAACTTCAAGTACCATCGACTGGTTGTACTGTAGCTTGCAACTGGATATACTGTAGTTTGCTGCTAATTGTGATGACATCACTGCTGACGTTATCATCGCTGATCCATCTACTGATTCTGCTGACATCACTGCTGCTGATCCATCTTTTCCAGCTTCTCTTGTTCATCGTACACTTCAGACTTCTTCTGTTCATTATCTTTATTTTGCTTCTGAACAGATTTTATCTTCGTTCAATCTTCCAGATTTCACCTATCTTTATATTCAGACTTCTCCAGCCTTTAGCGTTCCAGATTTCCCTTTTCATTAAACAACGTTGCTGTTTTTCTTCTCGACCAGATTTCTTCTCCTCGATGCATCCAGATTTCTCTTTTATCTTCGTTCCAACAGCTTCTGAATGCTTCTTTTCACTATTGAATCTTCTTCATCAACCTTCTTCAACAGACATCTTCAACAGAAATCTTCTCTAACATATTTCTCCTATTATCATCTGCACACTTATGTAGAGTTGTTAGAAACACAATAATAAGTTTTGTGTAATTCAAAATTCAATCTGGATCTGTTGACACAGATCCATCACAAAGTATTTTGAGAACTAAAGTTTTCTTTTGTGAAAAAGTGAGCTCTATAACTCTCAAAACATCATTTTGTAAGATGCATGATTGGTAGTAGGTATATAGTATGAAACAAATCATGGGTCACCTTACCAAACCACATAATTTATCAGAAACCCCATACTACATCTTTATATTTTGAAATCTACTACTATAATTTTATTGAAAACTGAACTCACATATCCAAAGCATTTTATATAAAATTGCTGCCAGATCGGGGTTGTGCTTGGGGTGCATCCTTCCGGGAACCTTTTGGACCGTGCTTCTAGTTGGAAGAGAAGAAATCAGTTAGGTAAAAGAACCAGCTCAAACGATCTAGAAGTGAAAATATCAAAACAGCCCTTCAAAAGAAAAATGCTAACATATGTGGTCCTATGGATCTCGGGTGTTACAACTCTACCATCCTAACTGAAATTTCGTCCTCTAAACTTAATCTTACCAAATAGATCTGGGTAAAGTCTACGCATATCAGCTTCGGTCTCCCATGTTGCCTCCCATTCTGATTGTTTAGACCAATGCACTGTGACCATCGGGATGGTACGATTCCTCAATTTCCTATACTCTTTATGAAGAATCATTTCTGGTCTTTCTTCGTAGCTCAGGTCAGGTGCAAGCTAGAATCCTTTCTAGTATTTATTCGTATTTTCTAAGAGCTGATACATGGAAAACGTTGTGCACTGATGACAGGTGAGGGGCAATGCTAATTGATAAGACAGAGTTCCTACATTGTTCAAAATTTTGTAAGGACCAATGAATCTTGGACTCATCTTATCCTTATTCCCAAATCTCATCACTCCTTCCATAGGAGCTACTTTTAAAAACACATGATCTACAGTTTCAAAACTCAGATCACGGCGTCTATTATTGGCATAGCTCTTTTTCCTGCTTTGAGCTGTTCTCAATCGATCCCGAACCTTCCTAACTGCTTCAACTGTTTGCTCTGCAATTTCTGGACCTAGACCAGCTCGCTCACCAACATCGTCCCAGTGAATGGGTGTCCTGCACTTTCGACCATAAAGGGATTCATAAGGGGCCATCTGGATCGAAGCTTGAAAGCTATTGTTATACATAAATTCTACCAACGGTAGCTTTATATCCCAGCTCTCGGAAAAATCTATCATACAAGCTCGAAGTAGATATTCTAGTACTTGAATCACCCTTTCAGATTGACCATCGGTTTGTGGGTGAAAATTCGTGCTGAACGTTAATTTAATGCCCACAGCTTTGTGTAACTCTTACAAAAAGCTGATGTAAAGTTGGGATCCCTATCGGATACGATTGGAACTGGAATACCATGCATCCTCACTATTTCCTTAATATACAGCTCAGCTTATTTGTTCATATCATAGGTCGTCTTCATTGGTAGGAAGTGAGATGATTTAGTGAGATGGTCTACTATAACCCAAATGGAATTGTATTCATGGATAGATTAGGGTAAACAAACTACGAAATCCATTGCAATACTCTCCCATTTCCATTCTGATAAAGGTAGGGGCTTCAACACTCCAGCTGGTCTTTGATGATCTGCCTTCACCAGCTGGCAGGTTAGTCACTCTGAAACAAATCTAGAAATGTCACGCTTCATACCAGTTACCAGTACGACTTTTGGAGATATTTGTACATATTTGTACTCCCTGAACTGATTATGGGGCTGTATGAGCTTCGTCCATTACATCAGCTCTCAAGGTATCTACTCGAGGAACCCATATTCGCACTGAAATCTAACCACTCCCCCTTCTCAAGTGTAGAGATTACCACCTTTATATTCGTCTCGCTTCTTCCGCTTCCTTAGCTACTCATATCTCAGCTGACCTTCTCTGATTTGATATATCAACGATGATTGAATGGAGAGAACAGCCAGGGTTGCAGTACTATGACAACGCACCAGCTCTAACCCAAAATCCTCAATCTCATAAGCTAACGGTCTCTGAGCTGTAAGCTGCATCAATCCTATTGATTTCCTACTTAAAGCATCAGCCACTAACATTGGCTTTACCTAGATGATAGCTGATGGTACAGTCGTAATATTTTAACAACACCAACCATCTCCTCTGCCTCATGTTAAGTTCCTTCTTGGTGAAAAAGTACTTAAGGCTTTTGTGATCTGTAAATATTTCGCACTTCTCCCCAAACAGGTAATATCTCCAGATCTTTAATGAAAAAACTCAGCGGCTAGATCTAGGTCATGCATAGGGTAATTCTTCTCATGGTTCTTCAGCTGCCTGGAAGCATACGCGATTACTCTTCTGTCCTGAATCAGCACAACTCCTAAACCCATCTTGGATGCATCTGTATAAACAACAAACTTTCCTTGTCCCGAATGCATGGTCAGCATGGGAGCTTCAATCAAAGCTTGCTTCAGTTTCTCAAAGCTCGGCTGACAATCAGGGGTCATTCATACCTGACTTGCTTCTTGGTCAAAGAGGTTAATGGAACAACTATATTCGAAAATCCCTTAATAAAATGTCTATAGTATCCAGCAAGACTCAAAAAGATATGAGGACTTTGATTTACCAAGGTAATTAGTAGCTTAATTGGGTATAGATTAATGGTTAATCATTCGACAATCAAAGCTTGCTTCAGTTTCTCAAAGCTCGGCTGACAATCAGGGGTCATTCATACCTGACTTGCTTCTTGGTCAAAGAGGTTAATGGAACAACTATATTCGAAAATCCCTTAATAAAATGTCTATAGTATCCAGCAAGACTCAAAAAGATATGAGGACTTTGATTTACCAAGGTAATTAGTAGCTTAATTGGGTATAGATTAATGGTTAATCATTCGAGGTTATTGAGCTTAGAGAGCTATCACGTTTCGCACTAAGCTGATGGTGTAAGCTGTTTTGGGTTTCAGCTTGGGTTAGCATTGGCGTGAGCTGTTAGAGTGGTTGTGTTGCTCTTCGGTGTTGTAGCAGATTAGAAGCCCACTTAGAGGTAAGATGGTACGGTTCAGCTTAGGTGTTCGATTTAGAGGACCAGCTTAGAGGTAATCTGGTGTGTTCCGCGATCTGGTTCGACGTTTTGTAACGTAAGTTGTTGACCGTGGACCAGATTAGGGGCAAGCTGTTACGTAAGGGCTGTGCTAATGTCCGTGAACTGTTAGCATCTTAGGAGTACTATATAGCAGGGAACAGCAGACGTGAGATTTTTGGGATTGCGAGCTATTCCAGGTTTATGCGCTTTGATCTGAGAGCTTATCGAACAGCTTTGGGCTTTGTAAGATGTTTAGAGCATCCTAAGCTGTTAGGTAGGATACGTGATGTTCTAAGTTCCTCCAAGATGAGTTGTGTGAACTGTTAGATAGCGATGCTAGTGCGATCTGATCTGTCTTGGTGCAAGCTGACGCTGAAGAACTTTTTTGGCTGGAGCTGCTATTCTGCGTGAGCTGATCGGTGCATGAACTGGCCTGCTGCTGTGAGCTGTTGCTGCTGTATTTGTTTTGAGCTGTTTTTTTAGTCAGATCAGGTAGGAATTGGCCTAGATATTCTGAGCTGTTGGGGGCTAAACCTGCGTACACGAGAACTAAGATGTGAGCTTTGAGCTGTCGCAGGAGAGATCTGTTGGTGTACGCAAGCTGTTAATGGGAGTGTCCCATGCTCTTTGTTCAAGATGGTGTCAGCTTTTAGGTCTAAGCTGAACTGCGTGAGAACTAACTAACATGTGTTGTGCATGAGCTGGTTGGTCCTCGATATGAGGAGAGGTGGTCTATAATCCCTGTATTGGAAGCGAGACCTGGTCTTGTGGTTCTGAGCTAAGCTGGGTGTTGCGTGGGCTGTTGGCTGTGATATGATCGGTGTTGACGCGTAATATGTTATGTGTGTATTCTAAGTCGGAGCAGTGGAGCTCCGACCTGATTACTGGAACTGTAGATCAGTTCTGGAATTATTAGTATAAATAGCAGCCGCTGACCCAAGACTTAGTTATTTTTATACCTCAGATATTTTAACACCTCTGGTGTATTCGAGAAGCTACCTACCCCGAAACCCTTGTAGGTATTGTTCGCTCGTTGTCTTTATTTTCCGATCACCGGAGTTCGGCCGACCAGTTGTGGTCAAGAGAGGTACTGTCAGGCCTCGATCACAACACATAGTTAAATCACGTAAAATATAGCGGAAGCACTTTAAAAAGTGGCTAAAATATTTCGCTTTTGGCCTGACTAAGAAAACATAATTTTAAAATACCACAATATGTCAAAATATCCCAGTTTATAGAAATACACAATGCTAAAAGCCATAATACAACAGTACAGCATTAAACAAGTATCAGTTAACTAATACAGCAACTGGATAAACAAAGCACGGGACACTCCCCGGCTATTAGAACTGATACTTATATGCTATACGCTAACTGGGACACTCTAAGCACCACCTGGGGCATCTCCGCTGGATCAACACCAAGACCAGCGGAATAACCTGGGAGACCTGAACAACAAGTAGGCAAACAAAACAACCAGCCCCAGAGGGACATCGGGGTCAAACCCCAGTACGAAGAGCTACAAAATACACCTAACATATATAGCATGCAATGTATCATGTCGTGCAAATGCATGACCGCACAAGTACTGGATTCGAGATTCCGGCACGGATATTCAGCTCAATGTGTTGAGCATGAGAAGAGGAATTTTGGGAGTGCGACTTCCTAAACGTCAACAGGGGTCAAATCGTGGATTTCCGCTGTTGAGGGGCAAAACGGTCATTTTGCACTTGGGTTCTGAAAAATGGTTTTTCAGATCATAGTATTCATTTTTGGAAACTGAGTCGATCGGTCCGATCTGATCGGCGATCGGAGTTATGATGAAGTCACGATGATGGGGATGAACCGAATGTTCAAACGTTGGACCCGGGCCCGTTGGGCCGATCCAAGCCCATCATTATGTCTACTTAATGTAGACTTAGGCTTAATCAAAACACAATTACATTACACAGAAACCCTAACCCTAGAGCACTAAAAGCCGCCGCCTCCCTCCTCTCCCAAAAGCCGCCGCCGTCGCCGTCGCCGCCACCGCCTCCCTCGCCGGAATTTGTTCCGGCCAACTTTTCGAGGAGAATCCATTGGTGATAAAATCCATCAGTCTTCTAGTGCAGGCTGATCGGAGGGAGATCGTTTCCGGTCGTGGACCTGATTGACGTAATCTACCGCCGCCTACCGTGAAGTGCCGGTTTCCTCGCGAAACTGGTCGGAGCCAGGCACGAGTTGCCAGCAAGGTAATCAACGAAAACACCCTATGAATGGTTCATAGTTTGCATGATTTTTGAATTGTATTGAACGTTTCCCGACCCAATTTTGTTCTTCCGCTGCCTCGCCGGGAGACGAGATCCGGATCCGCCACGGTTCCCCAACACAAAATTCCACGAATCTGCCCGAAAGCTCGAATCTGATAAGGCACCTGTCAAATCAGTTCAACAACTGAATTTCTAAACACTACAACCTACGACCAAGAGCTGAAACTTGGTCCTATCACTATATCGAAACTCAACAGCAGGAACTACGCTTAGCAATGGCAAGAATCACTTACCCTGAGGCTCACCCAGACCTGGAGAACTATCGTATGGAGTCTCAAAGACACACAACCCTGCGAAACAATACGCACGAGATCCTTTGGTCCTAACAAGTGGTATCAGAGCAGGTTGTTCTTGAACGAGAATTTTTTTTAAAACGCATGTGCTATTTTTTTTAAATTCTTTAACTGTTTTTGAAAAGCTTATTTTATGAAGAGAGGTAGAAGAATGATTGCTGAACTTTGATTTTGCTTTTGTTGAGCTGACACGGATGCGCGAGTTCCGTGTGGATGCCAAGATTCTGTTTTGGTTGGGCTGTTTTCAGTACATGTGTCCAAACAGGATAAATGAAAGAAAAATCCGATAGATCCAGTTATCGTTTCTCATCCAAATCTGAATAATTAAGGTGATTCAGTAGCACATGTTTTGATTTGAAACATATTTATTCAAGTGCTCTGATTTTTGCGGAATTTCAGCTGTTGCATTCGTATCTATGCTATAAATTATTTTAAGGTTTTAAAATGTTTTCGAAGCTGAATGTATAAAGATAGGGAGAGTAATGATTTTCGAATTGTAGAGTATTTTCCGAAATAAAATGCGGCAATATTTCTTCTGACGAGCTGACACAGATCCACAAATCTGTGTGTATGCCAAGGTTTTCAGATGCGGTTATGGGGCCACGTCTGGAATGAAATAGGAGAAAATCTGTTATTCGTTTATTCTTAACTCCCATAAAAATATATAAGCTAAACAGTAGCATACGATTTGTCTTTCAAAATCATTGCATATCGTTGCATTCGGTTGTCCCCAAAATCTGTTTTGATTTTCAAAATTTGTAAAATTCCTGCTGTCACGTTGTTTTTGTTGTGGCAGTGTAGGGAGAGGTTTATTTAAAATTTGTCGGGAAAACCAGTTTTCGATTCCTTTTTGATTCCCACAAAAAGGGAGATAATTGTTAAATTATGCATCTGTTATTTGAGGTCTTGTGTAAATCAAAAAGGGAGAGATTGATGGATCTGGATAACAGATCCAGATCTGAGTTTTGAATTACACAAAACCTGTTATTGTGTTTCTAACATTTCTACGTAGTGTACATTTTATGTGAAGAGCAGAAGCAAAGATCGAAGATGCGACCAGAAGCCAAATAAGAAGCGAAGCAGTTGATCAGCTCTTTTGAACAAAGAAGCAAATCAACTGATGAACAATGTTGTGAACAAAGAAGACAACAGCTGATGAACAGTATTGTGGACAAATAGAAGCGATGGCCTGATATCAGCTGTTGATGTGAAGAAAACCAACAGCTGAGTGAACAGCTGTTGAGCGAAGTGT
>KQ991109.1:4367-18365 GCA_001598015.1 Dorcoceras hygrometricum | reverse complement strand
ATGAGTTCTAATCAGCTCTTTAGGAGCATTCCCAGTTGTGTGAGATATTATTATTATTACGAGAGTTGTTCTTACACTGTATATCTCACACACAGAGATTCATTCACATTCTTGAGAGTTGAGCAAAATTGTATAGTGAATGAATCTCAAACCCAAAAATCAGATCCCGTCCAAGCACGAAGACGTTAAACTTGTGTCTGTAGCCTTTATCACATAGGCGTAAAAAAAGTGATTGAGTGAACAACCGAGGGCTGATGTAAATTATAGTAGTTTCAATTTGAGCAGTGGTAAGTCCCAATTTCGATTGGGTCTGCGGATCAAATATTCTAGTGGAACCTTCCGAGGCGGAAGAAGGGAAGACGTAGGATATTTATATCCGAACTTACATAAACAAACATTGAGTAATTTCTTTATGGTTTCCAGCATTCTGCACTTGCATTTATTTAGCACGCATAACACATTTGATGTCATACACACACGCACAAATCTGTTTGGCACAAACAGATGTCACGCATTGGAAATTAGATTTCACATGCTCTGTTGCGTTTACTTTTGTTTAGCAGAAATCTGATTTCATGGAGTTTTAAATTTAGGATTCAGTTCTGATGTTTTACGCATGTTTTTATTACATACCAGATCTGTCTCTGGTGCTCTGTTTTATGTTCAAGAACCCGAGGTATTGCACCTCATAATAGCTGCGCAAAATTTTTTAACAGTAGTAGCGCTCTTTATTTTCTTTATATTTATGGATCAGATCTCACGCCCCTCCCTTATGTTATGATGTTTATTGTATTGCATCTCGAGATCTGATCCTTCGGTCCTAACAAGTGGTATCAGAGCAGGTTGTTCTTGAACGAGCATTTATTTTAAAACGCATGTGCTATTTTTTTTAAATGCTTTAACTTTTTTTGAAAAGCTTATTTTATGAAGATAGGGAGAGGAATGATTGCTGAACTTTGATTTTGCTTTTGTCGAGCTGACACGAAATGCGCGAGTTCCGTGTGGATGCCAAGATTCTGTTTTGGTTGGGCTGTTTTCAGTACATGTGACAAAACAGGAGAAATGAAAGAAAAATCCGATAGATCCAGTTATCGTTTCTCAGCCAAATCTGAATAATTAAGGTGATTCAGTAGCACATGTTCTTATTTGAAACATATTTATTCAAGTGCTCTGATTTATGCGAAATTTCAGCTGTTGCATTCGTATCTATGCTATAAATGATTTTAAGGTTTTAAAATGTTTTCGAAGATGAATGTATAAATATAGGGAGAGTAATGATCTTCGAATTGCAGAGTATTTTCCGAAAGAAAATGCGGCAATATTTCTTCTGACGAGCTGACACAGAGCTCACAAATCTGTGTGTTTGCCAAGGTTTTTAGATGCGGTTATGGGGCCACGTCTGGAATGAAATAGGAGAAAATCTGTTATTCGTTTATTCTTAACTCCCGTCTGAATATATAAGCTAAACAGCAGCATACGATTTGTCTTTCAAAATCATTGCATATCGTTGCATTCGGTTGTCCCCAAAATCTGTTTTGATTTTCAAAATCTAGAAAATTCATGCTGTCACGTTGTTTTTGTTGTGGCAGTGTAGGGAGAGGTTTATTTAAAATTTGTCGGGAAAACCAGTTTTCGATTCCTTTTTAATTCCCACAAAAAGGGAGATAATAGTTAAATTATGCATCTGTTATTTGAGGTTTTGTGAAAATCAAAAAGGGAGAGATCGATGGATCTGGATAACAGATCCAGATCTGAGTTTTGAATTACACAAAACCTGTTATTGTGTTTCTAACATTTCTACGTAGTGTACAGTTTATGTGAAGAGCAGAAGCAAGGATCGAAGATGCGACGAGAAGCCATATAAGAAGCGAAGCAATTGATCAGCTGTTGTGAACAAAGAAGCAAATCAGCTGATGAACAATGTTGTGAACAAATAAGACAACAGCTGATGAATAGTATTGTGGACAAATAGAAGCGATGGCTGATATCAGCTGTTGATGTGAAGAAAACCAACAGCTGAGTGAACAGCTGTTGAGCGAAGTGTTGTGACGAAGAAAAGACAACAGCTGAGCGAACAGCCGTTGAACAAATTGTTGGAGTACATTCAGCTGTTGGGACGCAATCAACCGTTTAAAAGGGAAAGAATCAAATTTCGTGCAAATGCCTTAAATCAAGGGGACAAGATTAGTACTATTCTGGGAAATAGTACAATATACAGAGGATGATTGCACCAATTTGGGAAGAAGACAAATTATCTTTTACAAGAGCAGAAGGGGAGACGTAGGATATTTATATCCGAAATTCCATAAACAAACATTGAGTAATTTCTTTATGATTTCCAGCATTCCGCACTTGCATTTATTTAGCACGCATAACACATTTGATGGCATACACACACGCACAAATTTGTTTGGCACAAACAAATGTCACGCATTGGAAATCAGATTTCACATGCTCTGTTGCGTTTACTTTTGTTTAGCAGAAATCTGATTTCATGGAGTTTTAAATTTAGGATTCAGTTCTGGTGTTTTCCGCATGTTTTTATTACATACTAGATCTGTCTCCGGTGCTCTGTTTTATGTTCAAGAACCCGAGGTATTGCACCTCATAATAGCAGCACAAAATTTTTAACAGTAGTAGCGCTCTTTATTTGGTTTATATTTATTAATCAGATCTCACGCCCCTCCCTTATGTTATGATGTTTATTGTATTTCATCTCGAGATCTGATCCTTCGGTCCTAACAGATAGGTTCAGCATCGAGTGCGACTGAGACTAGCTCCAGCTTTGCTTTTGAAGAAGCTGCTTTCCCTTTCAATGTTCGCTTCTTCTTAACCACCTGCTCATCAATAGTAGCAGCTGGCCTATTTTTGGAAACAGCCCTCTTTACGGGTGTTTTCTTCACCCTAGATTTTCCTGCCAAGCCCTCCACATTGTCAATAGCAATCTTTCGTTAATGGCAATATATCTCCCAACTATTTTTGGCAGTCACAATTTTTAGACGAGGGAACTCCACGGAGTCTCCCAACTCCAAATCTGGTATATTATTCAACAAAATACAGATATGGACAGCGTAACCTCTGGCTTGTCTAGTCTCTGGAGTCACCATATCCTTGAAAATTTTAAAGATCAATCTTCCCAAATTTTCAGACACACCTCCAAAAGTAGCAGTCATCAAAAGAAATCGTTCATGAGTCACGGCATCAAAGGAACCCGCTTTCACAGTCATCGATTTTGCCATGATATCACTAAGAATCCTGTACTCAATCTTCAATTCCCTCTTCTTGCAGGAAGTTGTAAGCTGCTCACCGGTAAGTGAAAACTCAGTTCTAGCATCAAAAATCAAGTCCTTCGGTACCTCACTGATATCTATCAATCCTTCAACTGGCAGCTGAAAAGTTCGGGCAAAAACTTCCTCAGATATCTCCACCAGCTTCCCGTGAACTGTACTAAAACTTTATCATCTCTTACGGAGGCGTTTTCATAAAACTCGATCAGAGCAGTTTCAGAAATCTTAGACATACAACGCAGAAAGCCGTTCAAACCAGATGCCACAAGGGCTTCAAACATAGCTACCATTTCTGAGTTGTCCATGGCAATGACAGAGGCGAAGTGAACCTGGTTGGTGTTGCTAACAAGTGAAGATGCCATTGCTGATAGAGTAACGAACGAGAGAGTGCCTGAAATAAGAATAATATGCGAACATAACACACAGAGAGCAAAAACGCAAGAATACTAGAGAGTAGTGTTGCAAGGTAAGTGACAATGATAAAGGAAACGTCGTAAATAACCATGGAATGTTAAATGGTGAAAGAGAGAGAAAATGTGGATGTGACGTTTCGCATGATAACAACCACGTGTCAATCATCCGACTGCGCGTACGGTTTTGGAAATGATTTTGAAAATATTTTATCAAAATGCGAAATAATTTTAAAGGAATTTAAAAGGATTTTGAATTTTGACCGCGAGGGTAAAAATGTAAAAGATAATTGGCGCCAAAAGCACAACACGTCACAACCTTAAGATCTGTTTAATATATCAGCAGGGGCGTTGCGAGATGTGATCCTAGATAAGTATCAACTGTATATATGTGACATCTGAGTGTGTCCAGCTCTCACATATTCAGTTGACTCAGCACTTATTAATTCAGATTTCTCGTTCCCCCTAAAGCTGAGATCTCCCAAGTCTGATATTTTTTCAAACCTGAATTCCACGAAGTTCCCCCTGAATAGTAGACTCAGATTTGACAAAACCAGAAGCTGTTCAACCTGAAAGTTATTAGAACAATGACAATTAAGGCAGTTCTAAGAGACCCAATATATTTCTAAAATAAGAAAACTTAGCGTCAGGTAGGGGCTTTGTGAAGATGTCAGCAACTTGTTGCTCAGTCGAAACATACTCCAGCTTGACGCCTTTCTTTAGCACATGGTCCCTTATAAACTGATTCATGATGTCTATGTGCTTTGTCCTTGAATGCAGTACAGGATTTTGGATGATCGCGATGGCACTGGTGTTGTCACAGAGAATGGGCGCTTCAGAAGCATCAATGCCATAGTCCTTCAGCTGGTGTTGAATCCATAAGATCTGAGCACAACAGCTTCCTGCTGCTAAGCACTCTGCTTCAGCAGTGGACGTTGCAATGGATGTCTGCTTCTTACTGAACCAGGAAATCAGTCGATCTCTTAAGAATTGACAAGTATCGCTTGTGATTTTACGATCAATCCTACATCCTGTGTAATCTGCATCACTATACCAATGCCATAGTCCTTCAGCTGGTGTTGAATCCATAAGATCTGAGCACAACAGCTTCCTGCTGCTAAGCACTCTGCTTCAGCAGTGGACGTTGCAATGGATGTCTGCTTCTTACTGAACCAGGAAATCAGTCGATCTCTTAAGAATTGACAAGTATCGCTTGTGATTTTACGATCAATCCTACATCCTGTGTAATCTGCATCACTATACCGATTAGGTGAAAGCCTGAGTGTTTAGGATACCAAAGACCCACATTGGAAGTTCCTTTCAAATATTTTGAAACCTTTTCACAGCAATATAATGTGATTTTTTAGGCTCTGCTTGAAATCTAGCACACATACAGAAAACAAACATGATGTCTGGTCTGCTAGCAGTAAAGTATAGCAAAGAGCCAATTATGACGCGATAAAGTGATACCTCAATGGCAGTACCAGCTTCGTCTTTATCTAGTTTGATTGATGAGCTCATTGGGGTCGCAGCTGCTGAGCAATTTTCCATGCCAAATTTCTTCAGCAGTTCTTTCGTGTATTTAGCCTGGTTTATGAAGATTCCATTTTCCTGCTGTCGAACTTGTAAACCTAGAAAGAATGTTAGCTCGCCCATCATGCTCATCTCAAATTTGTCCTGCATCAGCTTAGAGAACTTTTGGCACAACTTGGGGTTAGTTGACCCAAAAATAATATCATCAACATAGATTTGTACTAATAAGACATGATCAACTTTTAAGAATTTAAACAGTGTCTTATCAACTGTGCCTATAGTGAAATCATGCTCGATTACTAATTTGGAAAATGTATCATACCAAGCTCTGGGTGCTTGCTTCAACCCATATAGAGCTTTATCCAGTTTATAAACGTGATTTGGATATGTATGATCTACGAAGCCAGGAGGTTGTGCAACATACACTTCCTCTGTTAATATGCCATTGAGAAATGCACTCTTAACATCCATTTGAAATACTTTAAGATCTTTGTATGCATCATATGCAAGAAACATACGAATGGCTTCTAATATGGCTATAGGGGCAAAGGTTTCATCAAAATATATTCCTTCCATTTGCCTAAATCCCTGAGATACCAGTCTAGCTTTATTTCTAGTTACTATTCCATCTTCATTCAGTTTGTTCCTAAAGACCCATCGTGTTCCTATTGCCCGCTTGTGTGTCAGATGTTGGTCTAGATACCAATTGATGTGAAGTACTCGCAACTGGTGCGACAGATGTTGGTCTATGTCTGGCAAGATCTGTTTGTGCAACATCTGTTTGAGCAGCATCTGTTTGAGCAGCATCTTGTGCATTTTTCGTTTGAGCTCCAGCAACAGGCACACTAGGTAAGATCTGATCCTGCGTTGAGTCAACGTTAGTCAAATCGATGACTACTGGATTACCTATCAGATCTTGCTGAACAATGTTATGCGGCGTGTCCAGTGCTGGTTCTATCTCTGCTGAATGTCTTTGTGGTGCCACGTCATCATCTGAGTCATCAATGCTGGATGATTCTAGATGTGTACATAGATCGTTAAGGCTCGCAGCTGAGTTAGATCTAAAACTTGTCTCATCAAAGACAACGTGTGCTGACTCTTCAACAGTTAGGCTTCTATTGTTGAATACTCGATAAGCCTTGCTCACTGCTGAATAGCCTAGAAAGATACCTGCATCAGATTTTGCATCAAAAGCTGTTAGGTGCTTTTTGCCATTATTATGAATGAAGCATCTACACCCAAACACCCTGAAATATGAAATATCAGGTTTCTTGCCACTCCAGATCTCATATGGGGTTTTACCATGCAACTTATTAATCATAGATCTGTTCTGAGTGTAGCAAGCCGTGTTAACTGCTTCTGCCCAGAATTTTTGTGAAATACCAGAATAAGCAATCATAGATCTAGCAAGTGCAATTTCTCCACTTAGCAAGCCCGTTCTGCTGAGAAGTTCTAGCTGCCGAAAGCTCATGCTTTATCCCAATGTCTTCCAGATAAGAAGTTAATTTATGATTTAAAAATTCAGTACCACTATCACTTCTTATCCTGTTGACTGTACAATATCTGTCATTTTGGAAACGTTTTAAAAGGCGTATCAGCTTGTCAGCGGTATCAGAATTTGCCTTTAAAAACAACACCCAAGTAAATTTTGTAAAATCATCAATAACAACTAGGGTGTAGTTCGTTCCCCCTAAGCTAGTTACGGGAATAGGACCAAAAAGACATATGTAAAAGCTCTAAGCTTCGGAAAAAGAACGTTTACCGCCTTTCTTTTTACAAGTTGATTTGATTTGTTTACCAAGCTGATATGCGGCACATATCTTTTCCTTTGAAAAATTGATTTTGGGCAGACCAGAAACCATTTCATGCTGACTCAAATGAGCAAGAGTTTTAAAGTTTAGATGGTTCATTCTCTGATGCCACAACCAGCTCTTGTAAGAGTTGGCTGCTAAGCAAATTTGTTCAGATCCCATGGGTTCTGACCAATTGATAATGTAGGTATTCCCCGATCTTTTACCCACCAATATAGTCTGTCCTTCTGGACTCTGAACTGTGCATGTGTGCTGTTGAAAATTAACTATGTAACCTTTGTCACATAGCTGGCTAATGCTAATCAAATTGTAACGCAAGTTATCAACAACTAAGACATATGATATAGAAATGTTACCGTGGATAAGCTTACCCTTACCCACAGTGTTACCATAAGCATTGTCACCAAAGACTATCTTTGCTCCTCTGTGAGGTGTCACATCTGTTAGCAGCTTTTGGTATCCAGTCATATGTCTTGCACAACCGCTGTCCAGGTACCATATGATTGATTCATCAGCAGCTTTGTACCTGTTGTCCTGCAATCATAAAAATAGATTTTGGTACCCAATTTTACTTGGATCCAGATAGGATTACCCCTTTCGGGACCCATACTTGAATTACTTTGACAGCTTTCCCAGTATGATAGTACATAAGGGTCTGTGCATAAGTACCGTGAGATCTGTTGAGCTTTGGTTTGGTGTTTTGACCATTTAGATCTCTACGGGGCCTAACCTTTTTTCATTCAGACTTAACCTTCTTAAAGCAACGTCTTTGTTGGTTCTGAACAAATGACTTGGATCCAGCTTTTGCCTTTTCCTTGTCAAGTATGTTCTTTAGCCAACCAGACTTAGAACTCTCGGGTCTGTCATAGCCAATACCAGCTTTTCCTTTCTTATTCAATCGCTCCGAGATCTAGTCATCATACCGTACCGACTCACATGGATCATGTATCACACTAGCTTTGAGAAAGCTCATCTTTTTGAACTTGTCATGTGCTAGATTTGATTGAGTACAAGTCTCTCCAGAGCTGCTTTCACCAGTATTGAAACCTAAGCCAGTTCTTTCATTCGCTGGCTTCTGAATCTCACACAGCTTGTCTAGAGAGATAGAAGACTGGGTCCAGGATCTCATTATCGAATTTAATTTCTCAATTTCAGACTTGAGCTCACAGGACTTTGATCTCAACAATTCATTCTCAGCCTTCAGCTTATTCAACTCGATTTTTAAACTGTCAGCTTCACCAAGTTCAACAGCACTTGGTGCTACTGAACTATTTTTCAAATCAGCGTTTTCAGCTTTAAATTCCTCGAATGTGTGAGAAAGTGTAACGCCCAACCATTTATATAGTACACAATTAGAAAGTTATGATATTTGAGGGATTACATTGAAATGATATTCTATTCGCTTAAATTTCAGATTCCATGATTTAGTGATTTCAGCTTTTTATATTGAATTAAGTTTCAGTTTTACTTGATATCAGCTGTCAATCTACGATAAGTTGAGATTCAGATATTAGAATGCGATTGCATCAGCTGTTTAGCCGGTTATTGCAAGCCAATCGAATCCTTCTTTTTAACTAAAATGGTTCGGTTTAATGCATCAGATTTCTCTTTAAAAGGAGTAGCACTTTTAAAAAGATTTGAGCATCTTGATTAAAACGTGTTTCTTCCTTAGGAATTTGAAATCATATATATATAGAATGTTAGACACATTATGCATCATTATTTTCAAATCAAAACACTTACAAAAGCAAGCGGTGCTCTCTATCAAAGAAACCGGGCGAAAGTCTTTTAAAGCTTTTTGAAGGAGACGAGCGGTGCACACGTAATTTGCTAGGCTTCATCTGTGATTGTGTTACAGAATTCAGGCAATTAAAATCTGTTTCTTGCTCACTCAGTGAAATCATATATTCAGTTCTGTATGCATGTGTGTTTGAGTTTTAAAGGATTTGAAGTTTTGCTACGGAGGTTCTTCAAATAAAAGTATGTTCATGCTCTGTTTGTACAAAGGTGCGTGTTTACTTCATTTTGATTCAGAAAAGATTTGAGAAAATGGTTTGATGATGTTCATCCAGTAGTTTCTTGAGTTTTCTAAATATTATTCTTCGAAGTAGCTTACAAGTAGCTTATTCGATCATTTCCAGAAATTTCTTGAGATATTTTGATTTCTTCAGACAAAGGAAACCATCGTTATTCATGTTGATTCTTATGGTTAAGTCAGAAGTCGGGTTCTTAAACCACCACTGATATTCTACGTTCAAAATATTCCAGGTATAGATTTCAGCAGTTGCATTGTTTCGCCATCAGCTGTTGTATTGTTTTGTCATCAGCTGTTGCATAGTTACTGTTCAACTGCTGTCAGCTGTTGTATTGTTTCGTAATCAGTTGTTTCTTTATTTTTTTTTCTAGCAGTTGTTTTCTTTTGTCGTCAGGTGTTGCTCTTGTTAGTGATCAGCTGTTGGTTTATTCAACACCTGAAGTTCTTTGTTAAGTTACGTTGACTGCTGAGTTGATCAACTGATATCTAAAGTGTTTCGTTTTACCAACAGCTGAATTCCTTCATTTATGTTGTGTTGACGTCTGAGTTGACTAATCCTATTTCATAGTTACAGCTGTTCACTATTTAAACAGTATCCCAAGCCACGTCTGTTTCTTCGCAAGCATTACAGAGAATTCTCGAAGTGTTCCAGAACATCATTAAAAACGAAAATTAGTAAATAGTACTAGAGAGAATGAAAACAGATTTTAGAAAGAAAGAAAGAGCAAAAGATTATGTTTATGAAAATTTTTAAGTTATGACTTGGCAACAAATGGTCCTCAGAGGAAGGGTGAGTGCGCGGCTGACGAACCGTGTGCCCTTTCAACCAGAGGAAGGATAAGGATTACAGATTGACGGATCTGTATACCCCTTCACCATGAGCTTTATGCTAAGAGACTGATATCAGGAGTTTGATCAAACGAATTGGACCAAATGTACAAGTGTCTTTGTCATAATATCAAAAAAGAAAGAAGAGCACAAGTGTGATTTAATCACAGCTCTAAAGAAAGTTTAAAGGAAAAGATTTCAGAATGTTTTATGCTTATGCTTTCAATTGATTCAGCTATTACAGTTATGCTATTCAGCTTAATTATCCTTAAGCTATTCAGATTTTAGATATGTTTCAGTTGTTGTTTGCTTGCGTTAAGTGCCTTTGTTACTTCCATATTTTACCTGCTGAGCCTTAGGCTCACTAGTTTTCATTGAGTGCAGGTAATGAACAGTAGGGAGCTGGATGGAGAGCAGCTGATCGGGTTGTTGTGTTTATCGTGGACAACCAGTTCCTTTGTGTATTTTAGATGTTGATATACTGAAATTCTAGTTATAAGTTTTGTATAATAACAGGTTTCTAATTTGTTCCTTTTGTAAGAAATCTGTACAGAATTTTGGTTAAACATGCATGCAGTTTCGTTCGAGTTTCTATCAAACTTATTTCAGTTCCGCATAAGTTGTTAAGTACAGCTGTGTATTTAGTTCCGTGTTTCATATTCCTGACATCTGATTCCCTTATTGATCACGTGTTGCGTTTATTCGCAATTTAGTCCAGAAATTTAGTAACGACTTGCGATATAACCCAGATCAAAATTTTTAGGCTTTTTCAATTTGAACCCTAAACTTCAGATTTTATATTAAGAAAATTCGGGTCGTTACAGTTGGTATCAGAGTATTGTCCTTGAGATAAACACACTTCCAGTCTGAACAGCTCTCTCCAGCCGCTTCAAAATTTGTGAGTTTTATTTCATGTTCTAGCATAAAGTAATCTCTCCTAATAGATTTTGGTGGATTTGTGCTACCCTTACAGATATGTCAGGATGAGTTAGAGGAAGAAGAAGTTATACAGATGGAGACAGTGAGTCAGAAGGAGTGAATCCTGTTTTAACTAGTATGGCTCAGTTGGTAGAATGTTTGGTTGACCAAACCACGCAAGGGAATGGTCAATCTTCGGGGAGATTAGTTAGCCGAGAAGATCCTCAAGAGAAGTTCAGGAGATAGAGACCTCAGGAGTTTTCTGGTTCTACTGATCCTCTTATAGCAGAAAGTTGGATTAAGTCCATGGAAGTGATCTTCGAATACTTGCATCTGACCGAACTGTAAAGGCCTCCGTGTGCAATTTACATGCTGAGAGGAGATGCGATGATATGGTGGGAAAGAGCCAAGTTAACTGTTGATTTGGAAATGCTCACCTGGGAAGAGTTTAAGAGGGTATTTTTCGATCAGTATTTTAATGTTAATGTGAGGGAATGTTAAGATAAAATATATTAGTTTTGGTGATAACAAAATAAGACAAGTGCTGATAGGAAGTTACTTCTGGAGAATCAGCCGTTGCAATTAACAGCAAATTATATTCAGACGACAGGTTATCTCAGACTTGGGTATTCGATATTAGTTCAGACGTTGAGTTAAATATATTCAGATGTTTAATTGACCAGTCAGATATTGGGTGTGAATATATCAGTTGTTAGATATCAGATCTTTATATTCGGGAATATTTCAGCAGTTGAGTTGAAGCACTCAGTTGATGGATTTCTATTTCAGAGGTTGAAGATATTTGGTTATCATTTTCTGGTATCGGGTTTTTATGTCAGTCGTAAGAGCAATTCAGGTGCTGACCAAGCGTTAAGCAATCAGACTTTGGTATGTCAGAAGTATATTGATTCAGCAGTTGGATATTCACTTCAGTAGTCAACATATTTCAGCTGAGTATTCGTGTAAGTAGCGAGTGTATTTCAGCAGTTGGGTATATATTTCAGAAGTAAGTATTTTCAGCAGCTGGCTACAGTGCTTTTGATTCAGTCGTGATTGTTATTGGAACATTCAGTCGTTGCAACCAGACGTTATGTCATATTCTCTTTTTGCAAAAAGAAAGTTTTTTCAGACGTTGGGTATCTATTCAGGCGTTGGATATCTAATCAGCATTTGGTATAATCAGTCGTTGATTTTTGAGATCATCAGTTGAATTCTACTTCAGTAGTGAGCATATTCAGACGTTGGGTATTTCTTTAAGAAGTGTATTCAGACGCTGGGGATTCAGTTGTTGATTTGATATCAGGCGCAACTACTCCAGTGTTAGCATGTTTCTTAACAAACAACAAAACTACGTCGTTCGGATTAGTTGATACGACAGCGTTTGGCTTAGCGCTAAAATTCAGAAGTCTGTTTATGATTCTATCAGCGATGAACTATTTATTTTCTTCAAAGAAGGAAAAGCTGTTTTAACTATTAGAGAATTCAGCCGCAAGCGACAAATCGATTCAAACGCGATTACATATTCATAATGGAAAGAATCAATGGTGAAGATTGGATCGTACAATTGCCTGGAATTAAGGAGACAACGTTGGTACTACTTTGGTTAAATAGTACACATTTACAGAGAACGTTTTACGGTGATTGCACAAATATGGAAAACGACATTTTGGCTCTGACGATGTGCAATTTATCATTTGGTGGAGCAGGATACACGGTCGCACAATTAACAGGTTTTCAAAAGGGATTTTGTTTCCTTAGCCAAATTTAATGATCGTTGGAGGATGAAGACTATATATAGAGCTGGAATTTGAACTGAAGAAACTTTTGAAGCTCTCGGTCACTCACAATCTTCGCTCTCTGTCATTTTCTCTATTCATCGTCTCCATCATTCTCGAGCTTACTCTCTGTCGAAGATATCATTCAAAAGCTCACAAAAACTCTAAGAACTCAAGTGTTGATTTTCACAGACATTACCTTCGAGTCATCTTCTGGTTCACCTTTGTTGAATCGAGTTTCTTTGTTCAAGAAACCAGAAGATTTACATTCTCAATAGATTTGTATTCACTGTTATTATTCTAAATGAGTCTGTAACAAACGTGCTATATAAAGGCCGTTTGATATTTACCAAGTATTCAGCAGCTGCGACTGCTTTGTGATTGGTGTTGCTAGGAGTTCACCTTGAGCGAGGCTCGGTGATCGGGTGTTTGCAGAAGGCCTGTAACCATCAAATCCTGTTAGAGTAGAAGCCCAACTAGCCAACTTGGGGCGTGTGGGTTTTATTGACTCTTGTATATGAAAATCTTTATTTATGACATACGCATTTATTTATGGCATTCTTTATTTTCATTATGTTATAATGTTAACAATTATGTTGGATAAAGACCTAGAATGCACCATAGTATATGTTAGATGTGATAGTGGATATGATGGCTATCATGAAACACATATAATAGTCACTGTGTGTTCTGAATTCGTTCCTAGTCGATTGGGCCGTCAAAATGAGGATAAGGCTGCCCGAGCTTGAGACTAGCATCTGCGATGTGAAGTAACATGTTTCTTTGGTAGGGAACATTGTGATGTTCTGAGCATGCAGATGGATAGTGACCTGGTGATCTATCGAACTACCCTCGTTCGGATTTTCCAAGTGGTTACCATTGAGACTCTATATGATAGGCACCTCACTTTGACCCATTTACCGACTCACTTGGGGTCATTAGGTGGCGGGATTGGGTGAGGTCCCGATGTATGTAGGAGTCGATGCTTCGTTGTCGAGGATTCACCGCTCGCTCTCATGCGTGGATATCCTATGTTACCTGAGGAGAAAATAGTGTGATAAATTTCTGGCCAGAGTACTGGATGTGTTTTAGGTAAATGGGTTTGCCTAGTAACACTCGCGATGTCACTATTTGATCTCCAAGATGTATTCATAGTTATCGGATCTTTCGCGACTCTCGATTTACCAATGGTCGTTGATCTGATCGGGATATATGTGTTGAAAGGATCGTACCGTACGCGTAACCACGACCTAACTGGTTCTTGCAGGCACTATCAGTGATACCTAGGGGATCATGGGGCGATGTTTCAGGTTCTTTACCATGATCCGTTGGGCAGGTCCGGAATTGTGATTCCGGAGCCACAATGGTTGTGGGCCCACGGCTAGCTGTATCCCTGAACCA
>KQ991108.1:154225-169873 GCA_001598015.1 Dorcoceras hygrometricum | reverse complement strand
GCGAGCGGTGAATCCTCGACAACGATGCATCGACTGCTACATGCATCGGGATCTCACCCAATCCCGCCGCCTAATGACCCCAAGTGAGTCGGCAAATGAGTCAAAGTGAGACGCCTATCATGTAGAGTCTCAATGACGTTTCGAGTCGTGAGGACTAATCAGTACAACCAAGACTCGGACTTATCCACTCGACAAATGGTAACCACTTGTAATGTCCGAACGAGGGTAGTTCGATAGATC
This sequence comes from Dorcoceras hygrometricum, assembly GCA_001598015.1. Lineage (NCBI taxonomy): Eukaryota > Viridiplantae > Streptophyta > Magnoliopsida > Lamiales > Gesneriaceae > Dorcoceras > Dorcoceras hygrometricum. Next base: position 169,633 of record KQ991108.1, on the reverse strand, counting down.
ACCAGGTCACTATCTATCTGCATGCTCAGAACATCACAATGTTCCCTACCAATGAAACGTGGTACTTCACATCGCAGATACTAGTCTCGAGCTCGGGCGGCCTTATCCTCATTTTGACGGCCCAATCGACTAGGAACCAATTCAGAATACACAGTGACTATTAGATGTGTTTCATGATAGTCGTCATACCCACTATCACATCTAACATACACTATAGTGCATTCTAGGTCTTTACTCAACGCAATTGTTAATCATCATACAATACAATGAAAGTAAAGAATTCCATAAATAAATGCGAATATCATATATAAAGATTGTCATATACAAGAGTCTATAAACCCACATGCCACAAGTTGGCTAGTTGGGCATCTACTCTAACAATCCCTCACTTGCCCTAAAGCCAACTACTCATCAGACGTAGTCCCATTGTTTCGCGATATTTTTCAAACAAGGGTCCTGGCAAGGCTTCGTAAGTGGATCAGCAACGTTGTCCGCAGAGGCGACTCTCTCAACTGCTATGTCACCTCTAGCCACAATATCCCGGATTATGTGGTATTTCCTCAGTATATGTTTGGATCTTTGGTGAGACCTAGGCTCCTTTGCTTGCGCAACGGCACCCGTGTTGTCTCAGTACATCGGGACTGGACCAACTCCATTAGGAATGACGCCCAACTCTTGGACGAAATTCTTTATCCAAACGGCCTCCTTAGCAGCAGCTGATGCTGCGATGTACTCAGCCTCAGTGGTTGAATCCGCGATGGTGTCTTGCTTGGAACTCTTCCAAGAGACAGCACCACCATTGAGCATGAATACAAATCCTGAGGTTGACTTCCAATCATCCACGTCACACTGGAAGCTAGAATCAGTGTAGCCTTCCTGTTTCAGTTCACCACCCCCATAGACCATGAACATATTCTTAGTCCTTCGTAAGTACTTAAGAATATCCTTCACAGTCTTCCAATGCGATTGGCCGGGGTTGGCCTGGTAGCGGCTCGTGACACTCAGAGCATATGGGACATCCGGTATAGTCGAGATCATGCCATACATAATACTACCTATTGCCGAGGCATATGGCACACGTGTCATACTCTCTATCTCCTCATCAGTCCTCGGACACATAGACTTAGATAGAGTGACCCCGTGGCACATAGGTAGGTGTCCTCTCTTGGACTCTTCCATAGAGAACCTCTTAAGTATGGTATCGATGTAGGTGGCCTGGGTGAGTCCGAGCATCCGTTTCGATCTATCCCGATAGATCTGTATTCCAAGAATATAGGATGCTTCACCCATGTCCTTCATCGAAAATCTACTAGACAACCATACTTTAGTTGACTGCAGCATTCCTACATCATTCCCAATGAGTAGAATGTCATCAACATAAAGTACAAGGAATGTCACAGCTCTTTTAACTACCTTCTTATACACACATGGATCCTCGGGATTCTTGATGAAACCAAATTCCTTAATTGTTTCATCGAATCTCAGGTTCCAACTCCTCGATGCTTTTTTGAGACCGTAGATCTATCTCTGAAGCTTGCATACCTTATGCTCGCTTCCAACAGATGTGAAACCCTCAGGCTGCGTCATATAGATCTCTTCCTTAATGTTTCCATTAAGGAACGCAGTTTTCACTTCCATTTGCCATATCTCATAGTCGTACCATGCGGCTATGGCTAGTAAGATTCTAATTGACTTGAACATTGCGACTGGCGAGAAGGTTTCATCATAGTCAATACCTTGCCTTTGAGTGTAACCTTTCGCGACCAGTCGTGCCTTGTAGGTCATTACTTACCATCAGGCCCAAGTTTCCTCTTGTATACCCATTTGCACCCAATAGGAACAATTCCTTCGGAAGGGTTAACAAGAGTCCAAACTTGGTTCGCATGCATTGAGCCAAACTCAGACTGCATTGCTTCAAGCCACAAATTAGAATCAGCATCGGAAATTGCCTCCTTGAAAGTTCTTGGATCAGATCCAACAACTTGATCACTTTGATCATCTTCAAGGAGAAAACCATATCTCTCAGGAGCCCTAGGAACCCTTTCGGATCTCCTAGGTGCGACCATTACTGGTACTGGCTCTGGAGGTGCGGGAGACTCACCTGGTACTTCGATTGGTTCTCGAACCTCTTCGAGTTCTACTATCTTGCCCTTTATATCAAGTAGAAATTCCCTTTCCATAAAGGTGGAATTCCTAGAAACAAACACTTTTGTTTCGCTGGGATAGTAGAAGTAGTATCCAATGGAATTCTTTGGATACCCAATGAAGTAGCATAAGATGGATCTCGTATCCAGCTTATCTCCCACTGTCTGCTTCACGTAAACAGGACATCCCCAAATCCTCATGATAAAATCGTATTTTGTCGATAAAATCAAATTTTAATCAACAAAATCATATTTAATTTATAAAATCATATTTCAAAATTAAAATCGTATTTTGCAATTTTAATTGTATCAAATTGGGCTTAAAACAATTCTAGGCCCAAAAATCTCAAAATTTCAAAATCGACCAGAACGGGCCCGATATCGAATATCGGCCCGAAAACTTCATGGGCTGCCCGGGACAGGCCCGAACTAAACCTAGAAGCAAATATCAGCCGTCGCAAAATTCCGCCTGAGATCAACGCCGGACGGCGGCCGCATGACGGCGGCGCCGCCAACATTTGCATGCGGCGCATGGACGCACGCCGCTGTGATTTGCGCAGCATATAGCGCAACAAATTTGCGCCCGACGTCGTGCAACTTTTGCGCGTGGCCGCTGGCCACTGGCCGGCCATCGCTTGCGCATCCATATGCGCGAAACAGCGCCCAGCAGTCGGCCACCATGCTTCCAGCGGCGTGCCTACGATCGCCAACCAGTGTGCAACATCTTGCGCATGGGCTACTGCCCAAATAGCCGGCCATCGCGCGGCCAAGATGTGCGACAAGCGCGCATATAGTTGCGCGCGCATATGCGTGTGCGTTGGCAGGTCGTCGCCGCAATCCATGGCGGCGGCCGGTGACATGAAAAATCAATTTTTGTTGTTCGATTCTGAAAAATTGAAATTTAGATACAATAAGGCAGCAATTGTATTGATCAGATCCGAACCTGGCTCTGATACCACTGTTGGGGAACCGTGGTGGATCCGGATCCCGTCTCCCGGTGAGGCTGCGGAAGAACAAAAATTAGGCGGGGAGACAATCAATACAATAAAATTCAAACACAATACGAACCATTCATAGGGTGTTTTCGTTGATTACCTTGCTGGCAACTCGTGCCTGGCTCCAACCGGAATTACAAGAACGCCGGCTCTTCACGGTAGGCGGCGGTAGATTCGTCAATCAGGTCCATGACCGGAAAAGAGACTCCTTCGTCAGCCTGCACTAGAAGGCCTGACGAGATCAGCACGGACGGATTCTCCTCGAAAAGTTGGCCGGAACAAATTCCGGCGAGGGGCGGCGGCGGCGGCGGCGCAAGGCGGCGGCGGCGGCGGATTTTGGGGAGAGGAGGGAGGCGCACTTAGATGCTAGGTTTAGGGTATAAGTGTTGTGTAGTAGCATAATGAAGCCCTAATCTACTTTAAGTAGATTAGTGATGGTCTTGGACCGGCCCAACGGGCCCGGGTCCAACGTATGAACATTCGGTTCATCCCTATCACCGTGACTTCATCATAACTCCGATCATCGATCAGATCGGACCGATCGACTCAGTTTCCAAAACTGAATACTATCATCTGAAAAACCATTTTTCAGAACCCCAGTGCACAATGACCGTTTTGCCCCTCAACAGCGGGAAATCACGATTTGACCCCTGTTGACTTTTAGGAAGTCGCAATCCTCTTCCCATGCTCAACAAATTGAGCTCAGTATCCGTGCGGGAATCTTGAATCCAGTACTTGTGTGACCCTCAATGGTTCAGGTATACAGCTAGCCATGGGCCCACAACCATTGTGGCTCCAGAATCACAATTCCGGACTTGCCCATCGGATCATGGTAAGAGCGTCTAGCAACATTGCCCCATGATCACCTAGGTATCACTGATAGTGCCTGCAAGAACCAGTTGGTCGTGGTTAGCGTACAGTACGGTCCTTTCAATCCATATATCCCGATCAGATCAACGACCATTGGTAAATCGAGAGTCGCTATAGATCCGATAGCTATGCATACATCTTGGAGATAGAATAGTGACATCACGAGTGTAACTAGGTAAACCCATTTACCTAAAATACTTCTAGTACTCTGGCCAGAGATTTAAACACTATTATCCCCTCAGATAGCATAGGATATCCACGCATGTCTGCGAGCGGTGAATCCTTGACAACGATGCATCGACTCCTACATGCATCGGGATCTCACCCAATCCCGCCGCCTAATGACCCCAAGTGAGTCGGCAAACGAGTCAAAGTGAGACGCCTATCATGTAGAGTCTCAATGACGTTTCGATTCGTGAGGACTAATCAGTACAACCAAGACCTCGGACTTATCCACTCGACAAATGGTAACCACTTGGAAAGTCCGAACGAGGGTAGTTCGATAGATCACCAGGTCACTATCTATCTGCATGCTCAGAACATCACAATGTTCCCTACAATGAAACGTGGTACTTCGCATCGCAGATACTAGTCTCGAGCTCAGGCGGCCTTATCCTCATTTTGACGGCCCAATCGACTAGGAACTAATTCAGAATACACTGTGACTATTATATGTGTTTCATGATAGTCGTCATACCCACTATCACATCTAACATACACTATAGTGCATTCTAGGTCTTTACTCAACAAAATTGTTAATCCTCATACAACACAATGAAAGTAAATAATTCTATAAATAAATGCGAATATCATATATAAAGATTGTCATATACAAGAGTCTATAAACCCACACGCCACAAGTTGGCTACTTGGGCATCTACTCTAACAAGGATCTGCCAGCAGCAACGCTAACGTGGATTCAGCAGAGAGTGCTAAGGGATTTTGAAACGGTGATGTTTTTTAAGGCATCGACTGGGTGATATCTGTTAACAGCAAGCTCCTGTAGCGAAGTGCAATAACGCCGTCGTTTGGATTATTGGAGGCGACGTCATTTTGGTTAGCGCTAAGAAATCAACAGCTGGTGTGTTTGGCTCTAGTAGCGATCAGTCGTTGCATGTGTTAGTTCAACAGATTTGCTGACATGGTTAAGCGACGCCGTTTAGATTAGTTGAAACGCTGCGTTTTGATGTCGCGTCTGGTACCAGCTGCAAGGATATGTTGCGTTGTGAGAGAAATCCATTCGCTGGTTTTGGGTGACCAGCTGTTGACAGATAGGATGACGTAAGTTGTGCGACGTCGTTTAGTTAAGTCGCTGCGACACCTTTTTGCTTAGTGTTATTTGATAATTCAGCAGTTGGTTTGCTTGCGTCTGCTGGTTGTATTTTTCAGTGAGTGTCGATTGGTTTGTCGGTGGGATCTATTATCAGCAGTTGAGAGTGTATATATATTGGAAGACTTGATCTTCGATTGATCTATTAGATTCCCATACTTAGTGAAATATTCTCTCAATTGTCGACCTCTGTTCTTTGAACCCTAGTACTGTTCACCGTGAGTTTCTCCGCCAAATTTCCCGTCGTTTCCGGCTATTGTTTGATACGTTGAGGTAGCGTTGGACTCCTCCCGAGAAGCTCTCCCATTCCATACCACTTTTGGAGGCTGTGGTTGGCTAGTTGAGGAACGCGAAGTTGCTGCCGATCGTGCGTTTTGTAGTGCAGGTAGAACTTCATTCCTTTGTGATGATATCTTGTTCCTAGCCTTGGTTTAAGCTTCCAGTAAGTTGTTTTGGTAGTAATTGCGTTGGTTGAGCGTGGCTCCCAGCCGTGAGCTTCTGTTAGCATCCCTGAGAATTATGCTTCGTTGTTTAGAAGGTTTTTAACCAGATTTCTCGGGATCCCTTTGTGGTAATTGTTGTGCAGTATTGAGGTACAGATCTGAGCTTGAGGTAGCTGGGAATTGGCGTGAGATTTAATGTTAGATGGTTGCTTGTGCATTGCCGTGGATGTTGCTGTGTGCATATGTGATTGCTGTTAAGTTTAGCTGCTATGTTTATGCATACACGCTGTTTTTAACCAGATTTCTCGGGATCCCTTTGTGGTAATTGTTGTGCAGTATTGAGGTACAGATCTGAGCTTGAGGTAGCTGGGAATTGGCGTGAGATTTAATGTTAGATGGTTGCTTGTGCATTGCCGTGGATGTTGCTGTGTGCATATGTGATTGCTGTTAAGTTTAGCTGCTATGTTTATGCATACACGCATTTCCCATATTGCATTCAGATTTCTGTGTGTCGACTTTCGACAACTGAACAAAGTGACGATGAAGAATAAGTATCCCTTACCGAGGATTGATGATCTGTTCGATCATCTTCAGGGATTAGCAGTATACTCCAAGTTTGATATGCGATCTGGTTAGCATCAGTTGCGGATTAGAGACGCTGATGTAACGAAGAAGGTGTTTCAGACTAGATACGGGCATTATGAGTTCCTTGTGATGCCGTTTGGATTGACGAATGCCCATACTGTCTTCATGGATTTAATGAACCACGTCTTTAGTGAGTATATTGATCGCTTTGTGATTGTCTTCATAGACAATATTCTAGTGTATTCGAGGAACTATAGAGAGCATAAGGAGCATTTGGGACTGGTATTGCTGACTCTGAGAGACTCGCAGTTGTATTCAAAGTTCACTAAGTCTGAATTTTGGTTGGACAGGGTGATCTTTTTGGGTCATGTCATTTCTACTCAAGGTATATCTGTGGATCCTAGTAAGGTTGAAGCAGTTCTTAACTGCGAGCGACCTAGGAATGTTTCAGAGATCCATAGTTTCTTGGGTTTGGCTGGATACTACCGACATTTCATCGAAGGATTTTCTTCAATAGCCAGGCCGATGATGCAGTTGACTCAGAAAGATAGGAGATTTGTTTGGACATATGAGTGTGAGTCGAGTTTTCAGTTGCTCAAGGAGAAGTTGACTACTGCTCCTGATTTGGCTTACCTTCGGGTTCTGGAGGTTTTATGGTTTTCTCCGATGCTTCTCTGAGTGGTTTGCGATGCGTGTTGATGCAGAATGGGCGAGTTATAGCGTATGCGTCTCGACAACTGAAACCAATGAGACCAGGTATCCCGTTCACGATTTGGAACTAGCTGCTATTGTCTTTGCCTTGAATATTTGGCGTCACTACATGTATGGTAAGCAGTTTGTGGTGTACAAGACCACAAGAGTTTGAAGTACATCTTCACTCAGTCAGATCTGAACATGAGGCAGCGTCGTTGGATGGCACAAGGATTTTGACTGTGAGATTCAGTATCAGCCTGGGCGAATGAACTTAGTGGTGGATGCCTTGAGTGGAAAAGCGCAGCCTGTGATGCTAACATCTTTGAGTATCTCAAAATGAGCATCTAGGGACTTTAAGATGGCATTTCCTGTCGGATGAACAGTACTTCGTAGTTTCTTATTTTCAGGTTGAACCACAGCTGTAGCAGACATTAGAAAAACACAGAGGACTGACCCATATGTCCGTTAATTGAGGATAAAGGCCCAGAACAGTCAGTTGGATGATTTTATTGTTGCCTCTGATGGATGTCTTAGATTTCGTGGTAGAATTGTGGTTCTGAACCTGATAGACTTGAAAAAAACTATCTTGAACTAGGCCCATTGTAGTCGTTACCGTTTACATTAGGCGAAAAAAAGATGTATCATGCCTTGAAGTCTCACTAGTTGTGGGAAGGCATGAGGAATGATATTTCCGGGTTTGTAGCATGATGCTTGAATTGTCAACATGTCAAGGCCGAAAGGATGAGACCTGGAGGATTGCTACAGAGTTTAGAAGTGCCTCAGTGGAATTGGGAGCACGTTGCCATCGATTTTGTGACCCATTGCCTCGATCCAACAGTGGATGTGATGTGATTTGGGTGGTGATTGACAGGATTTCTAAGTCAGGAACTAGCTTAGAGGTTTGCTGGTGGGTTTTGAGGATAAGCCAAGGCCAGTTCTGGTGTAAGCTGGTGGGACAGATCAGTCCAGAGCTGGATGGTAACTTTTGGGTTTGGTTTGGATCAAATCGAGCGTGAGCTGTCCTGAGAGTATAGCTCTGAGCTGGGCAGTATCTATGAGCTGGTTTCGGGGATACAAGCTTAGAGGTTAACAGTTTTGAGGTTTATTGTTTTGTGCAAGCTGGACTCAGCTTAGAGATGTGCTGGATGCTTCGAGCTGGTCTGTTGGAATGCGATCTGGTTTTAGTTTCTGTGTACCTAAGCTGGAACAGTGGAGAGTTCTGAGCTTATCTGAGCACTGTAGACCAGACCGGGTTCGAGTGAGTGATCCAAGCTGGTTGTGTGTAGCTTGATGTACCTGTGCTGGCCAACTAAGTGCTATGCTGGTTGAAAACAGATTAACCTCCCTGAGCTGGTTTGTGTGCCTGAGCTGGTACAATAGTAAAGTCTGAGCTGGTTTGACTTTATTGTAGCTTTGATTGGGAGTATATATATATGAATGTACCAACACTTAGTCATTTTTACAACACACGTCTTATCTTATCCCGTGAGTATTCCGAAACTTATATCTTCAAACCCTCGTTGCTACTGTTCACCCGATAACTTCATCTTTCGACTGTCGGAGATTGGCTGGTCAGATTTGAGTGAGGGTACCTCGGATGGAAACCCCGCTTTGAGGCCAACGTTCTTGTACCAGTTTGGAATCATAAAGGAGGCCGGATAGAGATAGTAGCTGAGAAGCTATGTGAGCTGGTTCTTGGCGTATTCCGACAGATTTGAGCTCCGGTTCAGGTAACCGTGTTCTACTAGTGTTAGTTCTTTCCTAGCGTTTATCTTTGAGATGAGAAGTGCTGTATTAGCTAAACTTAACTGGTCTGGGCTGCTAGGTTTTAGGCTGTGAGCTGGTTAAGCTTGAATAGAACTGATTTTCTTGAGTATATTGGCAGATTAGATCCTATCTTGTGGATTTTTCCTTGAATTCTTGGCAGAGACTTGAGCGGAGCTGGGAAGCGTGTTCGATCGTAAGCCGTAAGCTGTTCTATGGTAATTGTTAGCTCATAAGCTGTCAGGCCCGGTGCTCTAAATCATATATTAATTACTCAATTAATCATAATTACACGGAAGCCTAAAATATGGGCTAAAATTTTTCATTTGGTCCTAACTGGAATTTTCATTTAAAATACAAACATAGACAAAATACGGATTTTAACTCAAAAATCCAAACAACAACAACAACAGCCACAATAAACATATCCAAGTATGACAACAAGTATAGATCCCCAAATACAATATTTCACACAGGGCATCCCCTGGCTCAATAGTTCAATACATAATATATAACTGGGACACAAAATGAGGATCTACCAGCAGACGCTCCACTCGGTCCAGTTGAGTTACCTGAAGACCCTGCAAAGGCAAAAACAGACCAAAGCAGCCCATAAAGGGAAAATAAAACGAGGTCATAACCTCAGTACGAATAGCATCAATAAAGCAAAAATCATATCAGACATGCAATATCTCAAGTCGTGAATGCATGATCGGGGTACCATGAAAGCTCATCAGTCGTCAAAAGCAATCCACGCCCAAAACTCGGCAGTGAATCAATAAAGTAGTGGCCGCATCGCATGTGGAATCATGGGTGCTACCCATGCCCTTCACATGCGGCACTAGCAGCTTGCAATCCAATCTCTCAACCCACGGTGTCATTCATGCTTGCTGAGGGGTGTAACCTCAAGTACGAATAGACATCAATAAAGCAAAAAATCATATCAGACATGCAATATCTCAAGTCGTGAATGCATGATCGGGGTACCATGAAAGCTCATCAGTCGTCAAAAGCAATCCACGCCCAAAACTCGGCAGTGAATCAATAAAGTAGTGGCCGCATCGCATGTGGAATCATGGGTGCTACCCATGCCCTTCACATGCGGCACTAGCAGCTTGCAATCCAATCTCTCAACCCACGGTGTCATTCATGCTTGCTGAGGGGTGGGAGCTACCCAAGTGAACCTCAGGGCAACCGACAAAACCTCACGGTGGAGAATCGAGGATACGGAATCCATAGACACCTCAAACATTTTATTTTCAAAATAAAAAGGAATCAGCATGCTGGTACTATCCATCGATCGGTTCTCAAAGAATTGAGGCTTAATATGATATGCGTGTATGCAAGACAGATCCAGCTCACAATAAACGCATATAAATAACACATAAGAAATTAAAAGAGAGAACCAATAATTAACTTAACGGCTAGACAACTTCGGCCAGCCCCCACATCAGCTCACGGCTAGTACCCATACACACGACAGTTCACTCAAATAGGTAGGACAGATCGCACAAAGCACATCAGCTCACACACGACTTGAAATATTTTCAAGATGATAATAAAGCTGCTAAAACTTGCTGATTCGTACCTCACCCTCTACACACCTGCTACCTCAACGGATCACAGGAGCACACAGCTAGTAGCTCACGCACGAGAACACAGCTCGAACAGCTCACACCTGATTCTTCCCCTCCAGCTCACGATGAACACCTAACAGAAGCTGCCCGAAACCTGCTCAGCCAAGTTAACAGCTCAGGGACAAAAATAAGATCGAACTGAAACTGGAAGCTACCAACGTCCAGCTCAAACCGAAACCTCAAACGCTAAAACCAGCTCAAATCGAAGCTCATAATAGGAAGGAATCACTTACCCAAGCCAGCTAATGAAATGGGAGAGCTATCGGACCGGGAAATCACGTGATAGTCGAACACTGCAACTACTTCGCACTCCCTCAACATGCCGACCCAAGGCTCCAAAATGGTACCAAAAGAACGGTCTTGGAGAGAGGAACCCAGTGTCAGGCCCGGTGTGCTAAATCACAGATAAATTAATCAATTAATCATAATTACATGGAAGCATAGAAATACGGGTTGAAAATTTTCGTTTTGGGCCTGAACCAAAATATCATCTCAAAATAATATGTTCGTAGTACAAAATAGGATTTTAACTCATAATACAACACATCAATAACAACAAATACAGGTAAGATACAAATACAGATCCCCAAATACATAATCACACAGGGCATCCCTGGTTCAGTACATAGTATAATAACTGGGACTCAAAATGGGGATCTACCAGCTGACGCTCCACTCTGTCTAGCGGGATTACCTGAAGATCCTGCAAAGGCCAACACATACCAACGCTAAAAAGCAACAAATATATCAGTCATGTAATATTTCAAACGTGCAATGCATGAAGGGCTACCAAGAATCATCGGTAGGCAAGGCACAACGACTCAGTTGTGCAGAATAAAATCCTGTGATATTCAGGTACGACAGATCAGCCGACCATCACAGTGTAGTGGTATTCAGGCACGACTCGGCCGACCACCACATCAATATCAGCGTTGTACCTTTCAGGCACGACGGTTCAGCCGGCCGATCACAACACACAAAGGAAAATCAGTTCACAAGATGATCAGACTCAATATGTATGCGTGAATGCCAAGCAGATTCATGCTTACAATAAAACACATATAAATAGAACATAAGCCATTTAAGCAGAGAACCATCACGCAATCAGCACAAGATCACAGCAGCTCATACACAAAGGAAATATTCACACGCTGATATCAAAGCTGATAAATATAGCTCAATTCGTACCTCCTCTAAGTTGCTAATACCTTGACAGATCACACAGAACACAGCTTCAACAGCCTGCTCAAATCAGCTTCTCTACTAGCTCTTCAAGAACTCATCAGAAGATGCCTACGAGCTCAAATCTACCAAGATATCTAATAATCATCTCACATCAAAGCTCATTCAGCTTACAACATAAAGTCGGGTCGCCTAAAACAGCTACCTCAACTCAACAGAGCACTATCCAGCTCTAAATCGAAGCTTAATTCAGTAAGAAATCACTTACTCAAAGATGCTCAAGAACGAAAGAACCACTGGTGAAAAATCGCGAAGATATCGAACTCGGAAACTACTTCGCGCTCCCTCAACTCGTCGATTCAAGTCTCCAGAATGGTATCAATCGAAAGCCCTAGTAATACGAGCTCAGCGCCACCAATCTTTCTCCAAAAGGCAGCATAAATCGACGGCAATGAACGGAAAAAAGGTTCGAATGAACAGTAAGGGTTTGAGAAGCTCTCAGGAAGAACATAAGAAATGTCGGGTCTCAAATTCTCTAAGTGTTGGTCAACACTTATATATACTCCAGTCAATGCTACAGTGCCACCGACAAACTCAGATATGAGCACTCAATCAGCTTTGACTTCTCTACGCCGACCAAATATGATTCCTCTCGCCACATAATATCTGACTATCACCAAACGTAGTCGCTTAGGAGTCCTGTTCAAAACCAATAGATCACACGTACACATACACCCGCTCGCAAGCATTCAGATCTGGTTTTCATCAAACGACGTCGCACCAGGGTCCAGCTCTCATCAAATCTGATTCTTGCTAAACGACGTCGCATCAGTCATACACAACCAACGCCAAATCTGGTATACCCTAAACGAAATCGTATTGTTTATACTCAACCTGTGCATACCCGGGTAATCCAAAACGTCATCGTTTCACTTCCCTCTCAAGGAAACTCGTGTTAGAGTAGATGCCCAATTATCCAACTTGTGGCGTGTGGGTTTTATTGACTCTTGTGTATAACGATCTTTATTTATGAAATACGTATTTCTTTATGACATTCTTTATTTTCATTATGTTATAATGTTAACAATTGTGTTGGATAAAGACCTAGAATGAACCATAGTGTATGTTAGATATGATAGTGGATATGATGGCTATCATGAAACACATCTAATAGTCGCTGTGTATTCTGAACTCGTTCCTTGTCGATTGTGCCGTAAAAATGAGGATAAGTCCGCCCGAGCTTGAGACTAGCATCTGCGATGTGAAGTACCATGTTTCATTGGTAGGGAACATTGTGATGTTCTGAGCATGTAGATGGATAGTGACCTGGTGATCTATAGAACTACCCTCGTTCGGACTTTCCAAGTGGTTACCAGTTGTCGAGTGGATAAGTCCGAGGTCTTGGTTGTACTGATTAGTCCTCACTACTCGAAACGTCATTGAGACTCTACATGATAGGTGCCTCACTTTGACCCGTTACCGACTCACTTGGGGTCATTAGGTGGCGGGATTGGGTGAGGTTCTGATGCATGTAGGAGTCGATGCTTCGTTGTCGAGGATTCACCGCTCGCTTTCATGCATGGATATACTATGCTATCTGAGGAGATAATAGTGTATAAATCTCTGGCCAGAGTATTGGATGTGTTTTAGGTAAATGGGTTTACCTAGTAACACTCGCGATGTCACTATTTAATCTCCAAGATGTATGCATAGTTATCGGATCTCTAGCGACTCTCGATATACCAATGGTCGTTGATCTGATCGGGATATATGTGTTGAAAGGACCGTACTGTATGCTAACCACGACCAACTGGTTCTTGCAGGCACTATCAGTGATACCCAGGGGATCATAGGCGCGATGTTGCTAGGCGCTTTACCATTATCCGTTGGGCAAGTCCGAAATTGTGATTTCGGAGTCACAATGGTTGTGGGCCCACGGCTAGCTGTATCCCTGAACCATTGAGGGTCACACAAGTACTGGATTCATGATTCCCGCACGGAAACTGAGCTCAATGTGTTGAGCATAGGAGGAGGATTTTAGGGAGTGCGACTTCCTAAAAGTCAACAGGGGTCAAATTGCGATTTCCCAAAAGTTGAGGGGCTAAACTGTAATTTTGGACTAGGTGGTCTGAAAAATTATTTTCGCATCATAATATTCAGTTTTGGAAATTGAGTCAATCGGTCCGATCTGATCGTCGATCGGGATTATGATGAAACCACGGTGATTTAAATGAACCGAATGTTCATATGGACATGGGCTCGACCCAAGTCCATTGGGCCGGTTCAAGCCCATGTATGATTTAAATACTAGACTTGGTCTAGGGCTAGATCACAACACAACATAACAACATCTCACCGAAACCCTAGCCTCCAAGATTGTGGCCGCCCCTCCTCTCCCAAAACCTCACGCCGCCATCGGCCACCCACGCGCCGCCGTGATCAGACTTGTTCCGATCGTCGTTTCGAGGAGATTCCATCCGTGGCAAAAATTCGTCAGCTCTTATAGTGTAGACTGAAGAAGGACTCGTGCTTCCGATCGTGGACCTGATTAAGGAGGATCTACCGCCGCCTACCTTGAAGAGTCAGATTCCCTGTGAGTTTGGTTGGAGCCAGGCGCCTAGACGCCAGCAAGGTGACATTCTATAAAACATCCTATGTATGATTTATAGAATATATTTGATGTATTGAACGTTTTTCGGGGCAATTTTTAAACTCCAGCTGCGCCCCCGGGAAGCAGGATCCGGATCCGCCATTGTCGCCAACAGTGGTATCAGAGCCAAGGCTCGGATCCTTCAATACATTATTGTGCCTTATTGCATCAAATCACAAATTTTTGAAAAAAAAAAAAAGGCCGTCTTGCTGCCGCACGTAGGCACTATAGCCGCCGAACGCAGGCACTATAGCCGCCGCACACAGGCACTGTAGCCGCCGCTTGCCGGCACTGCTTATAAAATGTCTTCGATAAAAAATCCACTCGCTGCTATACTGGATAGCAACAAGTTCACTGGTCTGAACTACCGAGACTGGCTTCGAAACCTCAATATTGTATTGGCTTCCGAGAAGCTCCTCTACACGCTAGACAAGAGCCCTCCGAAGGAAGCCCCTGCCGATATCAGCCCTGAGGAGCTAACAAAGCTTAACAAATGTTGAAACGACGAGCTTAAGACACGATGCTATATGATGGCATCGATGTCCAACAAAATGCAACGGCGCTTTGAGAAGATGGTGTATACACCTTCATCTTAAGGAACTGTATGGGGAGAACTCTCGACATGAGAGGTTCACCACTGTCAAGGAGCTTATGACGAGCCGCATGCGCGATGGGACTTCGGTCCGCGAGCATGGGGTTCGTATGATTGGGCTCATTGAAAAGTTGGTGGGCCTTGATATCACACTTCCACATGAGCTGTCTGTGGATTTGCTTCTCCTCTCACTCCCCACTTCATTCGACCCCTTTGTGGTCAACTTCAACATGAACAAGCTGGAAGCAACCCTTGAAGAGATGGTGAACATGCTCGTAGTGTTTGAGGGAACCATAAAGAAGGACAAGCCCGTCCTCCTTATGGGCTCTTCTTCCTCTGCGAAGAAGGGGCCCAAACGCAAGGGTAAGAAGCGTTCTGCCCCTGTGAAGGAGGAAAAGCCCACCAAGAAGCCCAAGGCAAAGGCTTCCAAGCCAAACAAGACTGAGGATGTTTGCCACCACTGCCACAAGCCTGGGCATTGGAGGAGGAACTGCAAGGAGTACCTCGAGCAGTTACGAACTGC
>KQ991108.1:113741-133096 GCA_001598015.1 Dorcoceras hygrometricum | reverse complement strand
TTGCTAGGCGCTTTACCATGATCCGTTGGGCAAGTCCGAAATTGTGATTTCGGAGTCACAATGGTTGTGGGCCCACGGCTAGCTGTATCCCTGAACCATTGAGGATCACACAAGTACTGGATTCACGATTCCCGCACGGAAACTGAGCTCAATGTGTTGAGCATAGGAGGAGGATTTTAGGGAGTGCGACTTCCTAAAAGTCAACAGGGGTCAAATTGCGATTTCCCAAAAGTTGAGGGGCAAATCTGTAATTTTGGACTAGGTGGTCTAAAAAATTGTTTTCGCATCATTATATTCATTTTTGAAAACTGAGTCGATCGGTCCGATCTGATCGTCGATCGGGATTATTATGAAACCACGGTGATTTAAATGAAACGAATGTTCATATGGACATGGGCTTGACCCAAGTCCATTGGGCCGGTTCAAGCCCATGTGTGTTTTAAATACTAGACTTGGTCTAGGGCTAGATCACAACACAACATAACAACATCTCACCAAAACCCTAGCCTCCATGATTGTGGCCGCCCCTCCTCTCCCAAAACCTCACGCCGCCGTCGGCCTCCCACGCGCCGCCGCGCCGCGCCGTCGTGATCGGACTTGTTCCGATCGTCGTTTCAAGGAGATTCCGTCCGTGGCAAAATTCGTCAGCTCTTCTAGTGCAGACTGACGAAGGACTCGTGCTTCCGGTCGTGGACCTGATTAAGGAGGATCTACCGCCGCCTACCTTGAAGAGCCAGATTCCCTGTGAGTTTGGTTGGAGCCAGGCGCCTAGACGCCAGCAAGGTGACATTCTATAAAACATCCTATGTATGATTTATAGAATATATTTGATGTATTGAACGTTTTTCGGGGCAATTTTTAAACTTCCGCAGCGCCCCGGGAAACGGGATCCGGATCCGCCATTGTCGCCAACAACTCGCTCAAACACACGAGGGACAGATCTGGACTCCCAGATCTTACTCAAATCTGAAAATAACGAACCGGTCTACTCAAACCACAAACCAAACCAATTATCCCAATGCTTCTAATTCACTCGTGTGGGGGTATTCTCCAAATCTGAACTCCAGCGATAAACAATATACCAAATCTGCTCAGCGCTAACGCTCTCCCTTACTCATGATACACACCCGATACACTTCTAAATCAAATCCGAAGCTCATATACTCAATTCTGCCCGCGTCCAAAGCCGATCTCACAAACATCTTTGACCAATATTCCTAGGCTGAATACCCGATAATTCGCAAGGCATATTTCTCCGATTAAATCCTCATTCCGACCTAATCTGCTCAAACATCTTACGAGATTAAATGGAACAAATTCCTCAAATCTATTCATAACACACCACTAATCAAACCTGTAAATTTCAGTCCTCACATCCTCCCCACCATAAGAGATTTCGTCCTCGAAATCACAAGGTAACTACAGATCAAATCAAAGAACTACCAGAAAATCACCAGACAAAATACACAATTCTCCAGAATTCTCAAATCTTACAAAATCACTAGTCAAGTTACAAAACAACTCAACACATCAATCAGCAAGCTATAAAAAGGTAACTACAGATCAAATCAAAGAACTACCAGAAAAATCACCAGACAAAATACACAATTCTCCAGAATTCTCAAATCTTACAAAATCACTAGTCAAGTTACAAAACAACTCAACACATCAATCAGCAAGCTATAAAATTACCTGGATCAAATCTGCGAATGCTCAAACAGATGAGGCCACTCTTGTCTCATCTTTTCTTCAACTTCTCAGGTAGCTTCTTCTCTGCCATGCTTGCTCCATTGGACCATAACCAACAGTATAGTCTCCTTCCTATCCAGAATCTGCACTGGATATTCAACATAGCTCAGGGCCTGATCCAGCTCCACTTCATCAGTTCTCAGCACATGGGACGGATCTGGATCATATTTCCTGAACATAGATGCATGAAACACATCATGTATCGCTGCTAAGTCAGCAGGCAACCGCAATCTATACGCCAAAGATCCAATCCCCTCAACAATCTCGAAGGGACCAAGGAATCTACGAGCCAATTTACCCTTAAATCTGAATCTCATCACGGTCTTAAAAGGAGAAACCTTAAGAAATACTCGATCACCAACCTGAAATTCCAAAGGCCTACGCCTTTTTTTAACATAGCTAGCTTGACGATCTTGTGCAGCTTTCATTCTACTCCGAATCAACTCGACCTGATCTTTCATATGCTGCACAAACTCAGGAGTAGATATCTTTCTCACCAACTTCTTCCCAACAAATTGGTGATCTACACTTCCGACCATACAAAGCTTCAAATGGGGCCATCCTGATAGTCACTTGGTAGCTATTATTATAAGAAAATTCAACCAAGGACAAAGAATCCTGCCAACTACCGATGGAATCCATGACAATTGCTCGCAGCATATCCTTCAAATTCTGTATAGTCCTCTCGGATTGGCCATCTGTCTGAGGGTGATAAGCTGTACTCATAGCCAATCTGGAACCCATTGTTGCTTGCAAGCTCTTACAAAATCGGGAAGTAAATCTTGGATCTCTATCAGACACTATCGAAACCGGCACACCATGCAATCTAACCACATGGTCAACGTACAGTCTAGCCATCTTCTTCATGGAACACCTCACATCATAGGGAATGAAATGGGCTGACTTCTAAAGTCTATCAATCACCACCCAAATCGCATCACATCCCTTGTTCGATCGAGGTAAATGAGTCAAACAATCCATGGCCACGTGCTCCAAATTCCAATGAGGCACTTTTAAACTCTGTAGCAATCCACCAAGTCTCATCCTCTCAGCCTTAACCTATTTACAGTTCAGACATCGGGCTACAAATCCGGAGATATCATTCCTCATACCTTCCCATCAGTAGTGAGACTTCAAGGCATGATACATATTCTTCTCTTCCGGATGCACACTGTAAAGACTAAAATGGGCCGCATTAAAGATGGTTTCCTTCAGATCAATCAAATTCGGAACAACCAGTCTACCACAAAATCTCAAGAATCCATCAGAAGCAACAGAAAATCTTCTGACTGACCATTCTGGGCCTTTAATATTCAACTCATGAATATACGAGTCAGTTCTTTGTGCTGCTCTAATGTCTGCAACAATCTGTGGTTCAACCTGAAGAGAATAAACTACGAAATACTGACCATTTGGTTGAAAACTCCATCCAGAAGTCCCCAAATGCTCATGGAATTTGGATATACTCAACGACGTCAACATCGCAGGCTGGGCTAAGCATCTGCTACTAAGTTCATCCGCCCAGGATGATACTGGATCTCACAGTCAAAATCCTTGAGCAACTCCATCCAACGACGTTGCCTCATATTCAGATCTAACTGAGTGAAGATATACTTCAAACTCTTGTGGTCTGTGTAAACCACAAACTGCTCACCATACAAATAATGACGTCAAATCTTTAACGCAAAAACAATGGCGACCAAATATAGGTCATGGACGGGATATCTCGTCTCATGGGGCTTCAACTGTCGAGACACAAAGGCTATCACTCAGCCGTTCTGCATCATTACACAGCCCAATCCATTCATAGAAGCATCGGAACAAACAACAAAACCTCCAGAACCCGAAGGTAAAGCCAACACAGGAGCAGTAGTCAACTTCTCCTTAAGTAACTGGAAACTCGACTCACATTCATTTGTCCATAGAAATCTTCTATCCTTATGGGTAAACTACGTCATCGGCTTGGATATCGAAGAAAAACCCTCAATGAAATGTCTGTAGTAGCCAACCAAACCCAAGAAACTACGGATCTCCGAAACATTCCTAGGTCGCTCCTAGTTAAGAACTTCTTCGACCTTACTAGGATCTACCGAAATACCTTGTGCAGTTATGACCCAAAAAGATTACCTTATCCAGTCAGAATTCACACTTGCTGAATTTCGCCTAAAGCTGTGAGTCTCCCAGTTTCTGCAACACCAAACCTCAAATGTTCCTTATGCTCTATGAAATTCCTCGAATAAACCAAGATATCATCTATGAAGACAATTACAAAATGATCGATGTACTCACTAAAGATGCGATTCATTAGATCCATGAAGACAACAGGAGCATTCGTCAATCCAAAAGGAATCACAAGAAACTCATAATGCTCACATCTAGTACCGAACGCCGTCTTCGTCACATCAGCGTCTCTAATCCACAACTGATGATAACCAAATCGCAGATCAATCTTAGAGTACACTGCCGATCCCCACAACTGATCGAACAGATCATCAATTCTCGGCAAAAGATACTTATTCTTGATCGTCACTTATTCAACTGCCGAAAATCAACACACATCCGCATAGATCCATCCTTCTTATTCACAAGGAGAATCGGAGCTCCCCAAGGCGACATACTCGGCCTAATAAATCCCTTCTCCAAAAGATCACGCAACTGATCCTTGAGCTCTTTCAACTCAGCTGGTGCCAATCGATAAGGGGTTCTCGAAATCGGGGTTGTCGCTGGCACCACCATTGTGAAGTCAATCTCTCGTCTCGATGGAAATCAAGGAATCTCATCTGGAAACACATCAGCGAACTCTCGAGCAATCCGAACATCACTTAACTCTATCCGCAATTCTCGGGAAACATCAAGGGCATAAATCATAAACCCAGAGTTCTCTAGCGACAACAGACTAAACATCTCCATGTCCGACACTAGTGGAATCTTTGATCGTGAATCAGCACCGTAGAAATCCCACTTCTCTCCAAATTGAGGTCTAAACCTCACTACACCATGGAAACAATCTACAGTCTCTCTATAAGAAGACAATACATCCATTCCCAAGATACAATCAAAATCTCTAATCTCCAAGGCAATCAGGTTAGTCACCAACACATTCTTATCACATCTAATCACACAATCCAAAACCACTTCACGGTACATCAACCACACACCAGCAGGGGTAGATACAGACAGGAGTAGATACAGACAGGAGTAGATACAGACACAACATCACACATTGGGGTAGAGCTCAACCCACACTCATGCACAAATAAATCATATATGAAGGAGTGTGATGCTCCTGTATCAAACAAAACTCGTGTAGGAAAATCAAAGATAGCACAAATACCTGTAATAACTCCTCCAGGCATATCATCAGCCTGCTCTCTCGTCAAGGCATTCACCTGAGCTTGCTGCGGTCCCAAAAACTGAGGTCTAGAAGCCTCCGAACCTACACGGTTCTCGTGGTTGAAATACTGATCGTTGAGACTGAGCAAAAGGTTGCGGTCTCTGCGAAGAACCACCAGCTTAACCTTGTTGTGACTGATTCAAAGGTTTTCCTCCCGGCAAAGGACAAACTCTAGAAAAATATCGAGGCTGCCCACACCTATGACAAGGACCTTGAACTCCACGACACTACGAAGTCATATGACGACCTCCACAATGTCCACACATCACTCCTCCAAAGCCACTACCACCAGAGCTAACAGAACCAGAATAACTCGAATTCGATCGTCTCTTAAACTGCTTCCCTCGAGGCTTAAACCTCTGGAGATTTGACTGCTGCAAAGTCTGAGGAGGCTGAAACGATGGCATCGCTTCGGGCACCGGCTGAAAAGTGCGTCTAGCTCAGCTGAACCTCATTATGCGCTTCCAACAGACTATCCTCAATGTCCACGTCCCTATCAACTGCCTCAGCATAAGTCGCAGGAGAACCAGCTAACACCATATGGAACAAATCAGGCCTCAAACCTCTCAGAAATTTGTTCCTCTTAGTCCTCTCTTGGTTAGAAACATGGGGAACATACGACAGAAGTGAAGAAAACTGTTTGCATACTCAGCTACCCTCATGTTCCCTTGTTTCAGATTGTCGAACTCCCCCTCCCGGTTATTTTAGTAGGACTCAGGGGTATACTCCTATCGAAAAGCTGCACAGAAGCTCTCCCAAGAAATCAAAGTACCACTCTCTCCTGGGTGTACTCCACTGTCTCAAACAATTCCTCCATATGTTCCAACCAACCATCAGCCATCAGACCACTCTCAGAGCCAGTGAACGTAGGGGGATTCATCCTCTTGAAGCCAACACTAGCTCCATCTCGCCAATCTGTCTAGTCACATCTTCCACCTCAACCTCTGCCTATCTAGTCAGATGATGCAACGGCACACTCTTCTGCTCAACATCCTCATCGCTGCCCGGGGCTCTAGACTCCCAAAATACCTGCCTAACTGTTACTCCTACCTCTCATCGGCGGAATCTACCAAAGCTCAGAGGCAAGAACAACCAGCAGATAAATCACAGAGCAGATAATCAAAATCACAGAGTCAATCACAGTAAAAACTCAAACTCTGTGCCTAGACTCGTGTGTGATTGAAAAGAAATCGATCTTATCCCAGTTTAAGTTCTGATACAAAAATGTCAGGCCCGGTGAGCTAAATCACATATTAATTAATTAATTAATCATAATTACACGGAAGCATAGAAATACGGGCTGAAAATTTTTGTTTTGGGCATGAACCAAAATATGTTCATGCATATTTTTAGTGACATATCGTCGTAAAAAAGAGTCGATATAAATATATAAAGATCATCAACAATAATATTTTTCATAGGTGTCGTAGAACTGAATATAAACCTATTTTTATGCTAACACACTAGCATTAAGGTACACCATCATGGTTATATTTTAATTATTTCAACTAAAAACATAAAGATAATCCATTTTTTGGTGTTGTTTTAATAAAAGTCACCTATTTCATAAACGTGGCCGGAGAAACCAGAGCAGCCGGGTCCGTCGGTCAACCAAAGCACAAGAGGATCCTTATCCGGATACTTTTCGGACTCAACAAAGTAATATAATAGGTGCATTTATTCTTCTCCGACTCCAATGTATCTGCAAGTCACATATTATATGCAACAATCCATATACCCCCACCAAAAAAAAATTTATTTAGCAGTAAAATAGAGGAATAAACATACCCCATTTCGAGGTGGAAAGGCAGGGTATCCGATAACCCGGAAGAGCCTCGATAATTTTTGGTTTCGAAGCAGCTGCTGCAGTGGTGATCAGACATAGGAAGAGAAATACAACACGTGGGACAGCGTATGTTAGTGGCAACATATTCCTTTGAGTGGATAAATGGCCAATCGACTGTATCAGTTTCAAATGTTAATCGAGTAATTGCTAATCCTCTTTGTCGGTTAGCATTTGTTTTGTATAACTAACCCTTTCTATATGTCAGAATTTTTCTTTGGTTTATAGGTTTTAAATCAATAGACATATGTGGGTAAAGAGAGATATGATGAAAAATACCTATATAATAAATCGACCTCCAAAACATATCCGCACAATAAACGCATATAAATAACACATAAGCAATTAAAACAGAGAAGCAACAATTAACTACACGGCTAGACAACTTCGGCCATCCCCCACATCAGCTCACGGCTAGTACCCATACACACGACAGTTCACTCAAATAGGTAGGACAAATCGCACAAAGCATATCAGCTCACACACGAATTGAAATATTTTCAAGCTGATAATAAAAACTGATAAAACTTTCTCATTCGTACCTCACCCTATACACAGCTGCTACCTCAACGGATCACATAGGAGCACACAGCCAACAGCTCACGCATGAGAACACAGCTCGAACAGCTCACACCAGATTCTGCCCCTCCAGCTCACGGCGAACACCTAACAGAAGCTTCCCGAAACCTGCTCAGCCAAGCTAACAGCTCAGGGAAAAAAATACGACCAAACAGAAACTGGAAGCTGCCAACGTCCAGCTCAAACCGAAACCTCAAACACTAAAACCAGCTCAAATCGAAGCTCAGAATAGGAAGGAATCACTTACCCAATACATCTAAAGAAATGGGAGAGTTATCGGACCGGGAAATCGCGAGATAGTCGAACACTGCAACTACTTCGCACTCCCTCAACACGCCGACCCAAGGCTCCAAAATGGTACCAAAAGAACGATCTTGGAGAGAGGAACCCAGTGTCAGGCCCGATGCGCTAAATCACAGATTAATTAATCAATTAATCATAATTACACGGAAGCATAGAAATACGGGCTGAAAATTTTCGTTTTGGGCCTGAAACAAAATATCATCTCAGAATAATATATTCATAGTCAAAATAGGATTTTAACTCATAATCCAACACATCAATAACAACAAATACAGCTAAGATACAAATACATATCCCCAAATACATCATCACACAGGGCATCCCCTGGTTCAGTACATAGTATGATAACTGAGACTCAAAATGGGGATCTAACAGCTGACGCTCCACTCTGTCCAGCTGGATTACCTGAAGATCCTGCAAAGTCCAACACAGACCAACGCAGCCCAAAACAGGGAAAAAGAACGAGGTCAAACATCAGTATGAAGAGCATCTAAAAATCAAAAAATATATCAGTCATACAATATTTCAATTGTGCAATGAATGAAGGGCTACCAAGAATCATCGGTAGGCAAGGAACAACGACTCAGCTGTGCAGAATCAAATCCTGTGATATTCAGGTACGACAGATCAGCCGACCATCACAGTTTAGTGGTATTCAGGCACAAAAACTCAGTCGACCACCACATCAATATCAGCTTTGTACCTTTTAGGCACGACGACTCAGCCAACCGATCACAACGCACAAAGGAAAATTGGTTCCCAAGAGTATCAGGCTCAATATGTATGCGTGAATGCCAAGAAGATTCATTCTTACAATAAAACTCATATAAACAACACATAATCCATTTAAGCAGAGAACCATCACACAATCAGCACAAGATCACAACAGCTCATACATGAAGGAAATATTCACACGCTGATATCAAAGCTGCTAAATCTAGCTCAATTCGTACCTACTATAAGCTGCTAATACCTCGACAGATCAGGCAGAACACAGCTCCAACAGCCTGCTCAAATCAGCTGCTCTACTAGCTCTTCAAGAACTCAACATAAGATTCCTACGAGCTCAAATCTGCCAAGATGTCTAATAATCAGCTCACATCAAAGCTCATTCAGCTTACAGCCTAAAGCCGCGTAGCCTAAAACAGTTATCTCAACTCAATAGAGCACTATCTAGCTCTAAATCGAAGCTTAATTCAGTAAGAAATCACTTACTCAAAGCTGCTCAAGAACGAAAAAACCACTGGTCATAAATCGCGAAGATATCGAACTCTGCAACTACTTCGTGCTCCCTCAACTCGTCGATTCAAGTCTCCAAACTGGTATCAATCGAAAGCCATAAGGAAGACGAGCTTAGCACCACCAATCTTTCTCCAAACGGCAGCGTAAATCGACGGCAATCGACAGAAAAAGGGTTCGAATAAACAGTAAGGGTTTGAGAAGCTCTCAGGAAGAAGATAAGAAATGTCGGGTCTCAAATTTGCTAAGTGTTGGTCAACACTTATATATACTCCAGTCAACGCTACAGTGCCACTGACAAACTCAGATCTGAGCACTCAATCAGCTTTGACTTCTCTACGCTGACCAAATCTGATTCCTCTTGTCGCATCAGATTTGAATATCATCAAACGAAGTCGCTTAGGAGTCCTGTTCAAAACCAACAGATCACACGTACACATAGACCCGCTCGCAAACATTCAGATCTGGTTTTCATCAAACGACGTCGCACCAGGGTCCAACTCTCATCAAATCTGATGCTTGCTAAACGACGTCGCATCAGTCATACTCAACCAACGCCAAATCTGGTATACCCTAAACAACACCATATTGCTTATACTCAACCCGTGCATACCCGGGTAATCCAAAATGACATTGTTTCACTTCCCTCTCAAGGCAACTCGCTCAAACACACGAGTGACAGATCTGGACACCCAGATCTTTCTCAAATCTGAAAATAACGAATCGGTCTACTCAAACCTCAAACCAAATTGATTCTCCCAGCACTTATAATTCACTCGTGCGGGGTATTCTCAAAATCTGAACTCCAGCGATAAACAATATACCAAATCTGCTTTAGCGCTAACGCTCTCCCTTGCTCACGATACACACCCGATACACTTCTAAATCAAATCCTAAGCTCATATACTCAATTTTTCCCGCGTCCAAAGCCGATCTCACAAACATCTTTGACCAATATTCCTAGGCTGAATGCTCGATAATTCACAAGGCATATTTCTCCGATTAAATCCTCATTCCGACCTAATCTGCTCAAACATCTTACGAGATTAAATCGGGCAAATTCCTCAAATATATTCGTAACACACCACTAATCAAACCTGTAAATTTCAGTCCTCACACCCAGCGCCACCAGTCCTGCTCTTCTGGAAGGGATAAGTGATATATGCTCTGAAATTGGCTAAGTGTTGAAAGATATGAGGTGTACACGGTCAAGGTCAGCCATGAATAATTAATCGCGTGATTTGCTACAATGCCACCGAACAGCTCACATCAAAGCTGATACCAGCTCGGGCACATACCAGCACGCTGTTTCCCCAAAGCTGGTGCGCACAACTGCTCACATTCTGTGACGTCCCAATCCTCATGGGGTCACGAAAGAATAATAAAAAGAAAAGAAGGGCTGAATGGAAATTGTTATAAGCTGTATTTCTTATAACTAAATCAAAATTCAAACACAAACATAATATGGCGCCAGATTTCGGAATGGCTGAAACAATTTCTTTAATAACAGATGTTACAAAAGTGCAAAATGCGATATTACAACTTTGCAATTCTATATGCATTCACTATTGTTGTAAATGGATCTAATACAGACTTAACAAAAGATCAAAAACAACAACAACAGCTGCTGCGGAAAAACATCGGCCGTAGATAAACACAATCACCACAGCTGGTTCAGTCGCTGCCTCCCGCCTGCCCCAGCTCTGTCCCACCTGCACCATTTTAAAACTAATGAGCCTAGGGGCTCAGGAAGTAAAATCTGAAGATAAGAATTTCGCATAATGCAGACAGACATCTAAACATATAGTAACATAACAAAACAGTTTAAAGGAAGTCATTCATCAGATTTCATAAACTTTCTTTCGTTAAACTTGGAAATGGGGAAGATGACCCAGATCCCATTCTTATTTTGTAATTTATGGCTTAGAAGCTCTCCTTAGGTCCGTGGTGCACCTGATCAAGTGACTATTGATATCAGCCTTAGCATTTAGCTCGTGGTGAAGGGGCAACTGACATCTGGACAGCTGCTCACCCTTCCATGGTGAGCGTCTGTTATCTATTCCATAAATCCTTAAGTTGAAACGTTCTTCCTTTAAACTCATAGCTGGTTGAAATTTGATTTTGAAATCATCGTTTGGGTTCACAGTGCTTTGAAATTCTTTCTTTAAAACTTCTTTAAAACTTTGTCGAGTATCGGGTTCTACTGCTGAGACTTATCGCTAAAAGGAATCAGCTGTTGCTAAGGGAAACAATATGATTAAAAACAGACGCAAGGATATTCGATAACATTGAAACAGATGTATTAAATGAAACGACGTCGTTAGTGTAAGAATCAGACGTTGGGTAATGAATCAGTCGTTGGATAAAATCAGCTGCTGGTTCTAAGAAAATCAGCTACTGGATAAGAATCAGCTGTTGGATAAAATCAGCTGTTGGTTTATGAACAATCAGACGCTGGTTCTAAGAAAATCAGCTGCTGGATAAGAATCAGCTGTTGGATAAAATCAGCTGTTGGTTAAAATCAGCTGTTGGTTGTTGACCGTAGTCAAATCAGCTGTACGTTAAACAATAATGAAGGACTAACCCAATTCAGACGCAAGACAACTCACGGCTGAATGTATACAAATATCAACGGCTGAACGCAACACTTAGAATTTCTTAACACAAAGATAACTGCTAAAAAAGGAACTACTGATTATAACTTGGTGTTGTAACATCAAAACGACAGCTACGCTATCAGCCGTTGCCTATCAAACCAGACTTAACTTCTGATTCGACTAGAAACTCCGATTACATAGCATCGAGTTCCGATGTTACCATACACCGGAAGAAAGAACATTCATGAACATACTAATTAAACCCGATTACTCAACATTTTAAAACAACATTTTCATCTTCTTCATCGAAGCACTCTTTAAAATTTGCAACAGAAACAAACTTGAACCCGATTATCCAAGCATTTCCTAAAACATGCTTAAACATGAACATAACTTATCTTAACATAAACATGCAACAATCATGCACTGAAGAACAATATATGCTTTAAAATGGCGTAGAAAGAATCAGCCTTTACTTGCCTTAAACCTGCGAAACACAGAAGCAGCGGGTCTCAACAGGAGTTCTCCACAAGAACCACTACGAGCACTTTGAAGTTTTTAGAGAAAAAGAGAGATTTTTTGGACAATAATGAAACTCTCTTGTTATGAAAACAATCATATACGGGATATGACTTGTAGTAGGTATTAACACTCGAGTAGGCATGGGATCCTACCAACCCGTGTCCTTTTCAAAAGAATTTGTCAAATATTCCCTACTACTATTTTGAATTTGAAAACTTTACCAAAACATCTTAAAAGAACTATTTTTGTCCAGCTGAGGGCATTTTAAACCAAAACCTGAATCTGCTCGTGTTTATGCTCGGGCGACAGCTGCGTGGAAACCTTCTGTGTCATGTCTGAAAGCAACAACTGAAAATCAGCTGTTAAAACAAACGAAATAAACTTAAGGCTGAAATACGCAATATCAAATAAGCCCTTGAAATAGAAAAGGGTTAAATATGTGGTCCTATGGATTTTGGGGAGTTACACACTCGCTGAACAGATTACGCCCAAACAGCTTGCTCATCCAGATCACACCGCCAGCACAGATTACACTCAACCAGCATCTAAACTGGTAACCCAAAACAACGTCGCGCTGCCTACAGCTCGGGAAAATCAGCTCGCACACCTCCAGTTCTGGACAACCCTGAACCGGTCTACACCAAATCACGAACCGAGCCTGTCCACACAGCTACTACCAGTTCTTCCTAAGCATAACACCTCTCTTGTTTAATCATCATTCCGATCAAATTAATTCGTTAATCACCATCTAATAATTTCTAGTCCTCACAGAATCTAAGGTACGGATTGAGCTTTATTTAACATCTTTGATATAAGCATGGGAATATTTCCAGCGTGAATTGACTGCTGTGTGATTGCGTGCTGGTTGTAAGCTGAGTTTTCTTAGCCCTGCTGTTCTGGATGACTATCTAGTTTGCTTCTTTTTGATTTCTTATTCATTGTTTGTGAGCATGATTCTGTCTTGCATTCATGCATAACATATTGATTATGTTCCTTTGTGACCGATAATCATTGAGTCGTGATTTGATGACTGAGCCGCCGTGCTTGAGAATCCTATGCTTTCACTGAGTCGTGATTTCCAGCTGAGTCACTACGATCTGGATTCCAATGATTTATTGAGATTTGATTGCCCATCTGAGACACTGTGCTTCGCTTACCGATAATTCTAGGTAACGCTTCATGCATTGCATGACTTGAAATATGTATGACTTATCTGATTGATTTGAGTGCTATTCGTACTGAGGTTTGACCTAATTTCTTTTCTTGTTTTGGGCAGCTTTGGTCCTGAGTTTGGCCTTTGCAGGCTTTTCAGTTAATCCAGCTGGACCGAGTGGTGCATTGGCTGGTATGTAACGCCCAGAAATCCTAATTACGTTGAATTGAATGCATGACTAGGGGGAAAACCTTATTTTAGTATGATTTGCATGTCATGTATGTGATTATATGATGATTATATGCTTTACCTTGTGCATGTTGCTTTACGATACGGTTTGAGACCGGTAAGAGAGGACGAGTCCAGAGATGACCAAATCGAAAATATTTTTAATGTTTTAGCCCTTAGACATATTTTAAAGAAAAATAAGTTTATTTTACGCACCATTTCCAAAAAAATGAGATTTTATGCACGGTTATCGAGGAGGACCCGATTTTCGCCTATACGGGCTATTTTTTTATGACTTTTACTACACTTTTAAATTTGAGAGGCCATATATTACGAAAATTTAAGGCTTGAAGGCTGAACTTTAAATATTTTTAAGTCTTTTTAATTAGAGGAGGGTTAGTATTGGAATAGGCCTTTTATTTCCTTAATAAAACAAGGTGGAGGGGTTAGAGGAGGGTTAGTATTGGAATAGGCCTTTTATTTCCTTAATAAAACAAGGTGGAGGGGTTCTTTTGTACACTTTTCATTCACCCTTCTCCACTATTTCGAAAATTTACCCTAGCCCCTCCTCTAATCATCCGACTCCAGCCTTCTTCTTCCCCTAGGTGGCCGAAAATTTCAAGCTTTTACTGGAACTCTAAGGTGTGGTCTTCTCAATTGTCCTCCGCTCCGGTATCGCGTATTTTCGCTTCTTTTTCGATCAAGGCATGTTCTATTCTTTATTTTCTCACCATTTAGATCATAATATACTGTTTTTACAAATATTATGCATGGCCTTTTCATGGATGTTTCAGATCTTTACGCATATGATCATGTTCATATATTTCTTCATGTGCATCTCACGGTTTTTGAAGTATCTTGCATGGTTTCGTTCAAGGGACGGCTGTAGGGATCATGGCTCGATATTAGGTGGTTCATGGTGGTCCTAGGAAGGGCTATAGATGGTCCATAGATGAGGATTTAGAGGATGCGTAGTGGGTCGCGACATGCGTCGAGTGGGTCGCAACATGCGTCGTGGGTCGAGACATGCGTCGAGTGGGTCGCGACATGCGTCGTGGGTCACGACATGCATCGTGTGGGTCGCGACATGCGTCACGGTGTGCGTGAGTAGTGCGTGTAGGGTTTGATGAATTTGGCTCGGTTCAATTGGACCGGGGCGGTTCATCGAGTCTCGAGTAAATTATTTTATGTCCGGTCCGAGTTATTTTATTTTTGGGCCGTGTAATGTTATTTTTAAATTTTG
Source organism: Dorcoceras hygrometricum (assembly GCA_001598015.1). Classification (NCBI taxonomy): domain Eukaryota; kingdom Viridiplantae; phylum Streptophyta; class Magnoliopsida; order Lamiales; family Gesneriaceae; genus Dorcoceras; species Dorcoceras hygrometricum. The sequence goes on along the minus strand of KQ991108.1, from coordinate 118,246 downwards.
AGTCATGTTTATCGGGTCAAGTCAACTTTTTAAGTTAAAAATTTAGTCTTGGTCAAGATGACTTCGGGTCAATGATTTTTTAAAAAAAATTGTTTCAAGTTAATGGATTTTTAAGTAAATGGGATTTTAATCAAATTGTTGGATTTTGGGCCGTTAATTATTCTAATGAGTTTTAAACCTGTTTTGACGATGTTGGGCCGAGTCCTTCAAATGATTTTTAAGGGGTAATTGCTTGATGTTGGGCCCATTTTGAGTTGGGCTCAGTATTATTTTAAGTCTAGTGGAGGCCTTGGGCTTAGAATTAGTGGGCCAGTCGCTTGAGCCAGTCCTTGATCGGGCCGAGGAAAATAATGCGTAGGCCCATGAATATATATTTAATTATATACGTATTATGCTATGTAATTGATTATGAAATGTTTTAAGGAAATTAAATTATATTGATGGGCCAAGATCTTTTTAAAGTCGCATGATTTTATGAAAGCATGCATCATGAAAGTTTAAGTAATGTTAAGGCATGAATGAAAAATATTTTGAGGGATTGAAGTGTTGTGGGCCAAAGTAATGATGGGAATTAGCCGGGTAGCCGGGCCCGGGGATCCCCTGTTATGTATGAGCCTATGGATCCATGTGTGATATCATGGTGAAGTGGCAACCTATGGATCCTCGTTTGATATCGGGGTGAAGTGGCAACTTATAGGTGTCACATATAGGGATCCTCGTGTGACATCCGGGTGAACCACACCGCCACGTACGTTGGTTTATAGATTGATCAATCAAATTAATGGCTTTCACTTCATGGATATGACTCACATGTTCTTTCAAGTTATGTTATGTTTATGCCATGTCTTAATGTATATGTTATATGATGAAGTATGTACGACTACAGTACGATTTAAAGTTTAAGATCTTTTAAGCACGCATGTCATGAAATTATGTTCCTATGCTTATGTGCCTGTATGTGGTTTTATTATACATACTTTGTTATTAGCGGATAGAGCATGCTGAGCCTTTAGGCTCACTAGGTTTAAATGGTACAGGTGAGCATGATGTTGATGATATTACTCCGACCGGCGGTGAGGACGTCTGATGCTCCGCTACGGCTGTTACCCCGTGACCACTCAGTTATTTTATGTCATTGCTTTAGATATGTTCAGTTTTCCGCAAACAGTTTTTAAATACTCTTATTTTGATGTTAGCTTGTGCGATGTGGATTTGAGATATTTTGCAGTTAGTGTTATCGGACGTTGAGATGTTACCTTTTTAAATGCTTTATGTTATGATTTTATTTATAGCTTTTATTAAATGTTTATTCCACATCGGCTTTCAAAAAAAATAAAAATTTAGAGGTTTAGTATGTTTCAACTTGGTATCAGAGCGGTTGTTCTGGTGGGGTACTAGTCTGCTGCGTGGATCTCGGAAGTCGCACTGTCAGTCCGTGAGTTTTATTTTATGATTTATGTTTATGTTGCATGCTGCATGTTTAGTTTTACCTTAGATTTTAAGGGTTAGACGCCTAGTCATGCACATAGATTTACGTTATAAGGTTTGGTATACCAGAACAATGCCTCCCCGTCGCATTAGAGAGCAGCAGTAGGATGACGGCTTGCCTCCTCCTCCTCCACCACCCCAGATGACACCGTTTGAGAGGGCTAACGTGGAGATGTTAGCCGGGATTACTAGGCTACTGGAGAGACGGTCGGAGCGACCCGGAAAGTCGACGAGGAGGACGTCGTAGAGAGGTTCCGCAAGCAGGGACCTAAAGAGTTTTCTAGCACTACAGATTCGCTCGTTGCTGAGGAGTGGATCCGATCCAGGGGACTATCTATGATTTCATGGGTCTGACGCACGCCGACAAGGTTCGTTGTGCGATTTTTATGCTGAAGGCAGATGCCGCTCTTTTGTGGAAGGGCACAGTGGTTGGACTACATCTGGAGAGCTTGACGTGGGGAGAGTTCAAGAAGGTCTTCTTTGAGAAGAACTTTACTGTGGATGCCCGGAGCCAGCTGATTCGGGAGTTTATGAGTCTCCGTCAGGGAGACAAATCTGTTGCAGAGTATGTTCACCAGTTTGAGCGGGGATGTCCCTTTGTACCCGCGATTGCTACCATAGAGAGTGAGAAGCTGAGGCAGTTTACTGATGGACTGTGACCTAACATCCGCCATGATGTCAACATGGCGTACGTGGAGACCTATATGGCGGCAGTGAACAGGGCTTATTGGTCCGAGAGGGGCCGGAAGGATATGAGGGAGGACTATCAGAGGAAGAGGCAGATGCATCCGCCCGTCAGGGGCCAGTCTTCGCATCCTCCAGCGAAGAGACCATTTCAGGGGCCTTCTAAGGGCCCAACTCAGCAGGGACAGCAGCAGTATAGACCACAGGGCCAGCAGAGGCCACAGCAGCAGGGGGCCAGCGCCCCTAAGCCCGAAGGATATTCGATCTGCAAGGAGTGCAACAAGCAGCATCCCGGACCGTGCATGGCAGGATCGAGGAAGTGCTTTCATTGCAAGGAACCGGGACACGTTTCCAGGGATTGCCCGAAGAAGAGACAGACCACGGGTCATGTCTTTGTGATGCAGGCAGAGGCGGCAGACCTGGATACTACCTTACTTACGGGTATTCTACTTTAAGATTTCCGCCATTTCTACGATTTGTGAGTTTGGTATTTGTTGTAAACAGATTGCATGCTGAGTAGAACACTACTAGGATATTCGTGCCTTAGACTGGTTGAACTTAGTGGAACTGTATACCTTCTAGGACTTCTATGCGAACATGGACAGTAGGGCTAGCTAACTTAGAATATGTGTAGGCATCTGAACTACTTGTTGAGACCTAGTTTAACTGTAATCGCGTGCCTGTGGGTTGCGTCTGTTTCAGGAGAGATTCGTGTGCTTGGTGTTACTACCCTTGCATTATTAGACTCGGGCAGGAGAGGAGTTGACGACAACCAGTGCGGTTCATGGATTGACGATGATGTTCCAGGATCATGCAGTCCAAGTAGATTTAGTGGTGTTTCCGATGTCGGGATTCGATCTCATCCTAGGCGTGGATTGGCTGACAGAGTTCGGAGCAGTGATTGATTTTCAGAGGCGGACAGTTCTATCAGATCGCCAGGGCAGGAGGCCTTCTTATTTGAGGCAGCTAGGAGGCCGCGAAAGCCCAGATTCATATCTTTCTTACAGGCCAGGAAGCTAGTCGAGCACGGATCTCAGGCGTTCTTGGCCAGTGTTATTGCTTCAGGAGATTCAGCAGGCCCTTCGTTGTCTGATGTGGAGGTAGTCAGGGACTTCGCAGATGTTTTCCCCGACGATGTCGCAGGAGTTACACCAGAGAGAGAGGTGGAGTTTTCTATTGAGCTGATGCCGGGTACAGTACCTATCTCTAAGGCACCGTATCGTTTAGCTCCTACCGAGATGAAGGAGTTGAAAGAGAAGATTCAGGAGTTGCTTGACAAGGGGCTCATTCGCCCTAGTTTCTCTCCATGGGGCGCACCAGTTCTGTTTGTGAAGAAGAAGGATGGTAGCATGAGGTTGTGTATTGACTACCGGGAGTTGAACAGGGTTACCGTGAAGAACAGATACCACTCCCAAGGATTGAGGATTTATTCGATCAGCTGCAGGGAGCTTCAGTGTTCTCAAATATTGATCTGAGATCTGGCTATCATCAGCTGAGAGTTAGAGAGGAGGACGTGTCCAAGACTGCATTTAGGACACGCTACGGCCACTACGAGTTCTTGGTGATGCTGTTTGGTCTGATGAACGCCGCAGAAATTTTCATGGATCTGATGAACAGGGTATTCAGGCAGTATCTAGACCAGTTCATCATTGTGTTCATCGACGATATTCTGATCTATTTGAGGAGCTTTGAGGAGCATAGGCAGCACTTGCAGACAGATTTGCAGACCTTAAGGGAGAACAAGTTATACGCCAAGTTCAGCAAGTGCGAGTTTTGGCTGGAGCAGGTGGCTTTCTTAGGCACATTGTGTCGAGAGATGGGATTTCTGTTGACCCATCGAAATTGGAGGCAGTGCAGAACTGGGGGATTTCAAAGAATGCAGCAGAGATTCGTAGTTTCTTGGGCTTGGCAGGTTATTATTGCAAATTCATCAAGGGCTTCTCTTCTATTTCAGTGCCCTTGACAGCCTTGACCAAGAAGAATGCGAAGTATGAGTGGAGAACCGTGTTAGAGTAGATGCCCAACTAGCCAACTTGTGGCGTGTGAGTTCATAGACTCTTGTATGAAACGATCTTTATATATGATATTTGCATTTATATATGGCGTTCTTTACTTTCATTGTGTTGTACGATGATTAACAATTGCGTTGAGTAAAGACCTAGAATGCACTATAGTGTATGTTAGATGTGATAGTGGGTATGACGGCTATCATGAAACACATCTAATAGTCACTGTGTATTCTGAACACGTTCCTAGTCGATTGGGCCATCAAAATGAGGATAAGGCCGCCCGAGCTCGAGACTAGTATCTGCGATGCGAAGTACCATGTTTCA
>KQ991108.1:72547-84975 GCA_001598015.1 Dorcoceras hygrometricum | reverse complement strand
GATATATGGATTGAAAGGACCGTACTGTACGCTAACCACGACCAACTGGTTCTTGCAGGTACTATCAGTGATACCTAGGGGATCATGGGGCGATGTTGCTAGACGCTCTTACCATGATCCGTTGGGCAAGTCCGGAATTGTGATTCCGGAGCCACAATGGTTATGGGCCCACGGCTAGCTGTATCCCTGAACCATTGATAGATATATGGATTGAAAGGACCGTACTGTACGCTAACCACGACCAACTGGTTCTTGCAGGTACTATCAGTGATACCTAGGGGATCATGGGGCGATGTTGCTAGACGCTCTTACCATGATCCGTTGGGCAAGTCCGGAATTGTGATTCCGGAGCCACAATGGTTATGGGCCCACGGCTAGCTGTATCCCTGAACCATTGAGGGTCACACAAGTACAGGATTCGAGATTCCCACACGGATACTGAGCTCAATGTGTTGAGCATAGGAAGAGGATATTTGGAAGTGCGACTTCCTAAAAGTCAACAGGGGTCAAATCGTGATTTGCCGCTGTTGAGGAGCAAAACGGTCATTTTGCAATTTAGGGTTAGATGATCTGAAAAATTGTTTTTCATATTATAACATTCAGTTTTGGAAACTGAGTCGATCGGTCCGATCTGATCGGCGATCGGAGTTACGATGATGTCGCAGCGATGGATATCGTCATTTGGACCCAGGCCCGTTGGGCCGGTCCAAGTCCATTGTTAGTCTACTTAATGTAGACTTAGGGGACTTAATCATAATTCATTCATTACAACAAACCCTAACCCTAGCTCCTAAGCTTCGGCCGCCGCCCCTCCCCTCTCTAATATCGCCGTCGCCGCCGCCGCCCCTCGCCTGATTTTGTTCCGGCCAACTTTTCGAGGAGAATCCGTCCGTGCTGATCTCGTCAGGACTTCTAGTGCAGGCTGATGAAGGAGTCTCCCTACCGGTCGTGGACCTGATTGACGTAATCTACCGCCGCCTACCGTGAAGTGCCGGTTTCCTCGTGAAGCTGGTCGGAGCCAGGCGCCTAGACGCCAGCAAGGTAACTGACTAAACACCCTATGAATGGTTCATACTGTGTTATTATTGAATTGTATTGAACGTTTCCCGACCTAATTTTTATTCTTCCGCTGCCTCACCGGGAGACGGGATCCGGATCCGCCACGGTTCCCCAACACACCGACTGTTAGAGGAGCTTTGATCAGCTGAAGGAGGCCCTTACTTCAGCGCCATTATTAGCTAGGCCAGCGGACCACGAGGAGTTTGTGGTTTATACAGATGCTTTTTTGAGAGGTTTGGGTGCAGTTTTGATGCAGGGAGGTAAGGTTATTGCGTATGCGTCGAGACAGCTGAAGAGTTATGAGCCGAACTATCCGACGGACGATCTGGAGCTTGCAGCAGTGGTGTTCGCACTGAAGATTTGGAGACACTATTTATACGGCGAGAAGTGTCAGATTTTCACCGACCATAAGAGCCTCAAGTACTTCTTCACCCGGAAGGAGCTGAATATGAGGCAGCGCAGATGGCTAGAGTTGGTGAAGGACTATGACTGTGACATCAGCTACCACCCGGGTAAGGCTAATGTTGTAGCAGACGCTTTGAGCCGGAAGTCTTCGGTGATGGCATGTTTATCAGTTGAGCAACCACTACAGACCAAGATTCATAGATTTGGGTTGGAATTTTTTTCAAGAGGCTGTGCGCCTAGCCTCACAGCGCTCACAGTTCAGCCGACTCTTCGAGATCGGATTAGGGACGGCCAGGCTGCAGATGAACAGTTACAGCAGTGGAGATAGAGAGACGAGGCTAGAGGACGAGGTTTGTATACAGTCGAGGATGGGATTACTCGTTTCAGGGGTCGCATGTGGGTACCCAATACTGAGCAGTTGAGAGCTGAGATCTTATCAGAGGCCCATGCATCGACGTATTCCATTCACCCAGGGAGTGCGAAGATGTACAGAGATTTGCAGACACTTTACTGGTGGCCAGGGATGAAGAGGGATATTGGACGATTTGTATCAGAGTGTTTGACTTGTCAGCGGGTCAAGGCAGAGCACCAGATACCAGCAGGGTTACTTCAGCCACTCCCTATCCCTGAGTGGAAATGGGAGAACATCACGATGGATTTTGTGGTTGGTTTACCCAGGAGTCCCAGAGGCTTTACGGCGATTTGGGTGATTGTGGATCGACTCAACAAGTCCGCACACTTTCTACCGGTGAAGACCACTTTCACATTGACTCAGTATGCAGAGCTATACATTAGAGATATTTTCAGGCTGCATGGCATACCAGTCTCTATTGTATCAGATAGGGATTCCAGGTTTACTTCTGCGTTTTGGAGGAGCTTGCATGCTGCTTTTGGGACCAAGCTATCTTTCAGTACGGCTTTTCACCCGCAGACAGACGGTCAGTCGGAGAGAGTCATCCAGATTCTAGAGGATTTACTGAGAGCCTGCGTGATAGATTTCCAGGGTACGTGGGATTCTAGGTTGCCCTTGGTAGAATTCACGTACAATAACAGTTTTCAGGCATCGATTGGGATGGCTCCTTATGAGGCTTTGTACGGGAGGAGGTGTAGGTCTCCCGTGCATTGGGATGAGGTTGGCGAGAGGATTTTGACTGGACCAAAGATGGTGCAGCAGACAGCAGATATTGTGACCAAGATACGAGATCGGATGAGGACAGCTCAGAGTCGTCAAAAGAGTTATGCCGATCGTAGACGATGAGATCTGGAGTTGGCAGTAGGGGACCATGTATTTGTGAGGATATCGCCTATGAAGGGCGTGATGCGCTTAGGTCGGAGAGCCAAGCTCAGTGCGAGATTCATTGGACCGTTTGAGGTTTTGGAGAGGGTCGGTACGTTAGCATATCGCGTAGCACTACCACCCAGTCTGTCAGCAGCGCATAACGTGTTCCATAGTTCGATGTTGCGGAAGTACGTCCCGAACCCATCTCATGTGTTGGATTTTGAGCCGCTTCAGTTGGCACTAGACTTATCTTTTGAGGAGCGACCAGTTCAGATCTTAACGCGAGAGGAGCGCAGGCTTAGATCGCGGAGGATTCCGATGGTCAAGGTCCGATGGCATAATCACTCGGCAGATGAGGCTACCTGAGAGACCGAGGCCGATATGCGGATGCGCTATCCAGAGCTTTTCGGTACGTAACTTAATTTCGGGGACAAAATTTCTATAAGGGGGGAGAGTTGTAACGCCCAGAAATCCTAATTACGTTGAATTAAATGCATGACTAGGGGGAAAACCTTATGTTAGTATGATTTTCATGTCATGTATGTGATTATATGATGATTATATGCTTTACCTTGTGCATGTTGCTTTACGATACGGTTTGAGACCGATAAGCGGGGACGAGTCCGGAGACGAACAAATCGAAAATATTTTTAATGTTTTAACCATTAGACATATTTTTAAGCAAAATAATTTTATTTTATGCACCATTTCCAAAAAAATGAGATTTTATGCACGGTTATCGAGGGGGACCCGTTTTTCGCCTATACGGGCAATTTTTATGACTTTTACTACACTTTTAAATTTGAGAGGCCATATATTACGAAAATTTAAGGCTTGAAGGCTGAACTTTAAATATTTTTAAGCCTTTTTAATTAGAGGAGGTTAGTATTGGAATAGGCCTTTTATTTCCTTAATATAACAAGGTGGAGGGGTTCTTTTGTACACTTTTCATTCACCCTTCTCAACTATTTCGAAAATTTACCCTAGCCCCTCCTCTCATCAGCCGACTCCAGCCTTCTTCTTCCCCTAAGTGGCCGAAAATTTTCAAGCTTTGATTGGAACTCTAAGGTGTGGTCTTCTCAATTGTCCTCCGCTCCGGTATCGCGTATCTTTGCTTCTTTTTCGATCAAGGCATGTTCTATTCTTTCTTTTCTCACCATTTAGATCATAATATACTGTTTTTACAAAGATTATTCATGTCCTTTTCATGGATGTTTCAGATCTTTACGCATATGATCATGTTCATATATTTCTTCATGCGCATCTCACGGTTTTTGAAGTTTCTTGCATGGTTTTGGTCAAGGGACGGCTGTAGGGATCATGGCTCGATATTAGGTGGTTCATGGTGGTCCTAGAAGGGCTAGAGATGGTCCATAGATGAGGATTTAGAGGCTGGTCGTGATGAATTTGGCTCGGTTCAATTGGACCGGGGCGGTTCATCGAGTCTCGAGTAAATTATTTTAAGTCGGGTCCGAGTTATTTTATTTTTGGGCCGGGTAAATGTTATTTTTAAAGTCCAAGTCATTTTTATCGGGTCAAGTCAACTTTTTAAGTTAAAAATTTAGTCTTGGTCAACATGACTTCGTGTCAATGATTTTAAAAAAAAAATTGTTTTAAGTTGCTGGATTTTTAAGTAAATGGGATTTTAATCAAATTGTTGGATTTTGGGCCGTTAATTATTCTATTGAGTTTTAAGCCTTTTTTGACGATGTTGGGCCGAGTCCTTCAAATGATTTTTAAGGGGTAATTGCTTGATGTTGGGCCCATTTTGAGTTGGGCTCAGTATTATTTTAAGTCTAGTGGAGGCCTTGGGCTTAGAATTAGTGGGCCAGTCGCTTGAGCCAGTCCTTGACCGGGTCGAGGAAAATAATGCATAGGCCCATGAATATATATTTAATTATATACGTATTATGCTATGTAATTGATTATGAAATGTTTTAAGAAAATTAAATATATATTGATGGGCCAAGATCTTTTTAAAGTCGCATGATTTTATGAAAGCATGCACCATGAATGTTTAAGTTATGTTAAGGCATGAATGCAAAATATTTTGAGGGATTGAAGTGTTGTTGGGCAAAGTAATGATGGGAGTTAGCCGGGTAGCCGGACCCGGGGATCCCCTGTTAATGTATGAGCCTATGGATCCATGTGTGATATCATGGTGAAGTGACAGCCTATGGATCCTCGTGTGATATCGGGGTGAAGTGGAAACTTATAGGTGTGACATATAGGGATCCTCGTGTGACATCGGGGTGAACCACACCACCACGTACGTTGGTTTATAGATTGATCAATCGAATTAATGGCTTTCACTTCATGGATACGACTCACATGTTCTTTTAAGTATGTTATGTTTAGATATCGGGGTGAAGTGGAAACTTATAGGTGTGACATATAGGGATCCTCGTGTGACATCGGGGTGAACCACACCACCACGTACGTTGGTTTATAGATTGATCAATCGAATTAATGGCTTTCACTTCATGGATACGACTCACATGTTCTTTTAAGTTATGTTATGTTTATGCCATGCCTTAATGTATATGTTATATGATGAAGTATGCACGACTACAGTACGATTTAACGTTTAAGATCTTTTAAGCACGCATGTCACGAAATTATGTTCCTATGCTTATGTGCCTGTATGTGGTTTTATTATACATACTTTGTTATTAGCGGATAGAGCATGCTGAGCCTTTAGGCTCACTAGGTTTAAATGCTGCAGGTGAGCATGATGTTGATGATATTACTCCGACCGGCGGTGAGGACGTCTGATGCTCCGCTGCGGCTGTTACTCCGTGACCACTCAGTTATTTTATATCATTGCTTTTAGACATGTTCAGTTTTCCGCAAACAGTTTTTAAATACTCTGATTTTGATGTTATCTTGTGCGATGTGGATTTGAGATATTTTGCAGTTAGTGTTATCGGACGTTGAGATGTTACCTTTTTAAATGCTTTAAGTTATGATTTTATTTATAGCTTTTATTAAATGTTTATTCCACATCGGCTTTCAAAAAAAAAAATATATTTTAGAGGTTTAGTATGTTTCATGGTAGATCCCATTTTTGAGTCCCAGTTATTTATATGTATTGAACTAGTTTACCAGAGGATGCCCTGCGTGAATATTGTACTTAATATTTGTATTGGTATGAGCTACTTGTATACATTTCTGGTACTTCTTGTGCGATGTGGATTTGAGATATTTTGCAGTTAGTGTTATCGGACGTTGAGATGTTACCTTTTTAAATGTCTTTAAGTTATGATTTTATTTATAGCTTTTATTAAATGTTTATTCCACATCGGCTTTCAAAAAAAAAAATATATTTTAGAGGTTTAGTATGTTTCATGGTAGATCCCATTTTTGAGTCCCAGTTATTTATATGTATTGAACTAGTTTACCAGAGGATGCCCTGCGTGAATATTGTACTTAATATTTGTATTGGTATGAGCTACTTGTATACATTTCTGGTACTAGTTTTCTTTATGGATTTTTGAGTTAAAATCTATACTTTGAGTATGGTTGTACTTTGAATGATATTTTCAGTTCAGGCCAAAACAAAAATATTTAGCCTGTATTTTATGCTTCCACGTAATTGATATTAATTGAGTAATTAATCTTTGATTTAGAGCACCAGGCCTGACACGCTGCGTAACTCCCAAAGTTGAATCCAACTTATACCTTACTAGTCAAACTTATAGCAGCTCAGAGAAGCTACACTGCCAGTTCGCGCTTCATGAAAAGCTGATTACACTATCAGCTCTGGCTATACTCAATACCACTCAGCTTAGAAGACTCAGATCAGATTGCTCTCTACCAATTCAGCATAGGATGCTATATTCAGCATACGGACTTGAGATCAGTTCGCGATAGCCAACTAAGCTCACGATGGTCAACATAGGTCACGATGGTCAACTCAGCTTACAATTAACTCTCAAGATGATCCGATTAAACCAATAATCACGTCGACTAGTTAGAATTCTCACACATAATGGACATACCTCGTCCGAAACACAAACTTATAAATGTCCTCCTCACGAATCCTCAACTGATGGTAACCGGAACGAAGTCGATCTTAGAGTACACTGCTGAACCCTGAAGTTGGTCGAACAGGTCATCGATCCTCAGCAACGAATACTTATTCTTCACATTCACTTTGTTTAGTTTCCAGAAGTCGATGCACGTCCTCATCGAGCCATCCTTCTTCTTAACGAAAAGAATCGAAGCTGCCAAAGGTGACATACTCGGCCTAATGAAACCTTTCTCCAAAAGATAACTATGTTGAACCTTCAGTTCCCTCAACTCTGCTGGTGCAAACCACCAGGGCTCTCAAAATTTTGGCTGTTCCAGGAGCCAACTCGCTACTGAAGTTGATCTCCCTTCTCGGAGGGAAACCAGGAATCTCCTCGAAAAACATAGAGAAATTCTCGAGCGACAGGAATATCACCAAGCTCCAAACTAGGTTCTGGGGATACGTCCAACGCATAGATGATGAAACCAGAATTCTCCAATGACAACAATCCAAGCATCTCCATGGCTGAAACTAGTGGACTCTTAGATCGAGATTCATGGACGTAGAAATTCAACTTCTCACAGGATTGAGGTCTAAAACGGACAACAACATGGAAACTATCTACCGGTATGTTTTCTTGGTTTGATTTATTATATATATTATATATAGTAATATATATTATATATATTATAAGTTTGAATTTCTTAATATTTTTTCTTTTTTTAATGAAGAATGAGCTGCGATTTTATCATTCCAAACATTTGCCTAAACATCATAATTATTTTCTTGTATTTTCTCTCTCAGATCTACATTTATCTTGGAATTTAAGTTAAAAACAGAGGGATAATCCTTATTTTTTAGTAAGAGCAAATAATTGACCATGGTAGCTCTTCCAGACCTATTTCGCTTCTTAATTTCCGTAATATTCTTTATGCGAATGTTAATAACTTAAGACTAAGATCTGGATCTAATATAAATCAAGCTTTCAGGGGAATTAAGAATTTCAGATCTGGAAATTATGCTATCAAGATGAGTATATCAGATCAGAGAAGAGCGAAGCGTAATTAACAGAAGTTTTCAGATCTCAGTTATTTGGGTTGAAGATTTCGGTATTTTAGATCAGAGCTTATCAGATTTGGATATTCGGGTAATTTCAGTCACCGAGTTGAGTATTTCAGATTAGAGCTTATCAGGTTTTGTACAGAGGCTTTGTTTTAGATCCGAGAGATTGGGAACAGTATATATAACAGGGTAGATAACTTATCAGATCAGATGAGGGCATTTAGATCGGGTTATATATCAGTTTCATTTCAAAGGTTATTTGTTCAGATTTCAGAAACGAAGATTCAGATCAGAACAGGGTATTTCAGATAGAGATAAGAGCTGACGTTACGTGTAAAGAAGAGAGATTTCAGATCATAAGATGTTATTAGACAAAAGGGGGGAAGATTCAGTTTTTAGTGAGCGAAAAAGGAAGATACGCTATAGAAAAATAAAGTAAAGCTTATATATTTGAGAGCAGATTTCAGATCTCAGTATCGAAACAGATTTGAGCTTCAGTTCAGATATTTATTCCAAAGGATTCAACGATCGAGATTTAATCGTATAAAGCCTGTTAGACAAAGTGGATGAAAGAGACTCAGTTCAGAGCTATTTGGAGAATACTTTGCAGGACGCAGAGTTGGTCTATTCGATGTTTACCTATATTCGTATAAAGGTCAACTCAGCTCTGACAATAGCCGACATACCTTTTCATAGCATTAATGGAGCATTTAATGCATTGATACGATGAAAATATGCAAACAAGGTTTTTGTATACTGGCTCAATTAATGACCGTTGAGGATGAAGATGTGTAAATAGCTGAAGATTTCAAATGAATAAGCTCTCGGTCGTTTTTGAATCGTTCTCGTTGAATCTCTCGCTCTATGGTCTCTTTGCGAAACTACAAGCTCTCACTTTCTGTCGATAAACTTCAACGTCTTGAAATTATTTCATCCCAGCTCTTATCATCTCGAAGAAAAATCTTTGATGTTCGAACACAAAAATATCTTCGAGATATCTTCTGGTTTACATTTGTAAACAGTTTCACTTTAAAGAAACCAGAATATTTACAGAACTCTATTGTATCGCTTTCTTTGTAAAATCAGATTAGAGTCTATAATGAACTTGCTGTGTGAAGCACTTCAAAAATCCATTTGATTGTAAACAGCAGTTTGTTGTGATCGAGCTGACCAGTCTTGGCAACGAATACTCCAACAGAGAACTGGCCCTCAAAGGGATGAGAGCGCTACCGAGGGAGTGAGATGTTAAGACGATGGCGATGAGAGAGTCTAAGGATCTGAACAAGCTTGAACTACACGATCTATTCGCAAATCTGAAAGCATATGAGTTTGAGCTGGAGAACAGATCTGAGGATGGACCATCAAACTCCCAACCAACCAAGGCTCTTGCTGCAACAACATCTGAACAGTTCTCACCTAGCAAAACAGCAGAGCAATTGAGAAACGACGTCATGTCCCTATTAGTCAAGATGTTTGAGAAATTTATGAGAAGAACTCAAAACCATTCTTTCAATTATAACAATGCTCATAAATCTGACATAAATTGTTATAACTGTGGCAGACCAGGGCACTTCGCAGCAGATTGCAACAGGCCCAAGAAAGATGACAAGAGGTCCACAGAGCGGTCCAAAGAAAGATCCACAGAAAGAAAGAGAAACAGATCTTAGAAGAGGCCCCACAAGAAGAATGATCGGAAAGTTCTTGTTACTGAGGAGAGCAACAGAAACTGGGCGGACTCATATTCGGAGACAACATCAAGCATCTCATCCAGCAAAAGTGAGCAAGAAGATGTCCACTGCTTGATGGCCAACCATACCACCGAAGATGAGGTATTTGACTTTTCCAATAGTGAATTTACACGAGAGGACCTCATCAATTCACTTAACAAAATGGTCCAGGAGTACCGAAAGCTATCTCAGACATTCGAGGAGATCAAAGCAGAAAATGGATGTTTGAAAAATAGTTCAGTTGAATCAAGCACTGCTCAGCTTGAGGATACTGACAGTTTACAAACTGAGTTGAGTAAGCTGAAGATCGAAATGATCTTTTGAGAACTAAGTCCTGTGAGCTCTCATCTGAAAATGATAGATTAAGTCAAGTGATGAGCTCCTGGACTAAGTCTTCTGTTTCCTTAGGCAGGCTGCATGAGACACAGAAGCCATTAAATGACAAATATGGCTTAGGTTTCAGTTTGGTGAAAGCATCTCTGAGGGAACGAGTACTCAGTCAGATCTGGCTGGTGACAAGTTCAAGAAAATGAATTTTGTCAAAGCCAGTGTGATACACACTGTATGTGAGTCGGTTAAGTATGATGATCAGATCTCACGACAGCTGAACCATAAGGGCAAAAGTGGTATTGGTTATACCAAGCCTGAGAACTCTAAGCCAGCTGGCTAACGAACAGACTTGAGAAGTACAACGCGAAAGCTGGACCTAAGTCGTCTGTTCCGAACCAGCAAACGGGTGGTTCTAAGAAGGCCAAATCTGTATGGGTAAAGGTTCAGCCCAAGCAAGATCTGAATGGTAAAAGTGCGAAGCCAAATCTCAATAGATCACATAAGATTTCTACACGAACCCTAGTGGATATCCATACTCGAAAAACTATAAACGTACTTCAAGTATGGGTCCCGAAAGGGGTAATCCGATCTGGACCCAAGTAAAATTGGGTACCAAAAGTTTATTTTCATGATTGCAGGATAACATGTACAGAGCTTCAGAGGAATCAAGCATTTGGTATCTGGACAGTGGCTGTGCAAGACACATGACTGGAAACCCAAAGTTGTTATTAGATCCGACGCCACACAAAGGACCCAAAATTGTTTTTGGCGACAATTCTCATGGTTACACTGTGGGTAAGGGTAAGTGAAACGTCCCTCTAACTACAACTGCTAAACCAATTATTTTAAAAGGATTTCCAATGCGGAAAAAGAATGGATAAATTAATTTTTTTTTATAAAACAGCTAATAACTCCGATTCACACATGACTTTAAAATGACTTTAAAATAAAGCGTAACAACTAGACAAAAATATAAATGAATACTCGAAACATCCTAACAAATAAGGGTTTTAAAATCTGCGTGGTAATTTAAAATCATGCTAGGTCATCAAACTCTATCCAGCTAAATAAAACAACTTAAAAACAATGTATCTAGCCGATCAAAACATTACTATCAAACTCAAGCGGAAAACGCAGGTCGCTGGGTAAGTGCCAAGCTCGACTGCAGCCCACTCAGGAATCCTGCCCCTCGATCTCGATCTCGGACTCATCTACATCCAACAAGCATAGTGAGTGTAAAGACTCAACAAGTACAAAACAGGGATAACGAATAATAAATAATACATGCACATGCAAATAAAATAGTCCTACTGAAAATATTTTCTTTTCTGAAATTTGAAAGCATAAACATATAAATCCTCAATAACGTTAAAACATTTGCATGCATAAAATAAATTTGCTAAAACATTTTTCCTCGTGAATTCCGTTCCTTGACTGTGGTCCCTCACCTCAGTCACTTGATCAAGCTAATAAACACTAGTACTAGGTTGGAAAGGCACTCCAATACTCATCTGGAGCCCAGACCCGTCAGTTGGAAAGGCACTTCAGTACTTATCTGAAGCCCAGATCTGTCATTTTGATATGACAAGCGGAACGTCTCCCGACCCCATATCCGTCATAGAAAAACCACAATCAAGTCCCATCATTCAAAAAAATCATTTTCCTCATTCATGCCTCAAAATAATTCCTCAAAATTCCTCAAAAAGGTTTATTTCCTTAAATCATAATCTTCTGCTTATAAAACATTTTATAAAAGTCAATAATGACATAAAATAGTCAAACATGCTGAATTTATAATTTTTAGGGATTTTATACCATAAATAAATTCCGAAAATTTCATAAATCACAAAAATGCTAAAAATGCTTAACATCAACTAGAATCAAGCTTAAAACATCAAATAAAACAATTCACAAATTTTGGCAGCCCCTAAGACTCAAATTCCCAACTTTCCCGAAAATACCTCGAAAAGAACAATTTTGCGCGACAAAACTGTAAAAATCATATAAAATTCGTTTAATAACCAAATGACCTCAAACCTGAACCCACGTAAGCCTAACTCGACGTAATTGACTCTGGAACAAAGAAATCTCAAAAATAGTTATGGACATTACCAACCCGACGTCTGTAACCACGCTGGTCGCGCACAGGGGGCAAACCAGCCTAGGTGCTGTCAAATTTCTCTAAACTGACCACTCCTTTCGACCAAAGGGCACGACCAGACACTAGACCAGACCCCAAACAACCCCTGGACCTTCCCATAACCCTTTTGGACGCAGCCCATGACCACAAACGAAACATGATCACTCAAGACCCTAACTACACATACTCAATGAAACCTCAATGACACAACCCCACCCTCACGACTTCCCTCCTTCCCTCACGTCTAGATCTATGCTTTGGCTGCCAAGTTCATGAAAAGTTTCTGTTAGAATACCAATCAAGTATCATATTCTGAATTTAAAACATCAAATCCTTTAGATCTACACACACAAATTAATATTGCTTGAAAGATGCATCAAAGAACATTTTGTACTTGCCTTAAACCTTGAAAAA
>KQ991108.1:50618-65715 GCA_001598015.1 Dorcoceras hygrometricum | reverse complement strand
GTACGCCGATGCTACCCGCATACATGGCCCGGCTCATATTATTGAGGGGGTTATGTATGCCGAAAAGCTGTCCACGCCATTGACAATTGTTGTGAGTCTGTTGGAACTCCCTTTAACGTTGGCTCATATTATTGGGGACGTTAAGGGGACCGTCCTTCATGACTCGACATTGATGGGTCATCTTGACACGTGATAGTAAACGTCGTCATATTATTGGGCCCTTACTGGACGTGAGGTGAATACATGGAGATTGCACCGGTTGCAATTGGAAACTACCTTTTGGGGGTCATGGTTGGCTAATATTATTCGGGACCATGATCGCTTGATTGGGCTCCGTGTACCCACTAAGGAAACTTGCTTTCCCGATTTCATTAGAGGGTGGTGAAATCGTTAAAATAGTGGGAGGGTAATTCATAAAACTAAATGACCTTGTTTTATGTCTTAGCGTTATTTCATATATAGTTAGTGATGCATGTCTGTTTTCTTTCAGTATAACTGCTTACAAAATTTTTTCGATCAAAAACCCACTCGCTGCTATACTGGATAGCAACAAGTTCACCGGTCTGAACTACCAAGACTGGCTTCGAAACCTCAACATTGTGTTGGCTTCGAAGAAACTTCTTTATACGATAGAGAAGAGCCCTCCGAAGGAAGCCCCTTCCGATATCAGCCCTGAGGAGCTGGTGACGCTTCAAACAATGGTGGGACGACGAGCTTAAGACTCGATGCTATGTGATGGCATCGATGTCCAACGCAATGCAACGGCGCTTTGAGAAGACGAAGTATGCTGCTGACATACTTTTTCATCTCAAGGAACTGTATGGGGAGAACTCTCGACATTAGAGGTTCACCGCTGTCAAGGAGCTTATGACGAACCGGATGCACGATGGGACTTCGGTCCGCGAGCATGGGGTTCGTATGATTGGGCTCGTTGAAAAGCTGGCGGACCTTGATATCACACTTCCACACGAGCTGTCTATGGATGTGCTTCTCCTCTCACTACCCGCTGCATTCGACCCCTTTGTGGTCAACTTCAACATGAACAAGCTGACAGCCATCCTTGAAGAGGTGGTTAACATGATGGTCGTGTTTGAGGGAACCATAAAGAAGGACAAGCCCGTCCTCCTTATGGGCTCTTCTTCCTCTGCGAAGAAGGGGCCCAGACGCAAGGGTTAGAAGCGTTCTGCCCCTGCGAAGGAGGAAATGCCCACCAAGAAGCCGAAGGCAAAGGCTTCCAAGCCAAACAAGACTGAGGATGTTTGCCACCACTGCCACAAGCCTGGTCATTGGAGGAGGAACTGCAAGGAGTACCTCGAGCAGTTGCGAATTGCAAAAGGTATGTTCTATATCGAAATAAATATGTCTCTTAATTCGACTTCTTGGGTACTTGATACCGGATGTGGATCTCATATCTGCAATGATTTGCAGGTGATGACAAGAACCCGACGTCTTAGAGTGGGTGAGACTCACTTGAGGCTGGGCAATGGAGCAAGAGTTGCTGCAGTAGCTATAGGGGATGTCTATTTATTTCTATCGTCGAATTTTAAGTTGTTATTGAAGGATGATTTATTTGTTCCCGAATTAATAAAGAACATTATTTCTGTTTCTATGCTTTATAGTGATGGATATTCTTGTATGTTTTCTAATTCAATTTGCAATATTTATGAGAATGAATGTTTGATTGGTATTGGGGAACGCGAAAATGATCTGTACACCTTAAAATTAAAAACAGTTCCAACTCGCGATGTGGAAACACATACAACAACAATTAAAAGGAAATACGATAGCTTAAACCCAGCACAACTTTGCCACGCTAGGCTAGGTCATATTTCTCTAAGTAGGATGAATAAATTAGTTAGGAGTGACATGTTTGACCTGTCAGACATTAACTCCCTACCGACTTGTGAATCTTGTCTCAAGGGAAAGATGACTAAACAACCCTTAAAGGGCAAGCCTGAACGTGCCCAAGGCCTATTGGATTTCGATCACGCTAGGCTAGGTCATATTTCTCTAAGTAGGATGAATAAATTAGTTAGGAGTGACATGTTTGACCTGTCAGACATTAACTCCCTACCGACTTGTGAATCTTGTCTCAAGGGAAAGATGACTAAACAACCCTTAAAGGGCAAGCCTGAACGTGCCCAAGGCCTATTGGATTTGATCCATATTGATGTGTGTGGTCCGCTTAGTATTGGTACTAAATACGGTCACACATACTTCATCACCTTTACCGACGATCACTCTAGGTATGAGTACTTGTACTTAATGAAGCACAAGTCTGAATCCTTTGAAAGGTTCAAAGAATTCAAGGCTGAAGTAGAAAATCAGCTAGGCAAGAGTATTAAAGCACTTCGATCCGATCGAGGTGGTGAATACTTAAGTGCTAAATTTCAAGACTATCTAAAAGAGAATGTGATTCTCTCACAGTGGACCCCTCCAGCAACACCACAGCTCAATGGTGTAGCGGAGCGTCGTAATCAAACCTTGATGGACATGGTTCGATCTATGATGAGCTTCACTGATCTTCCTTCCTCGTTTTGGGGCTATGCGCTCGAAACGGCGGTAATGTTGTTGAACAATGTCCACACCAAGGCAGTGGATAAGACTTCATATGAGATGTGGATGGGCAAACCACCCAAATACTCATACATGAGGATTTGGGGATGTCCTGCTTACGTGAAGCAGACAGTGGGAGATAAGCTGGATAAGAGATCCATCTTATGTTACTTCGTTGGGTATCCAAAGAATTCCATTGGATACTACTTCTACTATCCCAACGAAACAAAAGTGTTTGTTTCTAGGAATGCAACCTTTATGGAAAGGGAATTTTTACTTGATAGAAAGGGAAAAATAGTAGAACTCGAAGAGGTTCGAGAACCAACTGAGGTACACAGTGAATCTCCTGCGCCTCCAGAGCCAGTACCAGAAATGGTCGCACCTAGGAGATCCGAAAAGGTTCCTAGGGCTCCTGAGAGATATGGTTTCCTCCTTGAAGATGATCAAAGTGATCACGTTGTTGGATGTGATCCAAGGACTTTCAAGGAGGCAATTTCCGATGCTGATTCTAATTTGTGGCTTGAAGCAATGCAGTCTGAGTTTGACTCAATGCATGCTAACCAAGTTTGGACTCTTGTTAATCCTCCCGAAGGAATTGTTCCTATTGGGTGTAAATGGGTGTACAAAAGAAAACTTGGGCCTGATGGTAAGGTAATGACCTACAAGGCACGACTGGTCGCGAAAGGTTGCACTTAAAGGCAAGGTGTTGACTATGATGAAACCTTCTCGCCAGTCGCAATGTTCAAGTCAATTAGAATCTTGTTAGCCATAGCCGCGTGGTACGACTATGAGATATGGCAAATGGATGTGAAAACTGCGTTCCTTAATGGAAACATTAAGGAAGAGATCTATATGATGCAGCCTGAGGGTTTCACATCTGTTGGAAGTGAGCATAAGGTATGCAAACTTCAGAGATCGATCTACGGTCTCAAACAAGCATCGAGGAGTTGGAACCTGAGATTCGATGAAACAATTAAGGAATTTGGTTTCATCAAGAATCCCGAGGAGCCATGTGTATACAAGAAGGTAGTTAAAAGCGCTGTGACATTCCTCGTACTTTATGTTGATGACATTCTACTCAGTGGGAATGATGTAGGAATGCTGCAGTCAACTAAAGTATGGTTGTCTAAACGATTTTCGATGAAGGACATGGGTGAAGCATCCTATATTCTTGGAATACAGATCTATCGGGATAGATCAAAACGGATGCTCGGACTCACCCAAGCCACCTACATCTATAGCATACTTAAGAGGTTCTCTATGGAAAAGTCCAAGAGAGGACACCTACTTATGAGCCACGGGGTCACTCTATCTAAGTCTATGTGTCCGAAGACCGATGAGGAGATAGAGAGTATGGCACGTGCGCCATATGCCTCGGCAATAGGTAGTATTATGTATGGCATGGTCTCAACTAGACCGGATGTCGCATATGCTCTGAGTGTCACGAGCCGCTACCAGGCCAACCTCGGCCAATTACATTGGAAGGCTGTGAAGGATATTCTTAAGTACTTGCGAAGGACTAAGAATATGTTCATGGTCTATGGGGGTGGTGAACTGAAATTGTAAGGCTACACTGATTCTAGCTTCCCCATGTGACGTGGATGATTCGAAGTCTACCTCTGGATTTGTATTCATGCTCAATGGTGGTGCTGTCTCTTGGAAGAGTTCCAAGCAAGACACTATCGCGGATTCAACCACTGAGGCCGAGTACATCGCAGCATCAGCTGCTGCTAAGGAGGCGGTTTGGATAAGGAATTTCGTCCAAGAGTTGGGCGTCATTCCTGATGGAGTTGGTCCAGTCCCGGTGTACTGCGACAACACGGGTGCCGTTGTGCAAGCAAAGGAGCCTAGGTCTCACCCAAGATCCAAACATATACTGAGAAATACCACATAATCCGGGATATTGTGGCTAGAGGTGAGATAGCAGTTGAGAGAGTCGCCTCTGTGGACAACATTGCTGATCCACTTACGAAGCCCTTGCTAGGACCGTTGTTTGAAAAACATCGCGAAACAGTGGGACTGCGTCTGATGAGTAGTTGGCTATAGGGCAAGTGGGAGATTGTTAGAGTAGATGCCCAACTAGCCAACTTGTGGCGTGTGGGTTTTATAAACTCTTGTATGAAACGATCTTTATATATGATATTCGCATTTGTTTATGGCGTTCTTTAATTTAATTATGATTATAATGTTAACAATTGTGTTGGATAAAGACCTAGAATGCACCATAGTGTATGTTAGATGTGATAGTGGGTATGACGGCTATCATGAAACACATCTAATAGTCACTGTGTATTCTGAACTCGTTCCTAGTCGATTGGGCCGTCATAATTGAGGATATGGCCGCCCGATCTTGAGACTAGCATCTGCGATGCGAAGTACCATGTTTCATTGGTAGGGAACATTGTGATGTTCTGAGCATGCAGATGGATAGTGACCTGGTGATCTATCGAACTACCCTCGTTCGGACTTTCCAAATGGTTACCATTTGTCGAGTGGAAAAGTCCGAGGTCTTGGTTGTACTGATTAGTCCTCACTACTCGAAACGTCATTGAGACTCTACATGATAGGCATCTCACTTTGACCCATTTGCCGATTCACTTGGGGTCATTAGGTGGCGGTATTGGGTGAGGTCCCGATGCATGTAGGAGTCGATGCTTCGTTGTCGAGGATTCACCGCTCGCTTACATGCGTGGATATCCTATGCTTTCTGAGGAGATAATAGTGTATAAATCTCTGACCAGAGTACTAGAAGTGTTTTAGGTAAATGGGTTTACCTAGTAACACTCGCGATGTCACTATTCGATCTCCAAGATGTATGCATGGCTATCGGATCTCTAGCGACTCTTGATTTACCAATGGTCGTTGATCTGATCGGGATATATGTGTTGAAAGGACCGTACTGTACGCTAACCACAACCAATTGGTTCTTTCAGGCACTATCAGTGATACCTAGGGGATCATGGCGCGATGTTGCTAGGCGCTTTACCATGATCCGTTGGGCAAGTCCGAAATTGTGATTTCGGAGCCACAATGGTTGAGGGCCCATGGCTAGCTGTATCCCTGAACCATTGAGGGTCACACAAGTACTGGATTCATGATTCCCGCACGGAAATTGAGCTCAATGTGTTGAGCATACGAAGAGGATTTTAGGGAGTGCGACTTCCTAAAAGTCAACAGGGGTCAAATTGCGATTTCCCGCTGTTGAGGGGCAAAACTGTCATTTTGGACTAGGTATCTGAAAAATTGTTTTTCATGTCATAACATTCAGTTTTGGAAACTGATTCGATCGGTCCGATCTGATCATCGATCGGATTATGATGAAACCGTGGTGATTTAAATAAACCGAATGTGCATATATGGACTTGGGCCTGACCCAAGTCCAATGGGTCGGTTCAAGCCCATGTATACATATTATATGTTTATATTGTATTAGGGCTTAATCACTTGTATCATTACAGACAACCCTAGCCTCCAAAAACCTAAGTCTCGGCCGCCCCCTCTCCACAACCTCACGCACGCCGCCGTCCGCCGTCCTCCACCGTCGATCGCCGCCGCCCGCCGTCCTGCAATCGGACTTGTTCCGATCAGTTTTTCGAGGTGATTCCGTCCGTGGCAAAATCCATCAGCTTTCTAGTGCAGGCTGATTGGAGGAAGATCGTTTCCGGTCGTGGACCTGATTGGAGGATCTACCGCCGCCTACCGACAAGAGCCAGATTTTCCCTGTGAAATCTGGTTGGAGCCAGGCGCCTAGACTCCAGCAAGGTGACTATCTACGAACACCCTATGTATGTTTGTAGATTTATTTTGAATGTATTGAACACTTTCCGGGCCAATTTTAATTTCCGCTGCGCCCCCGGGAAGTGGGATCCGGATCCGCCACCGTATGCCAACAATGTTCTCCCACTTCCAATCAGGAATAGGGAGTGGCTTTAGTAACCCAGCTGGTCTCTGATGCTGGGCCTTGACCTGCTGGCAAGTCAAATACTCAGAAACAAAGCGATTTATGTCTCGCTTCATGCCTGGACACCAATACAATTGCTGCAGGTCCTTATACATCTTCGTGCTCCCTGGGTGAACAGATTAAGGTGCTGTGTGACCTCTGACATGATCAACTCTCTCAGTGAGTCTCCTGAAGGAACCCAAAAACAACCTCTATACTTCACGATCCCATCACTCACGGTGTATAATCTACTGCCCTTCTCCTCATCTCTCAGTATCCACTTCTGCAATTGTTCATCACCAGCCTGACCACTGAGGATGCGGTCCCGAAGTGTAGACTGTACTGTCAGAGTGCTCAATCTCGGTGCTCTACCAGATGTATAGATCTACCGAAGCTTTGAATCTCTCGCTGCAGCGGTCTAGATGCTGACATGTGTGCAATAACAGCTGTTTTCCTACTCAAAGCGTCAGCCACTACATTAGCCTTCCCCGGATGATAATTGATCTCGAAGTCATAATCTTTCACCAACTTTAGCCACCTCCTCTGTCTCGTGTTCAGCTCCTTCTGCGTGAAAAAGTACTTCAGGCTCTTCTGGTCGGTGAAGATCTTGCATTTCTCCCCATAAAGATAATGCCTCCAAATCTTAAGTGCAAAGACAACTGCTGCTAGTTCTAAATCGTGCGTCTGATAATTATTTTCATGTACCTTCAACTGTCGGGAGGCATAAGCTATCACTCTGTTATTCTGCATGAATACTGAGCCTAGGCCTAGCTTAGACGCGTCTGTGTAAAGCACATACTCCTCTTGCCCAGATGGCATGGTTAAGACTGGGGCTGATATAAGAGCTTGCTTCAAGGTATCGAAGCTCCGCTGGCACTCTGGACTCCAAATGTATTTGGCATTATTCTTAGTCAATGCAGTCAAGGGCACTGCCATAGATGAAAATCCCTTGATGAACTTCCGGTAATATCCTGCCAAACCAAGGAAACTGCTGATCTCAGATGCATTCCTCGGTACAGCCCACGCTCTGACTGCCTCAACCTTAGACTGATCCACCTCTACTCCATTGCTGGAAACGATGTGCCCAAGGGACGCCACTCTCTCAAGCCAGAACTTACACTTGCTGAATTTTGCAAATAACTGGCGCTCCCTCAGGACTCCAAGTACTGTCCTCAGATGTCGACTATGCTCCTCCCTGCTCCGAGAATAGATAAGAATATCGTCAATGAATATGATGACGAACTGATCCAGATACGGCTGAAATACGCGGTTCAGGAGATCCATGAAGACCGCTGGTGCATTCGTCAACCCGAAGGGAATCACCAAGAACTCGTAGTGACCGTAACAAGTCCTGAAGGCCGTCTTATGCACATCTGCCTCCTTCACCTTCAACTGATGGTAGCCAGAGCGAAGGTCTATCTTAGAGAATATCGAAGCTCCCTGCAACTGTTCAAATAGGTCCTCCACTCTCTACAACGGGTACTTGTTCTTGACAGTTAACGAATTCAGCTCACGGTAGTCGATACAAAGTCTCATGCTGCCGTCCTTCTTCTTCACAAACAAAACTGGTGCACCCCATGGAGAGACACTGGGGCGAATGAATCCCTTATCCAGCAGATCCTGAATTTGCTCCTTTAATTCCTTCATCTCAGTAGGTGCAAGACGATACGGTGCCTTAGAGATTGGCACTATACCTGGCAGCAACTCAATATAAAACTCAACTTCCCGATCTGGCGGGATCCCAGAAACATCCTCGGGGAATACATCGGCATACTCCCTAACAATCTCCACATCAGCAATAGAAGGTCCATCCTGTGCCGTAGTCGCTATAATGCTGGCTAAGAATGACGGGCAGTCGTCGCCGATAAGCTTCCTCGCCTGCATGAATGAAATAAGACGAGGCTTCCTCATGCTCCGTGCCGCCACGAAATCCAACGCTTCCTCTCCAGGAGGCCTAAGATGCACTACCGTGCACTAAAAATCAACAATCGCCTGATTATCTGCCAGCCACAACATCCCGAGAATAATATCAAACTCTGGCATCGGGAACACAATCAGATTGGCGCGGAAGGTCCGACCTTGCAGTATCAACTCTAAATCCCGGACGACACTAGCCGTAGACACCACCTCTCCTGACGGAATCGTCACAAATAAACCTCCTGCAAAACTCTCCTGGGCAACATTCTTACGCCGCAAAAAATCCTCAGAAATAAAATAATGTGTTGCCCCTGAATCGAATAAGGCCCTGGTAGCTACCCCTAATACAACTACCCTACCTGCGGCATAAATAACACATGCATAGGACACTAATCACACTATGCACAAATCAGGTTCACTCCTATTCAATAATGTCACAAGTCTACTACCTAATTCCACAAAATTCATAATGTAAGCGCAAGGTTACCTGTGATAAGCGTAGTGTCTGGGTCTGCCTCCTCCGCCTGCATCACGTAAACTCTCCCTGTGGCAGGCTTCTTCAGTTGCGGGCACTCAAAAGACAAGTGGCCCGGCTGCTTGCACTTGAAGCAGACCCCAGCTCCCATCAAGCACTTCCCGGAATGCTACTTCCCACAAGTCGGACATGTGGGTTTGTCTGTCTGAGCCACAGGCCTTGGAGCCTGCTGTCCTTGGGGTGTTCCAGAAGTAGCAGGCTTCTCCGCTGGTCTCGCGGTCCCTAACAAGATCATCCATTAATATATTTGCAGAAAGGGATAACTTCTTAAAAGATTAAATATACCCTGGCCTGGAGGTCTCGGTGGCCCAATGAACGGCCTCTTGGTCTGTGGCGGTTGATGATGCTGCGCTTGGAAAGGCCTCTTCCTCTGCGCCTCGGCATGCAGATCTTTCAGAGTCTGCTCGGATCGAAAGGCTCTCTTCAGTGCCACGGCTTAGTCCACGGGGTCTGACATCAACACATCCCGGCGAATAGCGGGGCTCAAACCATCCAAGAAATGTTGTACCTTCTCGGCGGGATCGTCAGCGATGAGGGGCGAAAAGTGGCAGCCCCTGTCGAACTTCTTCACATACTCTGCCACTCTTCAGTGCCACGGCTTAGTCCACGGGGTCTGACATCAACACATCCCGGCGAATAGCGGGGCTCAAACCATCCAAGAAATGTTGTACCTTCTCGGCGGGATCGTCAGCGATGAGGGGCGAAAAGTGGCAGCCCCTGTCGAACTTCTTCACATACTCTGCCACAGACATATCTCCCTGTCGGAGGTTCCTAAACTCCCTCTTCAGTCTCGCTTGTACGTCCGGTGTAAAGTACTTGTCAAAGAAGATCTTTTGAACTCCTCCCAAGTCAAAGAGTCCACATCCATAGTCATCTCTGCCCCTTCCCACCAGAGGGCAGCGTCATCCTTCAGTTGGAAGATGGTGCAGCTGACCCGGGAAGCATCCTCCAGTCGCATGTATCTGAAGATCGTCTCTAAAGTCCTGACCCATCCCTCAGCTACGAATGGATCGGTAGTACCGGTAAACTCCGGCGGCCCCATCTTACGTAACTTCTCATATTGCATCTTGGTCCTGGCAGTCTGTGAAGTCCCGACATTCTGTCTCAAAATCTATGCAAACCCAGCTAGAACCTGCCCGCTGGAGCTCAACGGTGGTGGTGGAGGCGGGGTAACTTGTCGTCTGGGAGGCATCTGGGGTTTGTAACGAATTTCACTACTTAATCTCAACATGCCTCAAAGTAAATAATATATGCAACAAATAACCTCAAAACATAATCACATTGATATACACATAATAAACATAAACTGGAAGAAATCGGGCTATTATATAAAGCAGTCAAACACTAACACTTACAGACTTCAAAGCGAGACTCCTTGAACTTCCTGCAGTCAGCTGTAGGCACAACCCAAACCAGAACCATGCTCTGATACCAACTGAAACGTCCCTAACTACAACTGCTAAACCAATTTTATTTTAAAAGGATTTCTAATGCGGAAAAAGACTAGATAAATTTTTTTTTTATAAAACAACTAATAACTCCAATTCACACATGACTTTAAAATGACTTTAAAATAAAGCGTAAGAACTAGACAAAAATATAAATGAATACTCGAAACATCCTAACAAATAAGGGTTTCAAAATCTGCACGATAATTTAAAATCATGCTAGGTCATCAAACTCTGTCCAACTAAATAAAACAACTTAAAAACAATGTATCTAGCCGATCAAAACATCACTGTCAAACTTAAGCGGAAAAACGTAGGTCGCTGGGTAAGTGCCAAGCTCGACTGCAGCCCACTCAGGAATCCTGCTCCTCGATCTCGATCTCGGCCTCATCTACATCCAACAAGCATAGTGAGTCTAAAGACTCAACAAGTACAAAACAAGGATAACGATAATAAATAATACATGCACATGCAAATAAAATAGTCCTACTGAAAATAATTTCTTTTCTGAAATTTGAAAGCATAAACATATAAATCCTCAATAACGTTAAAACATTTGCATTGATGGTCCCAGAAATAGGATCAATATGCGTATAGGAGTTCAGAAGGGGGGGCGGGGGGTTGAATGAACTCCTTTAGATTTTAGAATTTCGATATTCTTTTAAAATGTTTTACAAACACTGCTTAACTTAAGTCAGAGTTACCAGACTTAAGGATCTCAGTTTAATGCAAATCTCTCGGCTAACTAAAATAGTGCGGAAAGAAGCCGATCGATTTGTGAACAGATAAACAATAAATAAGGTGCATAATATAAAAGATAAGAGTTCAGGGATTTGTTTCTGGAAGTTCGGATATTAATATTCTACGTCTCCCCTTCTTCCTCCTCGGAATAGAAGATTTGATTTGTACAGGCCTTCTGCACACACCCGATCACACAAGCCTCACTTGTATGAACTCCTAGTATCTCCACAACAATCCACGCAGACGCAGCTACTGGTTTACAACACTTAACAATATTTTCAAATGGCTTTTTGAGAAGCCCGTTTGTTACAGACTCAAATGATTTAACAATGAATACAATGCTATGAGTAATGTAAATTTTCTCTGGTTTCTGAACACAGAAACTCGATTCAAAAGATTGAACCAGAGAATAGACTCGAATGTTTATCTATGAATATCAACAATAATGTTCTTCGAGTCTTGTGAGCTTTTTGAATATATTCAACAGATAGAAAGCTCTGGGAGTATTTTGACAGCGTGACCGCGATGATGATGATGAATGTGATGTGTTCTTCATTCCAGCTTCTGCTATTTATAGTCTTCGATCTCAACGGTCATTAAATTCTTAAAAGGAAATAAATCCCGTTTGAATTTCTGTCAAATTAGTACACCGTAATTCCTGCTCCACTAAGAGGCAAGTCGCGTCATTAAATTCTTCAAAGGAAATAAATCCCGTTTGAATTTCTGTCAAATTAGTACACTGTAATTCCTGCTCCACTAAGAGGCAAGTCGCACAATGTCAGAGCAAATTTGGCGTTGTTCCATATTTGTGCAAACGCCGTAAACCGCTATCTGATACAGTGTACTATTTACCAAGAATAGTACTGATACTGTTCCCTCAATTAATGGCATATGTACGATTCAATCTTCGCCCTTGATTTCTTCTGATATGAACGTTTGAATCGATCCATTGATTTGCACAACAGCTGATGGCTTGAACAATTGAAAGAATACATCGGTTGATTACTTCATTGCCTGATAATATGCACCAGCTGGTCGCTTGAAATATTTTACTTTAAAAAGTATAGGTTGGTCCAAGATCACTGTAGCTACCTGCTGGTTTTCCTTATCGCAAAAAGCATCTGCCGAATCTTAGCGCGAAGGCAAAACACTGTCGTATCCATTTATCCAAATGACATCGTTTAACTTCCACTAACATTAAGTTCCATCGACTGGTAAACGATCCACTGTAGCTCTCTGATGATTCTTCTGTAGCCATCTGCTGAATTTTACTGTAGCCATCTGCTGAATTTTACTGTAGCGATCTGCTGAATTATCAACGCAAACTCCAATGACTGAGATTATAGCTCTAGACCAAAACGCTGCCATTTCAACTTATTTGAACGCTGTCGAAAAAGCATCTGCCGAATCTTAGCGCGAAGGCAAAACACTGTCGTATCCATTTATCCAAATGACATCGTTTAACTTCCACTAACATTAAGTTCCATCGACTGGTAAACGATCCACTGTAGCTCTCTGATGATTCTTCTGTAGCCATCTGCTGAATTTTACTGTAGCCATCTGCTGAATTTTACTGTAGCGATCTGCTGAATTATCAACGCAAACTCCAATGACTGAGATTATAGCTCTAGACCAAAACGCTGCCATTTCAACTTATTTGAACGCTGTCGTTTTGACTAATCCAAACGCTGTCGTTTTGTAATCCTTAACAAAACACGCTATTTCTCAAATGCTTTCGCCTGCTGATTATTTCATCTGCTGATTTCCTCTGAATAAACATCCTGCTGAAATCAACTATCGACCGAAAATAATCTTCTGTAAAATTGCAACGGCTGACTTTCCAGTAGCAACTAATCTTATTTTATCACCAAAACTAAAAAATTTTATCCTAACATGCATGCATAAAATAAATTTGCTAAAACATTTTTCCTCGTGAATTCCGTTCCTCGACTGTGGTCCCTCAACCTCAAGTCACTTGATCAAGCTAATAAACACTAGTACTAGGTTGGAAAGGCACTCCAGTACTCATCTTGAGCCCAGACCCGTCAGTTGGAAAGGCACTTCAGTACTTATCTGAAGCTCAGACCCGTCATTTGATATGACAAGCGGAACGTCTCCCGACCCCATATCCGTCATAGAAAAACCACAATCAAATCCCATCATTCAAAAAAATCATTTTCCTCATTCATGCCTCAAAATAATTCCTCAAAATTCATCAAAAATGTTTATTTACTTAAATCATAACCTTCTGCTCATAAAATATTTTATAAAAGTCAATAATGGCATAAAATAGTCAAACATGCTGAATTTATAAATTTTAGGGATTTTATACCATAAATAAATTTCGAAAATTTCATAAATCACAAAAATGCTAAAAATGCTTAAAATCAACTGGAATCAAGCTTAAAACATCAAATAAAACAATTCACGAATTTTGGCAGCCCCTAAGACTCAAATTCCCAACTTTCCAGAAAATACCTCGAAAAGACCCATTCTGTGCGACAAAACCGTAAAAATCATATAAAATTCGTTTATTAACCAAATGACCTCAAACTTGGACCCACGTAAGCCTACCTCGACGTATGTGACTCTTCAACAAAGAAATCTCAAAAATAGTTATGGACGTAACCAAACCGACGTCTACAACCACGCTTGTCGCGCACAGGGGGCAAACCAGCCTAGGTGCTGTCAATTTCTATAAACCGACCACTTATTTCGACCCAAGGGCACGACCAGACACTATACTAGATCCCAAACGACCCCTAGACCTTCTCATAACCCTCCTGGACTCAACCCTTTGCCACAAGCGAACCATGCTCACTCAAACCCTAACTACACACCCTCCATGAAACCTCAACAACGCAACAGCCCCCTTTCACGCCAGCCCCTCGTCTACCAAGGGCTCAGACTGCTCTATCCAGGGGCCGTTCCCAGCCACATCCTAGATCGTTCATGCTCACCCGAAGCCGAAGGAACCCGAAGACGAAGCCCGTGACTCTCCATCCCATGACCGATCTTCCACTTCCACGACTCCACTCCTTCCTACCGTTTTGCCCTCAACAGCGGGAAATCACGACTTTGACCCCTGTTGACCTTTAGGAAGTCGCACTCCCCAAAATCCTCTTCCCATGCTCAACACATTGAGCTCAGTATCCGTGCGGGAATCTCGAATCCAGTACTTGTGTGACCCTCAATGGTTCAGGGATACAGCTAGCCGTGGGCCCACAACCATTGTGGCTCCGGAATCACAATTCCGGACTTGCCCAACGGATCATGGTAAGAGCGCCTAGCAACATCGCCCCAGGATCCCCTAGGTATCACTGATAGTGCCTGCAAGAACCAGTTAGTCGTGGTTAGCGTACAGTACGGTCCTTTAAATCCATATATCCCGATCAGATCAACGACCATTGGTAAATCGAGAGTCGCTAAAGATCCGATAACTATGCATACATCTTGGAGATCGAATACTGACATCGCGAGTGTAACTAGGTAAACTCATTTACCTAAAACACTTCTAGTACTCTGGCCAGAGATTTATACACTATCGTCTCCTCAGATAACATAGGATATCCACGCATGTCTGCGAGCGGTGAATCCTCGACAACGATGCATCGACTCCTACGTGCATCGGGATCTCACCCAATCCCGCCTCCTAATGACCCCAAGTAAGTCGGCAAACGAGTCAAAGTGAGACGCCTATCATGTAGAGTCTCAATGACGTTTCGAGTCGTGAGGACTAATCAGTACAACCAAGACCTCGGACTTATCCACTCGACAAATGGTAACCACTTGGAAAGTCCGAACGAGGGTAGTTCGATAGATCACCAGGTCACTATCTATCTGCATGCTCAGAACATCACAATGTTCCCTACCAATAAAACATGGTACTTCGCATCGCAGATACTAGTCTCATGCTCGGGCGGCCTTATCCTCATTTTGACGGCCCAATCGACTAGGAAC
>KQ991108.1:17404-33715 GCA_001598015.1 Dorcoceras hygrometricum | reverse complement strand
TATAGAGTGTCACCTTGCTGGCGTCTAGGCGCCTGGCTCCAACCAAATTCACAGGGAATCTGGCTCTTCAAATGTAGGCGGCGGTAGATCCTCCTAATCAGGTCCACGATCGGAAACACGAGTCCTTCGTCAGTCTGCACTAGAAGATCTGACGAATTCACCACGGACGGAATCTCCTCTTCACACTGATCGGAACAAGTCCGACCACGCGAAAATTCGGGCGACGGCTGCTGCGGCCGGCGGGCGGCGGCGGTCTGCGGCGGCGAGGTGTGTAAGAGAGGGTGGGGCGGCTACCTGGAGGCTAGGGTTGTATCAAAGTGTGTTCTAGTTGTAGCCCTAGGTCTAATTTAATAAATAAGTGATGGGCTTGAACCGGCCCAATGGACTTGGGTCAGGCCAAGGTCCATATGAACATTAGGTTCATTTCCATCACCGTGGCTTCATCATAATCCCGATCGCCGATCCGATCGTACCGATCAACACAGTTTCCAAAACTGAGTATTATGATGTGAAAACAATTTTTCAGACCACCTAGACCAAAATAGGAGTTTAGCCCCTCGAATTTGGGAAATCGCAATTTGACCCTTGTTGACTTTTAGGAAGTCGCACTCCCTAAAATCCTCCTCCTATGCTCAACACATTGAGCTCAGTTTCCGTGCAGGAATCGTGAATCCAGTACTTGTGTGACCCTCAATGGTTCAGGGATACAGCTAGCCGTGGGCCCACAAACATTGTGACTGCGAAATCACAATTTCGGACTTGCCCATCGGGTCATGGTAAAGCGCCTAGCAACATCACGCAATGATCCCCTAGGTATCACTGATAGTGCCTGCAAGAACCAGTCGGTCGTGGTTAGCGTACAGTACGGTCCTTTCAACACATATATACCGATCAGATCAACGACCATTGGTAAATCGAGAGTCGCTAAAGATCCGTTAGCTATGCATACATCTTGGAGATTAAATAGTGATATTGCGAGTGTTACTAGGCAAACCCATTTGCCTAAAACACATCCAGTACTCTGGCCAGAGATTTATTACACTATTATCTTCTCAGATAGCATAGGATATCCACGCATGAAAGCGAGCGGTGAATCCTCGACAACGAAGCATCGAATCCTACATGCATCGGGACCTCACCCAATCCCGCCACCTAATGACCCAAAGTGAGTCGGTAAACGGGTCAAAGTGAGGCGCCTATCATGTAGAGTCTCAATGACGTTTCGAGTAGTGTGGACTAATTAGTACAACCAAGACCTCGGACTTATCCACTCGACAAATGGTAACCACTTGGAAAGTCCGAACGAGGGTAGTTCGATAGATCATCAGGTCACTATCCATCTGCATGCTCAGAAAATCACAATGTTCCCTACCAATGAAACATGGTACTTCACATCGCAGATGCTAGTCTCAAGCTCGGGCGGCCTTATCCTTATTTTGACGGTCCAATCGACTAGGAACGAGTTCAGAATACACAGTGACTATTAGATGTGTTTCATGATAGCCATCATATCCACTATCACATCTAACATACACTATGGTGCATTCTCGGCTTTATCCAACACAATTGTTAACATTATTACATAATGAAAATAAAGAATGCCATAAAGAAATGCGTATTTCATAAATAAAGATCGTTATACACAAGAGTCAATAAAACCCACACGCCACAATTTGGCTAGTTGGGCATCTACTCTAACAATCTCCCACTTGCCCTATAGCCAACTACTCATCAGACGCAGTCCCATTGTTTCGCGATGTTTTTCAAACAAAGGTCCTGGCAATGGCTTCGTAAGTGGATTAGCAATGTTGTCTGCAGACGACTCTCTCAACTGCTATGTCACCTCTAGCCACAATATCCCGGATTATGTGGTATTTCCTCAATATATGTTTGGATCTTTGGTGAGACCCAGGCTCCTTTGCTTGCGCAACGGCACCCGTGTTGTCGCAGTACACCGGGACTGGACCAACTCCATCAGGGAAGATGCCCAACTCTTGGACGAAATTCCTTATCCAAACCGCCTCCTTAGCAGCAGCTGATGCTGCGATGTACTCAGCCTCAGTGGTTGAATCCGCGATGGTGTCTTGCTTGGAACTCTTCCAAGAGACAGCACCACCATTGAGAATGAATACAAATCCAGAGGTAGACTTCGAATCATCCACATCACATTGGAAGCTAGAATCAGTGTAGCCTTCCAATTTCAGTTCACCACCCCCATAGACCATGAACATATTCTTAGTCCTTTGTAAGTACTTAAGAATATCTTTCACGGCTTTCCAATGCATTTGGCCGGGGTTGGCATGGTAGCGGCTCGGGACACTCAGAGCATATGCGACATCCGGTCTAGTTGAGATCATGCCATACATAATACTACCTATTGCCGAGGCATATGGCACACGTGTCATACTCTCTATCTCCTCATCAGTCTTCGGACACATAGACTTAGATAGAGTGACCTCGTGGCACATTGGTAGGTGTCCTCTCTTGGACTCTTCCATAGAGAACCACTTAAGTATGGTATTTATGTAGGTAGCTTGGGTGAGTCCGAGCATCCTTTTCGATCTATCCCGATAGATCTTTATTCCAAGAATATAGGATGCTTCACCCATGTCCTTCATCGAGAATCTACTAGACAACCACACTTTAGTTGAATGCAGCATTCCTACATCATTCCAATGAGTAGAATGTCATCAACATAAAGTACAAGGAATGTCACAGCGCTTTTAACTACCTTCTTATATACACTTGGCTCCTCGGGATTCTTGATGAAACCAAATTCCTTAATTGTTTCATCGAATCTCAGGTTCGAACTCCTCAATGCTTGTTTGAGTCCGTAGATCGATCTTTGAAGTTTGCATACTTTATGCTCACTTCCTACAGATGTGAAACCCTCAGGCTGCGTCATATAGATCTCTTCCTTAATGTTTCCATTAAGGAACGCAGTTTTCACATACATTTGCCATATGTCATAGTAGTACCATGCGGCTATGGCTAGTAAGATTCTAATTGACTTGAACATTGCGACTGGTGAAAAAGTTTCATCATAGTCAACACCTTGCCTTTGAGTGTAACCTTCGGGAGGATTAACAAGAGTCCAAACTTGATTCGCATGCATTGAGTCAATCTCAGACTGCATTGCTTCAAGCCACAAATTTGAATCAGCATCGGAAATCGCCTCCTTGAAAGTTCTTGGATCACATCCAATAACTTGATCACTTTGATCATCTTCAAGGAGGAAACCGTATCTTTCAGGAGCCCTAGGAACCCTTTTGGATCTCCTAGGTGCGACCATTTCTGGTACTGGCTCTTGAGGCGTGGGAGACTCACTTGGTACTTCAATTGGTTCTCGAACTTCTTCGAATTCTACTATTTTGCCCTTTTATCAAGTAGAAACCTCCTTTCCATAAAGGTGGCATTTCTAGAAACAAACACTTTTGTTTCGTTGGGATAGTAGAAGTAGTATCCAATGGAATTCTTTGGATACCCAATGAAGTAACATAAGATGGATCTAGTATCCAGCTTATCTCCCACTGTCTGCTTCACGTAAGCAGGACATCCCCAAATCCTCATGAATGAGTATTTGGACGGCTTGCCCATCCATATCTCATATGGAGTCTTATCCACTGCCTTGGTGTGGACATTGTTCAACAAAATTACCGCTGTTTCGAGCGCATAGCCCCAAAACGAGGTAGGAAGCTCAGTGAAGCTCATCATAGATCGAACCATGTCCATCAATGTTCGATTACGACGCTCCGCTACACCATGGAGCTGTGGTGTGGCCGGAGGGGTCCACTGTGAGAGAATCTCATTCTCTTTAAGATAGTCTTGAAATTCAGCACTCAAATATTCACCACCTCGATCAGATCGAAGTGCTTTAATACTTTTCCCCAACTGATTTTCTACTTCAGCCTTGAATTCTTTGAACCTTTCAAAGGATTCAGACTTGTACTTCATTAAGTACAAGTACCCATACCTAGAGTAGTCGTCGTTAAAGGTGATGAAGTATGTGTGACCGTACTTAGTGCCAATGCTAAGTGGGCCACACACATCAGTATGGATCTAATCCAATGGGCCTTGAGCACGTTCAGGCTTGCCCTTGAAGGGTTGTTAATGTCTGACAAATCAAACATATCACTCCTAACCAACTTGTTCATCCTATTTAAGGAAATATGACCTAGCCTAGCGTGCCAAAGTTGTACCGGGTTCAAGCTATCATTTTTCCTTTTAGTTGTTGTTGTATGTGTTTCCACATCGCGAGTTGGAACTGCTTTTAATTTTAAGGTGTATAAATCGTTTTTGCGTTCCCCAATTCCAATCAAACATTCATTCTTGTATATATTGCAAATCGAATTAGCAAAATGACAAGAATATCCATCACTATCAAGCATAGAAACAGAAATAATTTTCTTTATCAATTCAGGAACAAATAAAACGTCTTTCAATAACAACTTAAAATTCGATGACAGAAATAAATAAACATCTCCTATCGCTACAACAGCAACTCTTGCTCCATTTCCAAGCCTCAAGTGGGTCTCACCCTCTCTAATACGTCGGCTTCTTTTCATCACCTGCAAATCATTGTAGATATGATATCCACATCCGGTATCAAGTACCCAAGAAGTCGAATTAAGAGACATATTTATTTCAATATTCTTTCAATAACAACTTAAAATTCGATGACAGAAATAAATAAACATCTCCTATCGCTACAACAGCAACTCTTGCTCCATTTCCAAGCCTCAAGTGGGTCTCACCCTCTCTAATACGTCGGCTTCTTTTCATCACCTGCAAATCATTGTAGATATGATATCCACATCCGGTATCAAGTACCCAAGAAGTCGAATTAAGAGACATATTTATTTCAATATAGAACATACCTTTTGCAGTTCGCAACTGCTCGAGGTACTCCTTGCAGTTCCTCCTCCAGTGCCCAGGCTTGTGGCAGTGGTGGAAAACATCCTCACACTTGTTTGGCTTGGAAGCCTTTGCCTTGGGCTTCTTAGTGGGCTTTTCCTCCTTCGCAGGGGCAGAAGGCTTCTTCCCATTGCGTTTGGGCCCCTTCTTCGCAGAGGAAGAAGAGCCCATAAGGAGGACGGGCTTGTCCTTCTTTATGGTCCCCTCGAACACGACGAGCATGTTCACCACCTCTTCAAGGGTGGCTTCCAGCTTATTCATGATAAGTTGACCACAAAGGGGTCGAATGTAGCAGGTAGTGAGAGGAGACGCAAATCCACAGACAGCTCATGTGGAAGTGTGATATCAAGGCCCACAAACTTTTCAATGAGCCCAATCATACGAACCCCATGCTCGCAGACCGAAGTCCCATCGCGCATGCGGCTCGTCATAAGCTCCTTGACAGTGGTTAACCTCTAATGTCGAGAGTTCTCCCCATACAGCTCTTTGAGATGAAGATGTATGTCAGCAGCATACACCGTCTTCTCGAAGCACCGTTGCATTTCATTGGACATCGATGCCATCACATAGCATCGAGTCTTAAGCTCGTCGTCCCACCATTTGTTAAGCTTAGTCAGCTCCTCAGGGCTGATATCGGCAGGGGCTTCCTTCGGAGGGCTCTTCTCTAACGTGTAGAGAAGTTTCTCCGAAGCCAATACAATATTGAGGTTTCAAAGCCAGTCTTGGTAGTTCAGACCAGTGAACTTGTTGCTATCCAGTATAGCAGCGAGTGGGTTTTTGATCGAAGACATTTTATAAGCAGTTTATACTGAAAAGAAAAACAGACATGCATTACTAACTATATATGAAAAACGCTAAGACATAAAACAAGGTCATTTAGTTTTTTGAATTACCCTCCCACTATTTTAACGATTTCACCACCCTCTAATGAAATCGAGAAAGCAAGTTTCCTTAGTGGGTACACAATGTCCAATCAAGCGATCATGGTCCCGAATAATATCAGCCAACCATGACCCTCAAAATGTAGAGTCCAATTGCAACCGGTGCAACCTCCATGTATTTACCTCACGTCCAGTAAGGGCCCAATAATATGACGTCGATTACTATCACGTGTCAAGATGACCCATCAATGTTGAGTCGTGAAGGACGGTCCCTTTAACGTCCCCAATAATATGAGCCAACGTTAAAGGGAGTTCCAACCGACTCACAACAAGTGTCAATGACATGTACAACTTTCCGGCATACATAACCCCCTCAATAATATGAGCCGGGCCATGTATGCGGGTAGCATCGACGTACACCCATTGTTGGTGGAAGGTAGGAAAATTTAAACAGATTTAAATTCCCTTAGTTTATCGAATAAACTTTTAATCGTGATATCAGTTTTAAATCATATTTAAAACGAGGGATTTTATTTTTGAAAATTTTGGTCTCATGAATATTAAATCATAATTTAACATGCGGATTCAACTTACATATATATCACATATATATAAATAAACTTTGGGATGATCGATCGCGAGAGCTATGCGGTCCGTGGTTGCCAATCACGGATCTGGGTCCAGTCCTAGGTGAAATGCAGTATGCAATGCAATCCTATTACATTTGCCTCCGGTTTTACAGATCTTCGGTCTTCAATATCTTTGATCGTCGTCATGTCCACCATCTTCAAAAAGGCCTCCCACTAAATCTAATATTTACATTTAAATGTCCATGACACATTGGGATACAATTTAAAGGGGTGGGAACGGGCCATAAACCAGGCCCACTTTAAAAATGATATATCAACAATATTTACAACCAAAATCGCAAAACCTAGAGCATACACCTAACACATTGGGCACGGCTCTCGATCATCCAAAACATGCAATCAATCCAATTAATTGACATAAATTAAATAATCAAATAAAATTTATTCCAACAAAATCATATTTTAATTATAAAATCATATTTTAAAAATAAAATCACATTTTGTTAATTTTAATTGCATCAAATTGGGCTTAAAACAATTTTAGGCCCAAAATCTCAAAAATTCCAAAAATCAATTTTGGTCCGACCAAAATGGCCTAATATCAAATATTGGTCCGAAAACCCCTCGGGCCATCCGGGACAAGCCCGAAAATCCAAGGATTCGAAAAACAGCGTCGCAACGCCACCTCGGGTACGCCGGACGGCGGCCGTACGGCGGCGCCCGCCGCGCGAGCAGCGTGCGGCAGCTACAGTGGCGGCGTGCTGCCGCTACAGTGCCTGCGTGCGGCGGCTACAGTGCCGCCGTGCCTTTTTTTTTTTTTGATTTTCGAAAATTTGTGATTTGATGCAATAAGGCACAATAATGTATTGAAGGATCCGAGCCTTGGCTCTGATACCACTGTTGGCGAAAGTGGCGGATCCGGATCCCGTTTCCCGGGGGCGCAGCGGAAGTTTTAAAATTGCCCCGAAAAACGTTCAATACATCAAATCAATTCAATAAAGCATACATAGGATGTTTATCGAATGTTACCTTGCTGGCGTCTAGGCGCCTGGCTCCAACCAAATTCACAGGGAATCTGGCTCTTCAAATGTAGGCGTCGATAGATCTTCCTAATCAGGTCCACGACCGGAAACACGAGTCCTTCGTCAGTCTGCACTAGAAGATCTGACAAATTCACCACGGACGGAATCTCCTCGTCATGCTAATCGGAACAAGTCCGACCATGCGAAAAATCGGGCGACGGCGGCGCTGCGGCGGTCGGCGGAGGCGAGGTGTGGAAGAGAGGGTGGGGCGGCTACTTGGAGGCTAGGGTTGTATCAAAGTGTGTTCTAGTTGTAGCCCTAGGTCTAATTTAATAAATAAGTGATGGGCTTGAACCGGCCCAATGGACTTGGGTCAGGCCTAGGTCCATATGAACATTAGGTTCATTTCCATCACCGTGGCTTCATCATAAACCCGATCGCCGATCCGATCGGACCGATCAACACAGTTTCCAAAACTGAGTATTATGATGTGAAAACAATTTTTCAGACCACCTAGACCAAAATAGCAGTTTAGCCCCTCAACTTTGGGAAATTGTATTTGACCCCTATTGACTTTTAGGAAGTCGCACTCCCTAATATCCTCCTACTATGCTCAACACATTGAGCTCAGTTTCCGTGCGGGAATTGTGAATCCAGTACTTGTGTGACCCTCAATGGTTCAGGGATACAGCTAGCCGTGGGCCCACAACCATTGTGACTGCAAAATCACAATTTCGGACTTGCGCATCGGATCATGGTAAAGCGCCTAGCAACATCGCGCCATGATCCCATAGGTATCACTGATAGTGCCTGCAAAAACCAGTCGTTCGTGGTTAGAGTACAGTACGGTCCTTTCAACACATATATCCCGATCAGATCAACGACCATTGGTAAATCGAGAGTCGCTAAAGATCCGATAGCTATGCATACATCTTGGAGATTAAATAGTGACATCACGAGTGTTACTAGGCAAACGATCAACGACCATTGGTAAATCGAGAGTCGCTAAAGATCCGATAGCTATGCATACATCTTGGAGATTAAATAGTGACATCACGAGTGTTACTAGGCAAACACATTTACCTAAAATACATCCAGTACTCTGGCCAGAGATTTATTACACTATTATCTCCTCAGATAGCATAGGATATCCACGCATGAAAGCGAGCGGTGAATCCTCGACAACGAAGCATAGACTCGTATATGCATCGGGACCTCACCCAATCCCACCACCTAATGACCCCAAGTGTGTCGGTAAATGGCTCAAAGTGAGGCGCCTATCATGTAGAGTCTCAATGACGTTTCGAGTAGTGAGGACTAATCAGTACAACCAATACCTCGGACTTATCCACTCGACAAATGGTAACCACTTGGAAAGTCCGAACGAGGGTAGTTCGATAGATCACCAGGTCACTATCCATCTACATGCTCAGAACATCACAATGTTATTTACCAATGAAACATGGTACTTCACATCGCAGATTCTAGTCTCAAGCTCGGGCGGCCTTATCCTCATTTTGACGACTCAATCGACTAGGAACTAGTTCAGAATACACAGTGACTATTAGATGTGTTTCATGATAGCCATCATATCCACTATCACATCTAACATACACTATGGTGCATTCTCGGTCTTTATCCAACACAATTGCTAACATTATTACATAATGAAAATAAATAATGCCATAAAGAAATGCGTATTTCATAAATAAAGATCGTTATACACAAGAGTCAATAAAACTCACACGCCACAAGTTGGCTAGTTGGGCATCTACTCTAACACCTTTCCTACAAACCATACATGTAATACTATTCCTTTTCTCACCATTTAAGCCATAGTAAGCTGTTTTAATGAAAACTTGCATGAATTGTATGTGATTTGTTTAGATCTATGCATAACTTTTGAGATCCATGCATGTTTCACAGTTTTCAAAACGTTTTTGATTCGTTTCTTGTGATGCTTCGGTCATGGTTAGTTAATGGGGATTAGGTTTTGGTCTAAGGGTGGTCCAAGTAGTTAGTAAATCGAGTTAGAATCACGTAGGTCCAAACGGGAAGCGATTTGGTCAAGAAATGAATTATTTATCAGTTTTATGATCAGCATGTGTCCTACCTGGTCGTATGTGCGCGACAGCAGAGTTGTTGGGGTCGGGTAAATCTCTCTATGCAGTTTTTATGGTGAATCTTGATTTCATTAGATAGACCATTGAGTTAGGGTCATTTAGGTCCAAACGGGGGGCAATTGGGTTGAGAAACGAATTATTTATGAATTTTATGGCTAGCACGAGTCCTTGTTACAGTATGTAGGCAAGCAGT
Organism: Dorcoceras hygrometricum; assembly: GCA_001598015.1. Classification (NCBI taxonomy): domain Eukaryota; kingdom Viridiplantae; phylum Streptophyta; class Magnoliopsida; order Lamiales; family Gesneriaceae; genus Dorcoceras; species Dorcoceras hygrometricum. Next base: position 23,992 of record KQ991108.1, on the reverse strand, counting down.
GAGCTTTCGGGCGTCGGTTTGGTCACATACTGTATCTTTTTTGCGTTTCGTTTGTTCTAGTACCTAAACTATTGAGTTAGGGCAATGTGGGTCGAAGAATAGAGTAATTTGGATAAGAAATGGAGTTTTAATGATTTTTACCGTTTTGTCGCTCGAAGTGAGCCGTGTCGGGTCATTTTTGTGAAAATTAAAATTTCGAGTCTTAAGGACTGCTAAAGTTCGTGGATGATTTTATTTGATGTTTTAAACATATTTTAAGATGTTTTCCAGCATTTTTAGAATTTTTTTGATTTATGAGATTTTCGGCAATTTTAGCGTATTGGGCGAATATTTTAAAGTCAAATTTTTAAAGTAAAAATCCTTTTATTCATGGGCCTAATATTTTTATCAAATTTTAAAATAAAAAATTTAAAGTCAAAATCCTTTTCTATGAGTCTAATACTTTTATCAAATTTTAAAATCAAATTTTGGTCATTGGGATTTTATTTGGTCAAAATTGATCAATGGGTCTTTATTTAGTCAAATTTTAAATGTTTGAATTTTTTGCAAATGAATGAGTAAATTAGAAATTTTAAAGGTTTAATTTTATGTCTTGGACCGGCCGGTTCAATAGGACCGGTGTGGCTGGTTCGGTTGGACTGGGTAGGTTCGCCGTGTGTCGAGTCAAAATGTTTTAAATTGGTCCAAGTCATTTTAATTAGGGACTTGTTATTTTAATTATTATGCCAAATGTCCAATTTTAAAGAAAATAGCCAGAAGGTCAAAATTGAGTCAAACCTTTTAAATAATTAAAGTTATGTTTAATTTTAAGTTTTTAGTTAAAATTAGGGCATTTGGAATTTTATTGGAATCAAAATAGTTTTTTGAGATTTAATTTGGTCAAAATCGATCTTTTGGTCAAAATCGACTTTTGAGATTAAAATTGATTTAAATTGATTTTAAAAGTAAAAATCGATTTTTAATAAGTCCTAATTGATTTCTAGAAGTCGAAATTGATTTTAATTAGTCCCTTTTAGCCTTGATTTTTTTAGAAATCAAAATTTAATTTATTTAGGAAAAAATGTTTAACAGAGGTGAACATGCGTTTCATCGACTTAATTTAGAGTGATGTTTAGTCCAGTTGTAGTGGGCCGGGCTCCTGAACCAATCCTTGACCGAAGTAGAAAAAATGTAGAAGTCCGTAAATGTATATTTAATTATGTATGTAGTATTTTATGTACGTAAATATTTTAAAGGAAATGATTAAATATACATTAAAGGGCTAAGCTTTTAAATTGCATGATTTTAAGAAATCACGCATCATGAGATTTTATGAAACGATCAGGCTTGTCTCTTTTAAGATAAAACCCGAGGGATTGAGGTGATGTGGCAAAGTTTTATGTTGGGAGTTAGCCGGGTAGCCGGGCCCGGGGATCCCCTGTTTTTAGGTATGATTATAGGGCCTATGGATCCTCGTGTGATATCGGGGTGAAGTAACAGTTTATAGGAGGTGTGACATATAGGGATCCTCGTGTGATATCGGGGTGAACCACACCACCACGTATGTTGGTTATTACGACTGATCAGTCATACGCCTGCTCACATTCACTGATACGACTCATACGTTTTTCAGGTTACGTTATGACATGACTTATATGTTATATGATATGTTATGATATGAAATCTATGAATAAATGTTTTAAGATCATGCACGCATTCATGCTTTAACGTTATTTTAGTTACAAGTATATGCTTGCATGCGATTTTATTAGTATGTACTTTGTTATGTATTATGATAGAGCATGCTGAGCCTCTAGGCTCACTAGGTTTAAATGGTGCAGGTGATGATCCTGTCGATGAGTATATTCCGACTGGCGGTGAGGACCTCTGAGCGCCCGCTGCAGCAGTACCCCGTGACGGCCTTTATGTTTCAGTTCTGCCATGATACAATTCTAGATATTGGGTTTTAAACATGTTCACATTCAGTATTTTACTCAGTGATTCTACTATGTTGGATGTTTTAACGTTTTAAATATTTCTTTATTTATGTTTAAAATTATTTTTGAGAAAATTATTTAGCAATGTTTTAGAAAGGAACGAGCCATACTTTAAGTTTATGTTTTCCGCACATGTTTTAAAAAAAAAATTCTAGAGTCTGGTTCGTTTCATGTGGTATTCGATGAAACCAACTTTCAAACAACTCAGCTGCGAGCTTACATGATCTGTGCACACGTTTGGAATCAACCAGCTTAGATGAATCAAGTGATGACGTGCCACAGATTCGACATTCAGCAGTGATACAACCTGTTCTGGACACACCACACGATAACACGCAAGCAGATTTGACAGGTAAAATAGAAGTCATTGATTTGACTAATGTTGACCCAGTGCAGAAACAGATCTCAACCAGTGTGCCAGCTGTGGGGAGTGGAACAAATTTTGGACAAGAAGTTGCACAAGCAGATTCTACAATATATCAATTGGTATCTGATACAAATCTGGAACAAGATTCACATCAATTGGGATCAAGACAAGCTTCAGATACTGAAGCTATCAACGAAAATCATCAATTGGTATCTGATGAGGCAATTCAACCAGACATCCAAGCATAACAAGGAGCAAATCCAATCATATCTGATCTTTGGTGGAATAGAAATAATCCACCCGAGCAGATCATAGGTAATATTCATTGTCCTGTTCGCACACGAGGCCAGATAATGCATGAGTACTTCAATTCAACATTTATTTCGCATATAGAAACCAAAGCTGATAGAAGAAGCCTTAGCAGACCCGAGCTGGATAGATTCTATGCAAGATGAACTCAACCAATTTAAGAGAAATAACGTATGACAACTAGTTCCTCGACCCTCTAATCATTCAGTGATAGGAACTAAATGGATCTTTAGGAACAAGCTGAATGAGGATGGTGTAGTAATTAGAAACAAAGCTAGACTGGTAGGTCAAGGTTTTAGACAACTAGAAGGAATATATTTTGATGAAACCTTCGCTCCAGTAGCCAGATTAGAAGTCATCCACATATTTCTTGCATATGTTGCATATAAAGACATCAAAGTCTTTCAAATGGATGTAAAGAGTGCCTTTCTAAATGACATCTTAACTGAGGAAGTGTATCTTGCACAACCTCCTGGCTTTGTAAATTATACATATCCAGATCACGTCTATAAACTGGATAAATCTTTATATGTTGGCGAAGTGGCGGATCCGGATCGTTTCCCGGGGGCGCAGCGGAAGTTTAAAATTGCCCCGAAAAACGTTCAATACATCAAATATATTCTATAAATCATACATAGGATGTTTTATAGAGTGTCACCTTGCTGGCATCTAGGCGCCTGGCTCCAACCAGATTAACAGGGAATACTGGCTCTTCACGGTAGGCGGCAGTAGATCCTCCTTAATCAGGTCCATGACCGGAAACACAACTCCTTCGTGAGCCTTCACTAGAAGGCCTGATGAATTTGGCACGAACGGAATCTCCTCAACATGACGATCGGAAAAAGTCCGATCACGGCGGCGGCGGCACGACGGCGCGGCGGTGGAGGCGACGGCCGTGAGGTTTTGGGAGGAGAGGGGGGCGGCCACAAGGCTTGGAGGCTAGGTTTTTTTTTGGTGTGATGTTTTTGTTGTTAGCCCTAGACCAAGTCTAGTAATAAATAAGTGATGGGCTTGTACCGGCCCGATGGACTTGGGTCAGGCCCAGGTCCATATGAACATACGGTTCAATCCTATCACTGCGGCTTCATCATAATCCCGATCGACGATCAGATCAGACCTATCGACTCAGTTTCCGGGCACGGACGGCGCGGCGGTGGAGGCGACGGCCGTGAGGTTTTGGGAGGAGAGGGGGGCGGCCACAAGCTTGGAGGCAGGTTTTTTTTTGGTGTGATGTTTTTGTGTTAGCCCTAGACCAAGTCTAGTAATAAATAAGTGATGGGCTTGTACCGGCCCGATGGACTTGGGTCAGGCCCAGGTCCATATGAACATACGGTTCAATCCTATCACTGCGGCTTCATCATAATCCCGATCGACGATCAGATCAGACCTATCGACTCAGTTTCCAAAACTGAATATTATGATTCGAAAACAATTTTTCAAACCACCTAGTCAAAAATTACAGTTTAACCCCTCAACTTTGGGAAATCGCAATTTGACCCCTGTTGACTTTTAGGAAGTCGCACTCCCTAAAATACTCCTCCTATGCTCAACACATTGAGCTCAGTTTCCATGCGGGAATCGTGAATCCAGTACTTGTGTGACCCTCAATGGTTCAGGGATACAGCTAGCCGTGGGCCCACAACCATTGTGACTCCGAAATCACAATTTCGGACTTGCCCAACGGATCATGGTAAAGCGCCTAGCAACATCGCCCCATGATCCCTAGGTATCACTGATAGTGCCTGCAAGAACCAGTCGGTCGTGGTTAGCGTACAGTACGGTCCTTTCAACACATATATCCCGATCAGATCAACGACCATTGGTAAATCGAGAGTCGCTAAAGATCCGATAGCTATACATACATCTTGGAGATTAAACAGTGACATCGCGAGTGTTACTAGGCAAACCCATTTACCTAAAACACATCCAGTACTCTGGCCAGAGATTTATTACACTATTATCTCCTCATTTAGCATAGGATATCCACGCATGAAAGCGAGCAGTGAATCCTCGACAACGAAGCATCGACTCCTACATGCATCGGGACCTCACCCAATCCCGCCACCTAATGACCCCAAGTGAGTCGATAAACGGGTCAAAGTGAGGCGCCTATCATGTAGAGTCTCAATGACGTTTCGAGTAGTGTGGACTAATTAGTACAACCAAGACCTCGGACTTATCCACTCGACAAATGGTAACCACTTGGAAAGTCCGAACGAGGGTAGTTCGATAGATCATCAGGTCACTATCCATCTGCATGCTCAGAACATCACAATGTTCCCTACCAATGAAACATGGTACTTCACATCGCAGATGCTAGTCTCAAGCTCTGGCCGCCTTATCCTCATTTTGACGGCCCAATCGACTAGGAACGAGTTCAGAATACATAATGACTATTAGATGTGTTTCATGATAGCCATCATATCCACTATCACATCTAACATACACTATGGTGCATTCTCGGTCTTTATCCAACACAATTGTTAACATTATTACAGAATGAAAATAAATAATGCCATAAAGAAATGCGTATTTAATAAATAAAGATCGTTATACACCTGAGTCAATAAAACCCACACGCCACAAGTTGGCTAGTTGGGCATCTACTCTAACAATCTCCCACTTGCCCTATAGCCAACTACTCATCAGACGCAGTTCCATTGTTTCGCGATGTTTTTCAAACAACGGTCCTGGCAAGGGCTTCGTAAGTGGATCAACAATGTTGTCTGCAGAGGCGACTCTCTCAACTGCTATGTCACCTCTAGCCACAATATCCCGGATTATGTGGTATTTCCTCAGTATATGTTTGGATCTTTGGTGAGACCTAGGCTCCTTTGCTTGCGCAACGGCACCCATGTTGTCGCAGTACACCGGGACTGTACCAACTCCATCAGGGATTACGCCCAACTCTTGGACGAAATTCCTTATCCAAACCGCCTCCTAAGCAGCAGCTGATGCTGCGATGTACTCAGCCTCAGTGGTTGAATCCGCGATGGTGTCTTGCTTGGAACTCTTCCAAGAGACAGCACCACCATTGAGCATGAATACAAATCCAGAGGTAGACTTCGAATCATCCACATCACATTGGAAGCTAGAATCAGTGTAGCCTTCCAATTTCAGTTCACCACCCCCATAGACCATGAACATATTCTTAGTCCTTCGCAAGTACTTGAGAATATCTTTCACAGCCTTCCAATGCATTTGGCCGGATTGGATTGGTAGCGGCTCGTGACACTCAGAGCATATGCGACATCCGGTCTAGTTGAGATCATGCCAAACATAATACTACCTATTGCCGAGGCATATGGCACACGTGTCATACTCTCTATCTCCTCATCAGTCTTCGGACACATAGACTTAGATAGAGTGACCCCGTGGCACATAGGTAGGTGTCCTCTCTTGGACTCTTCCATAGAGAACCTCTTAAGTATGGTATCGATGTAGGTAGCTTGGGTGAGTCCAAGCATCCTTTTCGATCTATCCTGATAGATCTGTATTCCAAGAATATAGGATGCTTCACCCATGTCCTTCATCGAGAATTTACTAGACAACCATATTTTAGTTGATTGCAGCATCATTCCCAATGAGTAGAATGTCATCAACATAAAGTACAAGGAATGTCACAGCGCTTTTAACTACCTTCTTATATACACATGGATCCTCGGGATTCTTGATGAAACCAAATTCCTTAATTGTTTCATCGAACAGGTTCCAACTCCTCGATGCCTGTTTTAGACCGTTGATCGATCTCCGAAGTTTGCATAATTTATGCTCACTTCCTACAGATGTGAAACCCTCAGGCTGCATCATATAGATCTCTTCCTTAATGTTTCCATTAAAGAACGCAGTTTTCACATCCATATGCCATATCTCATAGTCGCACCATGCGGCTATGGCTAGTAGGATTCTAATTGACTTGAACATTGCGACTGGTGA
>KQ991108.1:991-12506 GCA_001598015.1 Dorcoceras hygrometricum | reverse complement strand
TCCACTCGACAAATGGTAACCACTTGGAAAGTCCGAACGAGGGTAGTTCGATAGATCACCAGGTCACTATCCATCTGCATGCTCAGAACATCACAATGTTCCCTACCAATGAAATGCGGTACTTCGCATCGCAGATGCTAGTCTCAAGCTCGGGTGGCCTTATCCTCATTTTGACGGCCCAATCGACTAGGAACGAGTTCAGAATACACAGTGACTATTAGATGTGTTTCATGATAGCCATCATATCCACTATCACATCTAACATACACTATGGTGCATTCTCGGTCTTTATCCAACATAATTGTTAACATTATTACATAATGAAAATAAAGAATGTCTTAAAGAAATGCGTATTTCATAAATAAAGATCGTTATACACAAGAGTTAATAAAACCCACATGCCACAAGTTGGCTAGTTGTGCATCTACTCTAACACTATATGAGTTGAAGTAAGCACCCAGAGTTTGGTATGACACAATATCTAAATTTCTTATCGAGCATGATTTTGTGATAGGCATTGTCGATAAGACCTTGTTTAAATTTATTAAGAATGATCATGTCCTGTTGGTACAGATATATGTCGATGATATTATCTTAGGGTCAACTAACCCCAAATTGTGCCAAAAATTTTCTAAGTTAATGCAGGATAAGTTCGAGATGAGCATGATGAGAGAGCTGACGTTCTTTCTGGGTTTAAAAGTTAATAGCTTGAGAATGGGATCTTCATCAATCAAGCTAAATACACGAAAGAACTGCTGAAGAAGTTTGGTTTAGACAATTGCTCAGCAGCAGCAACCCCGATGAGTGCTTCAATCATAATGGACAAAGACGAAGCTGGAACTGCAATATAGGAATCATTGCATCGTGGTATTATTGGATCTTTGCTATACTTAACAGCTAGCAGACCAGACATCATGTTTGTCTGTATGTGTGCTAGATTCCAAGATGAGCCCAAACAGTCGCACTATATTGCAGTCAAGCGCATTTTAAAATATTTGAAAGGAACTTCCAATGTGGGTCTTTGGTATCCCAAAGACTCCAGTTTTCAACAAATAGGTTACAGTTATGCAGATTACGCAGGTTGCAGGATTGATAGGCAAAGCACAAGTCGGACTTGTCAATTCTTGGGAGATCGTTTGATTTCCTGGTTCAGTAAGAAGCAGACTTCAATTGCCACATCCACAGATGAAGCAGAGTATCTAGTGGCTGGAATCTGTTGTGCTCAGATCTTATGGATTCAACACCAGCTCAAGGACTATGGCATTGATGCTTCTGAAGCTCCAATCTTCTGTGAAAATACCAGTGCCATCGCAATCACTCAGAATCCTGTGCTGCATTCAAGAACAAAGCACATAGATATCAGGCATAATTTCATAAGAGATCACGTGCTCAAGAAGGACGTTCGGCTGGAGTATGTGTTGACAGACCAGCAAGATGCTGATATCTTCACAAAGCCTCTACCAGGAGATAAGTTTTCGTACTTTCGAAACATTCTTGGTCTCTTTGAACTGCCTTAATCTATGACTGTGCTAAAATTTTGCAGGTTGAACAGCTTTTGTTTACTTCAGATTTGTGTCTTCTGTTCAGGTGGAACGTGAAGTACTTCAGATTTGGTAAACTATTTCGTTGGGAGAACCTCAGATTTAGGGGGAATAACAGATCAGAGTTAATAAGTGCTGAGTCAGCTGAATGCGTGAGATCTGAATATATAGATTTCACGTATATACAGTTGATTCTTATATGTAATCAGATCTGACAGTACCCTAGCTGATAGAATAAACAGCTGTGACGTGTTTAACAAATGGCGCTCGTTCTTACTTTTTCACCCTCGTGGTTAAAATTCAAAATCATTTCAAAATCTTTTCAAAATCTGATCACGCCATCGGATGCTTGAAACCTGTGTTGTCATCATGCGAAACGTCACATCAACACTGTAAACGCATACCGTTTCATATTCTTTCTCTTATATACGCCTTTTCGATTTTCTCTAACTATTACCTTGTGCTAAATTACTCTCGAGCTATCTTGATTTCAGTGTTTCCTCATTGCAAATTATCTATCTTTCCGGAGTTTTTTTCGTTCGATCAACCTACAGCAATGGCATCTTCCTTGATTGCGAACGCTCTTCAAGTGAACTTTGACTCAGTGCTGACTTTTCCTGAGGAGGGCATGGTTAAGATGTTCAAAGCCCTAGAATCTACTCGTCTTCGTGGGTTTCTGGGATGCCCCTCTGTTCTGTGTGAACAAGGCATGGAACAGTTCTTTAGGGTTGCCTTTGTTAAGGAAAATGAAGTTATCACTGCCGTTAGGGCAAGTTTGTTGGAATATATGAGGAGCTATTTGTCGATGCGTGTGGGTTACCGATTGCAGGGTTGACAGATTTGACTGGAGTACCAAAGGATTTGGTTTATAATGCAAGGAGTATATTTTCTGCTTCTGGTCAGCCAGTTAAGACCCCTTGTAAGAAGAGGGAAATGAAGTTTGAATTTCTCTTGCTGAATGATATCTTGGAGAAATCTGTTACTGTCAAGGCTGGGTCCTTGGACGCTGTTACTCATGAGAGATTTCTTCTGATGACAGCCATTCACTTTGGCCTGAAAATCAACTGGAGTAAGATTATGTTCGATATTCTTAAGCAGATGGTGACCAATTCCTCAAAGCAAGCCAAGGACTTTGCAGCTCAGATTTGTGTTTTGTTGAAGGGTGCTCCAAATCTGACTTTGGGAGAGGCGAATACCTTCCCACCACTGAAGATTATTACAGTGAAGACTGTTGGCACATACGTTGCCAAGAACAAAATTATCACTGCTGATGAGGATGAGCCAGTGGAGAAAGTAAGAAGGCTGTGACAAAGAGGTTACCAGCTCCTGCTGTTGTTGAGCCTGCCGCGAAGAAGAAGAGGACTACTGTGGGGAGAGCTGCTCCCGCAGAAAAGGACTTGGCGATGGTCCCCGTGGTACAAAATCCGGAACCCATATCTGTTGTACCAACTGTGACCCCTCGCGCTCATCGAAACCGTGCATCAAAGAGGAAATTGGTGTTTCAAGGTGAGTCTGATGATGAAACTGTTGAAAATATTATTAAACAGGTGCTTACGAAGACAGCTGAGGTAGAGGATGTGGAAACAGATCTGGAGGAACCAGTGGTGATGAAGACTGTTGGAACAGATCCTGTTGAGACGGAGAGCAGGATAAATGTTTCTTCTACCACTAATTATGATGAAGACATCAGTCTTAAGGTGTTATCCAATGAAGAAGGACCTCTGGTTGAGACTGAGAAGGAGAAGGAGAAGGAGAAGGATAAGGATAAGGGAAAGAGCGTTGCACAGATGCTTGACTCTACAGACACAGAGCCCTTGAGCAAGGTTCTAGAGCTGACTGAAAAATCTACGTCTGATGAAGATTCCATGTGCATCGATGATCTTCTGGCGTAGATTATGAAAAGATATGATGTTGCCATCAGTTACCGCTACAGAGCCTACAAAGATAACATTTGGCAGCGGGATTGAGATCAGAGAAAGGGACTGGTACAAGGAAAGTCTTCCTCAGATTCCTGTTGCAGACAAGGGGAAGGCGCCCCTTGTAGAGAAATATGAAATAAAGGGCATCCGGCCTGAGAAATGTTTTCTTTGATTTGCACAGACATTGAGTTTCTTGTACGGATACGGGAGAAAGTTATAGAGGAGATTAGTTCATTCTTTTCTTCATTCAGTCTACGTCTCTTGGCAATTTTGGAGTCGGTTTCGGATATTGCCACAAAAGAGCAGATATTGGCATGGGCTGAAATAGATTCTTTGCAAACTGCTGTGAGTAGGTGTTTGTACATAATAGCAAAGTACAGGGAAATGTTGTTGATGAAATTTTTGGAAGCGAGGCACCAAAATTTTGAGTCCGACACGACCACTACCGCAATAGATCTTCAAGTCTTAGATATGCTCTCGGACGCTCATCGCCTTTCTTTGACACAATTGCTGACGCAGATGAGAGAGTATAGACTGGAGTGGACGCGGTTGTGTAGCTCAAAACTGTTTGAAGGATCTAATGTACAGTGTGGTGCAGTTATTGCAGATCTCAATCCAACCATCAAGTCTACCTGCTGGATTAGGCAATTAATTCTACTCAACAGGGCTTGGACAGTTTTAGAGCTAAGATAAGTGGGTACGTGAATGCAAGACAACTACTTCTTGCGAGCAGCAGCAGCAGTCTCAGAGGCCGTTTGTGGACGTATTCGCCCCCATCTGCATTTTTGTTGAGCCAGTACAAGATCTGGGCTCTCAACCGCCTTTCATTAGGACATGGGGCTGGGCTAGAGTTTGTGTTGATATTGTACAGTTCAATCTTTTTGGTCATCTTTTTCCAGTTGGTTCTTACAATCTTTGTAGAGATTTAGTTGCAGTAGAACCCGTTGTGGATAGAAGTGCAGTTCCGAAGAGAATTCTTAATAATGTTCAGCATCGCATACAAGTAGAAGGTTTTTGTGATTTCATTGTACAACAAGCAGATCAGAGTACTTTTTCGGATTCTAGTTCCGAGAGTATAGAATCTATCAGAGTATCATCCCCATTTGCGATTCCGAATTTTTCCAGTTCTAGTTATACTTCTTCCCGTTCTGAGAATCTGAATTCTTCAAGATCTAGTTCCTCCAGTGATTCTCCGATGCATTTTACTGCCGATGACATTCCTTTTGATGAAGAAAAAACTGCTGATATTCTTCAGATTGAAGAGGCACATGATGCTCAGATTTCATTACCTACTGCTGGTGTCCCTTCAACAGAGTATACAGAAGCGTTTGCACAGCTTCGAGCTACAGCTGATCTGTTGGCATACAATGGCGGATCCGGATCCCGTTTCCCGGGGGCGCAGCGGAAATTAAAAGTTGCCCTGAGAAACGTTCAATACATTCAACACAAATCAATAAACCATTCATAGGGGGTTCATTGATTGTTACCTTGCTGGCGTCTAGGCGCCTGGCTCCGACCAGTTTCACGAGGAAACCGGCACTTCAAACGGTAGGCGGCGGTAGATCGTCAATCAGGTCCACGACCGGAAACAATCTTCCTACGTCAATCTGCACTAGAAGATCTGACGGATTTTAGCACTAATGGATTCTCCTCTTCGCGGTGATCGAAACAAGTCCGATCAATTGAAAAACCGGGCGACGGCGGCGGCTGCCGGCGTGCGGCGACGATGTGCGGTCGGCGACGGCGTGAGGCGTATGGGAGAGGGTGGACGGATATGAGAGCTAGGTTGTATCTTGTGTGTGTCTCATGGTAGCCCTAGGTCTAATTAAATAAGTGATGGGCTTGAGCCGGCCAAATGGACCTCGGGCGGGCCCAGTCCAATATACGAACATTCGGTTCAACCGTATCACCGTGGCTTCATTATAACTCCGATCAACGATCAGATCAGACCGATCGACTCAGTTTCCAAAACTGACTATTATGATGCGAAAACAATTTTTCAGACCACCTAGACCAAAATGACAGTTTTGCCCCTCAACAGTGGGAAATCGTAATTTGACCTCTGTTGACTTTTAGGAAGTCGCACTCCCTAAAATTATCCTCATATGCTCAACACATTGAGCTCAGTTTCCGTGCGGGAATCATGAATCCAGTACTTGTGTGACCATCAATGGTTCAGGGATACAGCTAGCCGTGGGCCCACAACCATTGTGGCTCAGAAATCACAATTTCGGACTTGCCCAACGGATCATGGTAAAGCGCCTAGCAACATCGCGCCATGATCCCCTAGGTATCACTGGTAGTTCCTGCAAGAACCAGTTGGTCATGGTTAGCGTACAGTACGGTCCTTTCAACACATATATATCGATAAGATCAACGACCATTGATAAATCGAGAGTCGCTAAAGATCCGATAGCTATGCATACATCTTGGAGATCGAATAGTGACATCGCGAGTGTAACTAGGTAAACCCATTTACCTAAAACACATCCAGTACTCTGGCCAGAGATTTATACACTATTATCCCCTCAGATAGCATAGGATATCCACGCATGAAAGCGAGCGGTGAATCCTCGACAACGAAGCATCGACTCCTACATGCATCGGGACCTCACCCAATCCCGCAACCTAGTGACGCCAAGTGAATTGGTAAACGGGTCAAAGTGAGGCGCCTATCATGTAGAGTCTCAATGACGTTTCGAGTAGTGAGGACTAATCAGTACAACCAAGACCTCGGACTTATCCACTCGACAAATGGTAACCACTTGGAAAGTCCAAACGAGGGTAGTTTGATAGATCACCATGTCACATCCATATGCATGCTCAGAACATCACAATTTTCCCTACCAATGAAACATGGTACTTCACATCGCAGATGCTAGTCTCAAGCTCGGGCGGCCTTATCCTCATTTTGACGGCCCAATCGAATAGGAACGAATTTAGAATGCACATTGACTATTAGATGTGTTTCATGATAGCCATCATATCCACTATCACATCTAACATACACTATGGTGCATTCTAGGTCTTTATCCAACACAATTGTTAACATCATATGACATAATGAAAATAAAAAAAGCCATAAAGAAATGCGAATAACATATATAAATACTGTCATATAAAAGATTCAATAAAAACCCACACGCCACAAGTTGGCTAGTTGGGCATCTACTCTAACAATCTCCCACTTGTCCTATAGCCAACTACTCATCAGATGTAGTCACATTGTTTTGCGATGTTTTTCAAACAACGGTCCTGGCAAGGGCTTCGTAAGCGGATCAGCAATGTTGTCTACAGAGGCGACTCTCTCAACTGCTATGTCACCTCTAGCCACAATATCCCGGATTATGTGGTATTTCCTCAGTATATGTTTGGATGTTTGGTGAGACCTAGGCTCCTTTGCTTGCGCAACGGCACCCGTTTGTCGCAGTACACCAGGACTGGACCAACTCCATCAGGAATGACGCCCAACTCTTGGACGAAATTCCTTATCCAAACCACCTCCTTAGCAGCAGCTGATGCTGCGATGTACTCAGCCTCAGTGGTTGAATCCGCGAAGGTGTCTTGCTTGGAACTCTTCCAAGAGACAGCACCACCATTGATAATGATAAAAATCCAGAGGTAGACTTCGAATCATCCACGTCACATTGGAAGATAGAATCAGTGTAGCCTTCCAATTTCAGTTCACCACCCCCATAGACCATGAACATATTATTAGTCCTTCGCAAGTACTTAAGAATATCATTCACAGCCTTCCAATGCAATTGGCCGGGGTTGGCCTGGTAGCGACTCGTGACACTCAGAGCATATGCGACATCCGGTCTAGTTGAGATCATGCCATACATAATACTACCTATTGCCGAGGCATATGGCACACGTGCCATACTCTCTATCTCCTCATTAGTCTTTGGACACATAGACTTAGATAGAGTTACCCCGTGGCACATAGGTAGGTGTCCTCTCTTGGTATTTTACATAGAGAACCGCTTAAGTATGGTATCGATGTAGGTAGCTTGGGTGAGTCCGAGCATCCGTTTCGATCTATCCCGATAGATCTGTATTCCAAGAATATAGGATGCTACACCCATGTCCTTCATCAAAAATCTACTAGACAACCAGACTTTAGTTGACTGCAGCATTCCTACATCATTCCCAATGAGTAGAATGTCATCAACGTAAAGTACAAGGAATGTCACAGCGCTTTTAACTACCTTCTTATATACACATGGCTCCTCGGGATTCTTGATGAAACCAAATTCCTTAATTGTTTCATCGAATCTCAGGTTCCAACTCCTCGATGCTTGTTTGAGACCGTAGATCGATCTCTGAAGTTTGCATACCTTAAGCTCACTTCCTACAGATGTGAAACCCTCAGGCTGCGTCATAAAGATTTCTTCCTTAATGTTTCCATTAAGGAACGTAGTTTTCACATCCATTTGCCATATCTCATAGTCGTACCATGCGGCTATGGCTAGTAAGATTCTAATCGACTTGAACATTGCGACTGGTGAAAAGGTTTCATCATAGTTTTTCATCGAATCTCAGGTTCCAACTCCTCGATGCTTGTTTGAGACCGTAGATCGATCTCTGAAGTTTGCATACCTTAAGCTCACTTCCTACAGATGTGAAACCCTCAGGCTGCGTCATAAAGATTTCTTCCTTAATGTTTCCATTAAGGAACGTAGTTTTCACATCCATTTGCCATATCTCATAGTCGTACCATGCGGCTATGGCTAGTAAGATTCTAATCGACTTGAACATTGCGACTGGTGAAAAGGTTTCATCATAGTCAACACCTTGCCATTGAGTGTAGCCTTTCGCGACCAGTCGTGCCTTGTAGGTCAATACCTTACCATCAGGCCCAAGTTTCCTCTTGTATATCCATTTACACCCAATAGGTACAATTCCTTCGGGAGGATTAACAAGAGTCCAAACTTGGTTCGCATGCATTGAGTCAAACTCAGACTGCATTGTTTCAAGCCACAAATTAGAATCAGCATCGGAAATAGCCTCCTTGAAAGTCCTTGGATCACATCCAACAACTTGATCACTTGGATCATCTTCAAGAAGGAAACCATATCTTTCAGGAGCCCTAGGAACCCTTTCGGATCTCCTAGGTGCGACCATTTCTGGTACCGGCTCTTGAGGTGCAGGAGATTTACTTGGTACTTCAGTTGGTTCTCGAACCTCTTCGAGTTCTACTATTTTGCCCTTTATATCAAGTAGAAATTCCCTTTTCATAAAGGTGGCATTCCTAGAAACAAACACTTTTGTTTCGTTGGGAAGTAGAAGTAGTATCCAATGGAATTCTTTGGTTACCCAACGAAGTAACATAAGATGGATCTCGTATCCAGCTTATCTCCCACTGTCTGCTTCACGTAAGCAGGACATCCCCAAATCCTCATGTATGAGTATTTGGGTGGTTTGCCCATCCACATCTCATATGGAGTCTTATCCACTGCCTTGGTGTGGACATTGTTCAATAATATTACCGCCGTTTCGAGCACATAGCCCCAAAACAAGGTAGGAAGCTCAGTGAAGCTCATCATAGATCGAACCATGTCCATCAATGTTCGATTACGACGCTCCACTACACCATTGAGCTGTGGTGTGGCCGGAGGGGTCCACTGTGCGAGAATCCCATTCTCTTTCAGATAGTCTTGAAATTCAGCACTCAAGTATTCACCACCTCGATCGGATCGAAGTGCTTTAATACTCTTGCCTAGCTGATTTTCTACTTTAGTCTTGAATTCTTTAGACCTTTCAAAGGATTCAGACTTATGCTTCATTAAGTACAAGTACCCATACCTAGAGTGATCGTCGGTAAAGGTGATGAAGTATGTGTGACGGTATTTAGTACCAATACTAAGCGGACCACACACATCAGTATGGATCAAATCCAATAGGCCTTGGGCACGTTCACGCTTGCCCTTGAAGGGTTGTTTAGTCATCTTTCCCTTTAGACAAGATTCACAAGTTGGTAGGGAGATAATGTCTGACAGATCAAACATGTCACTCCTAACTAACTTGTTCATCCTACTTAGAGAAATATGACCTAGCCTAGCGTGCCAAAGTTGTGCTGGGTTTAAGCTATCGTATTTCCTTTTAATTGTTGTTGTTTGTGTTTCCACATCACGAGTTGGAAATGGTTTTAATTTATGGTGTACAGATCGTTTTCGCGTTCCCCAATACCAATCAAACATTCATTCTTGTAAATATTGCAAATCGAATTAGCAAACATACAAGAATATCCATCACTATCAAGCATAGAAACAGAAATAATGTTCTTTATTAATTCGGGAACAAATAAAAAATCCTTCAATAACAACTTAAAATTTGACGATAGAAATAAATAAACATGTCCTATAGCTACTGCAGCAAATCTTGCTCCATTGCCCATCCTCAAGTGGGTCTCACCCTCTCTAAGACGTCATCTTCTTGTCATCACCTGCAAATCATTACAGATATGAGATCCACATCCGGTATTAAGTACCCAAGAAGTCGAATTAAGAGACATATTTATTTCGATATAGAACATACCTTTTGCAGTTCGCAACTGCTCGAGGTACTCCTTGCAGTTCCTCCTCAAATGCCCAGGCTTGTGGCAGTGGTGGCAAACATCCTCGGACTTGTTTGGCTTGGAAGCCTTTGCCTTCGGCTTCTTAGTGGGCTTTTCCTCCTTCACAGGGGCAGAACACTTCTTACCCTTGCGTCTGGGCCCCTTCTTTGCAGAGGAAGAAGAGCCCATAAGGAGGACGGGCTTGTCCTTCTTTATGGTTCCCTCAAACACGACCAGCATGTTTACCAACTCTTCGAGGGTGGCTGCCAGCTTCTTCATGTTGAAGTTGACCACAAAGGGGTCGAATGCAGCGGGTAGTGAGAGGAGAAGTACATCCACAGACAGCTCATGTGGAAGTGTGATATCAAGGCCCGCCAGCTTTTCAATGAGCCCAATCATACGAACCCCATGCTCGTGGACCGAAGTCCCATCGCACATGCGGCTCGTCATAAGCTCCTTGACAGCGGTGAACCTCTCATGTCGAGAGTTCTCCCCATACAGTTCCTTGAGATGAAAGAGTCTGTCAGCAGCATACTTCGTCTTCTCAAAGCTCCGTTGCATTTCGTTGGACATCGATGCCATCACATAGCATCGAGTCTTAAGCTCGTCGTCCCACCATTGTTTAAGCGTAACCAGCTCCTCAGGGCTGATATCGGCGGGGGCTTCCTTCGGAGGACTCTTCTCTATCGTATAAAGAAGTTTCTCCGAAGCCAACACAATGTTGAGGTTTCGAAGCCAGTCTTGGTAGTTCAGACCGGTGAACTTGTTGCTATCCAGATAGCAGCGAGTGGGTTTTTGATCGAAGACATTTTGTAAGCAGTAATACTGAAATGAAAAACAGACATGCATCACTAACTATATATGAAAAACGCTAAGACATAAAACAAGGTCATTTAGTTTTATGAATTACCCTTCCACTATTTTAACGATTTCACCACCCTCTAATGAAATCGGGAAAACAGGTTTCCTTAGTGGGTACATGGAGCCCAGTCAAGCGATCATGGTCACGAATAATATCAGCCAACCATGTCCCCCAAAAGGTAGTTTCCAATTGCAATCGGTGCAACCTCCATGTATTTTACCTCATGTCCAGTAAGGGCCCAATAATATGACGCCGTTTACTATCACATGTCAAGATGACCCATCAATGTTGAGTCGTGAAGGACGGTCCCCTTAACGTCCCCAATAATATGAGCCAACGTTAAAGGGAGTTTCAACCGACTCACAACAATTGTCAATGGCGTGGATAGCTTTCCGGCATACATGACCCCCTCAATAATATGAGCCGGACCATGTATGCGGGTAGCATCGGCGTACACCCATTGTTGATGGAAGGTAGGGATAATTTAAACAGATTTAAATTCCCTTTAGTTTATCGAATAAACTTTTAATCTTGATATCAGTTTTAAATCGTATTTAAAACGAGGGATTTTATTTTTGAAAATTTGTCTCATGCAATTTTAAATCATAATTTAAAACATGCGGATTCAACTAAC
>KQ991107.1:128702-156048 GCA_001598015.1 Dorcoceras hygrometricum | reverse complement strand
AATCTTCGAACGAGCAGCAACTCTGTGCTTCTTCCTCAATTCGTTCTACAGCCTCTAACAAGGTAGCAATCGAAAAAGGAACTCTCATGGAACCTAGAGCCACCTAAATCGTCCAAAACAGAGGCTGAAATCGACGAAGATCGAAGAACGAAATGCTCGGGTGAACAGTAGCTAGAACGAGGGTTTGGAATTGGAGATAAGAAATATCGGGTTCAGAATAATTCTAAGTGTTGCTCAACACTTCTCCTTATAAATCTCCATGCAACAGCTACTGATCCCCTAAACCAGATGTCGGGTAAAGCTACCGAAGTAATCTTACAACTGAATTCAATGTTCCCTTCAATCGAATCAGTAGACACAAACAGACGTTGCACTACACAACATAACATCAAAACGACATCGTACCAACTAATCAAAACAACGTCGCAGCGCTCCACCAGCTGATAACAAATCCCTTTCGAAACAACCAGCAGCTGGTCACGCTTAAATAACTCAAAACGACGACGTATCAAGGTTCCCGCTAACAAAGGTAAAACGACTTCGCCTTACTAGTAACAGCTGGTCACTCAAACCAACAGCTGGTCCCTCGCAATTGCAACGGCTGATCAGCGCTATAACAACAGTAATCAACTCAGCTGGAACAATTCCTCACAACGCAACAGCTGATAGCGCGACTACTAAATAGCGAAACAATGACGCATCATTCATTCGCTATAGTATCGTTGACTTGCATTCACATCTGAAATGCGCTACGTCTGGTTTCACGAAACGACAGCGTTTCACTTCTAAACGCCCTGGAATCAGATCTCATTCACAACTTCACCAATTCAACTCCATTTCTCAAACATATTTCACCAAAAATCTCAAAATCTGAAATCTGAAAATTCGAAAATTCTAAATTCGAATTTCTCAATCCTCACATTCTCCCCACCATAAGGGATTTCGTCCTCGAAATCAAAGGCAACCTCAGGGAAGAAAAATAATCAAAGCATTCAAATCAACACAACATCTCAACAAGCTCGAATCAAATCTTAGATATTACCTGGAATTCTCACAGTCAGTGCTCAAACAGATGAGGCCAGTCTTGTCTCATCTTCTCCTCAACCTCCCAGGTAGCCTCTTCTCGGTCATGCTTACTCCATTGGACCATCACCAACGTAATTATCTTGTTCCTCAGCTGCTTCTCCTTCCGGTCCAGAATCTGTACTGGATATTCTACATAGCTCAAGGTAGAATCTAGCACAACTTCGTCGGTTCTCAACACATGGGACGGATCTGGCTCATATTTCCTCAACATGGACACATGAAACTCATCATGTATCGCTGATAATTCGTCAGGCAGTCTCAATCTATAAGCCAACGGTCCAATCCACTCAACGATCTCAAAGGGACCAACGAATCTAGGAGCTAATTTGCCTTTAAATCTGAATCGCATCATGCTCTTGAAAGGAGAAACTTTGAGAAATACTCGATCTCCAACCTCAAATTCCAAAGGTCTGCGTCTTCTGTTAGCATAGCTAGAGAAACGGTCTTGAACAGCTTTCATTCTACTCCGATTCAAATCAACCTGATCTTTCATGTGCTGCACAAATTCCGGGGTAGAAAGCTGTATCTCACCAACTTCATCCCAACAGATCGGAGATCTGCATTTTCGACCGGAGACAGATCTGCTAATACTTGAGCTGCAATAGCTCGTTGTTCTTGAACAAATACAATACAAAGAGCACCGGAGACAGATCTGGTATGATTTAAAAATCATGCGGAAAATACCAGAACTGAATCCTATATTTTAAAACAACTCAAACAGATTTATGTACAACATAAATCTGTTCAAGACTCGTGCTTGTGTGCTGCTGAAATGCGATGCTATGCTAAGTGCTGAAATGTGCGTATGCTAAATATAAGCAACTGCTGAACTGTAAACGTGCAATGCTAAAGTAAATGTTGAAAGCTTAAAGAACACAATACAGTACGCAGCATATTTGTTTATGGAAGTTCGGATATCAACATCCTACATCTCCCCTTCTTCCACCTCGGAAGGATCCACTACTTCTCAAATGCACAACAGCCTCAACTGTGTGACTGACTACATACACAAGAGTTTAACGTCTTCATGCTTGGACGGGATCTGTGAACATATTTCGAGATTCATTCACAAACAGATGTGAATGAATCCGGGTGTGTGAGATTGATAAAATGAACGCTCAACTCTCTGTTTTTCTCACACACGAGGGAAATGCTCTAACAAGCTAATTCTAGCTACACTGTCAACTGCAATGAAACTCTCTCTCGAATGATTAGTTGACAGCTTCACTTCAGATTATTTTCCCTCTGTTGGTGCACTGTGTAACAATGAATATTTCCCACAGTAGTAGTAGCACCAACGTCGTCTCTCAACTGGACGAACGACTACTTCTTCAATGGGCGTCGCCTCCAATATATAGCCTCTGTAAAAATACTTCCCGTTGGAAAGCTTCCAAAAACTCTTCAGCGCTCCAGAAGGCTGTCTTGTCTTCTTTCTATTTTGGTGCAACGCTCCTCTGTAAAGTAAAAGTACTTGCGTCCTTTTCTTTGCAGGCTTCTTGTCGCTTTCGCCATTTTGAATTTAGCTCAGCAGTTGACATCCAGCTCTCGCAACTCTTCGTAAATTGTCAACTGCTTCGCTGCTGCTGATTCAAGTCGACTACTGCTTCTCTTGCGCTTCTGCTGAAATCTTGCGACTGAATCTTTCGACTGGTTGAATTTCTTCACTTCGCCTGCTTCTTCTCTTCAAGCGACTGGATTTCACAACGACTGGAAGCGTAGCAACAGCTGATACAAATAAGTTCTCGACTGGAAGTACTGTTGCTACCTGCTGAATCTTCGCGCCTGCTGATTATTTCCATCGCAACTTCTTCCTGCTGAATATTTATCGCAAGAGCAAAACGCTATTTTAATTTTGCGCTGAGGTGGCAAGTGCTGATATCTTATAAGCATCAGCAGTATACACGCAACTGCTGATTATTTCCAGCAGCGACATGTTCTGCTGACTTCATACTTATTAAATCAGCACCTGATTCCCCTTACGACTAAAATACTCCAAACGCATGAAATGCTTATTTCAGCAGGTAGATTCATCGTTCCCCCTGAACAACAAACCCGCTGCTGATTTAAGCTATGGCTTATAAACCTGTAAAAGCGTTAGTGCACAAACGATTTAAGGCAGTTCAAGAAGACCTAAAGAGTTTCTAAAATAAGAAAACTTAGCGTCCGGCAGAGGCTTTGTGAAAATATCAGCAACTTGCTGCTCAGTTGACACATACTCCAGCCGAACGTCCTTCTTAAGCACATGGTCTCGAATGAAATGATGCCTTATGTCGATATGCTTGGTTCGTGAATGCAGCACAGGATTCTGAGTGATGGCGATCGCACTTGTGTTGTCACAGAGAATAGGAGCTTCAGAAGCATCAATGCCATAATCCTTCAACTGATGTTGAATCCATAGAATTTGAGCGCAACAACTGCCAGCAGCAAGATACTCAGCTTCAGCAGTTGATGTGGCAATTGATGTTTGCTTCTTCATTGTGAACTAACTGCTGGACATATTCTTCGACCTGAAATCTGCGCACTTAGAGTAGAATTGTTAGAATAACAACAACAGGTTTTGTGTAATTCAAAACTTAATTAGGATCTGTCAAAACAGATCCAACACGACCATACAACGCCTCAAATGGAGCCATCCCGATAGTCACCTGGTAGCTGTTGTTATATGAAAACTCAACCAAGGACAAAGAATCCTGCCAGCCATCACTAAAATCCATCACAACTGCACGCAGCATATCCTCTAAAGTCTGAATGGTCCGCTCAGACTGACCATCTGTCTGTGGGTGATAGGCTGTACTCATAGCCAATCTCGAACCCATCGCTGCTTGCAGACTCTTCCAAAAACGAGAAGTGAATCTTGGATCTCTGTCAGACACTATCGAAACAGGAACTCCATGCAATCTAACTACATGGTCGATGTACAGGTTCGCCATTTTCTTCATCGAACACCTCACATCATAGGGAATGTAAAGGGCTGACTTTGAAAGTCAATCAATCACCATCCAAATCGCATCACATCCCCTACTCGATCGAGGTAGATGAGTCACGAAATCCATGGCAATGTGCTCCCAATTACATTGGGGCACCTCCAAACTCTGTAGCAATCCACCAGGTCTCATTCTCTCAGCCTTGACCTGTTGGCAATTTAGACATCTAGCAACAAAAACAGAGATGTCACTCTTCATACCTGCCCACCAGTAGTGAGACTTCAAGGCATGATACATCTTTCTCTGCCCGGATGCACACTGTAATGACTACAATGCGCTTCATTCAGAATGGTCTCTTTCAAATCGATCAAGTTCGGCACCACCAATCTTCCTCAAAATCTCAGACACCCAACAGAAGTAACAGAGAAATCATCAGACTGACCACTTCGGGCTTTAATCTTCAACTCATGGATATATGGATCAGTCCTCGGCGCCTCTCTGATGTTATTCACAATCTGCGGTTCTACCTGAATCAAAGAAACCATGAAGTACTGATCACCCGGTTGGAATCGCCAACCAGAAGTATTCAACTGCTCATAGACATTTGAGATGCTCAAAAACGAAAGCATCGCAGGCTGGGTCTTCCTACTCAAAGCATCTGCTACTGAGTTCATACGCCCAGGTTGATACTGAATCTCACAGTTAAAGTCTTTGAGCAATTCCATCCATCGTCGTTGCCTCATATTCAGATCAGAATGTGTGAAGATATATTTCAGGCTCTTGTGGTCGGTGTACACCACGAATTCTTCACCATATAGATAATTCCGCCAAATCTTCAAGGAAAACACTATCGCAGCCAACTCCAAATCATGAACAGGGTACCTCGTCTCGTGAGGCTTCAACTGTCGAGACGCATAGGCAATCACGTACCCGTTCTGCATCAATACACATCCCAAACCATTGAGAGAAGCATCGGAGCACACGAAAAATCCTTCGGATCCAGACGGTAGAGCCAAAACAGGAGCAGTAGTCAACTTCTCCTTCAACGTCTGAAAAATGTACTCGCATTCCTCAGTCCAAAAGAACTTCCTATCCTTCTGAGTCAATTGAGTCAGAGGCCTGGCTATCGAAGAGAACTTCTCGATAAAACGCCTGTAATAGCCAGCCAATCCCAAAAAGCTACGGATCTCGGAAACATTCCTAGGTCTCTCCCAGTTAAGAACTGCTTAGACCTTACTCGGATCCACCGAAATCCCTTGCGCCGAAATCACATGACCCAAAAAGATAATTCGATCAAGACAGAATTCACACTTGCTGAACTTGGCGTACAACTGCGAGTCTCTCAATCTCTGCAACACCAATCTCAGATGCTCCTTATGCTCTCTCAAGCTCTTCGAATACACTAGGATGTCATCTATGAAAACAAAAATGAACCGATCAATGTACTCGCTGAAGACGCGATTCATAAAATCCATGAAAACAGCTGGGGCATTCGTCAACCCAAACGGAATGACCAGAAACTCATAATTCCCATATCGAGTCCGAAAAGCTGTCTTCGCCACGTCAGCGTCTATAATCCACAACTGGTGATAACCAGAGCGCAAATCGATCTTCGAGTATACGACCGATCCTTGCAACTGATCGAACAAGTCATTAATCCTCGGCAAAGGATACTTGTTCTTCAACGTCGCTTTATTCAACTGTCGGAAGTCCACGCACATCCTCATAGACCCGTCTTTCTTCTTCACGAAAAGAATCGGAGCTCCCCAAGGCGAAATACTCGGTCTGATGAAGCCCTTCTCCAAGAGATCTCTCAACTGATCCTTCAGCTCTTTCAACTCTGCTGGCGCAAACCGATCGGAGCTCTAGAAATCGAGGCAGTACCGAGCACCAACACGATACTGAAATCGATCTCACGTCTCGGAGGGAATCCAGGAATCTCTTCTGGAAACACGTCGAGAAACTCTTGAATGATCGGAATGTCACTCAACTCCAATCGTGGCTCTTGGGAAACGTCAAGCGCATAAATCATGAATCCCGCATTATCCAGTGAGAGTAGGCTAAACATATCCATGGCGGACACCAATGGAATCTTCGAGCGTGAATCAGCACCGTATAACTCCCACCTCTCACCCGAGTCAGGGCGAAATCTCACCACACCATGAAAACAGTCAACAGAAGCCTTATAGCTAGACAATAAATCCATTCCCAAGATGCAATCAAAATCTCTGATTCCCAAAACAATCAGGTTGGACACCAAAACATGCTCATCAAATCGAAGCACACAATCCAACACCACTTCACGGGACCACAGATTCACACCAGCAGGGGTAGACACGGAACAATATCACACAATGGGGAAGAACTCAACCCATGCTCACAAACAAACATCTCAGAAATAAAAGAGTGTGATGCACCAGTACCAAATAGAACTCTCGCAGGATAATCAAAGATAAAGTATGTACCTGCGATCATCATACCAGGCGCCTCCTCAGCCTATTCTCTCGTCAAAGCGTTCGCTTGGGCCTGCTGTGGAATCAGGAACTGAGATATCGAAGGTGCTCCAAAC
Source organism: Dorcoceras hygrometricum (assembly GCA_001598015.1). Lineage (NCBI taxonomy): Eukaryota > Viridiplantae > Streptophyta > Magnoliopsida > Lamiales > Gesneriaceae > Dorcoceras > Dorcoceras hygrometricum. Next base: position 149,469 of record KQ991107.1, on the reverse strand, counting down.
CTAGAAGGCTCATGGGGTTGGAATCCAGATCGCTGGGTAGGGGCAGGAAAATACGGTCTCTGAGAAGAACCACTAGCTGATCCCTGCTGCGAAGGAACTGAAGACTGACCCCTCAACAAAGGACACACTCTCTGAAAATGTCCGGGCTGTCCATAGTTATGGCAAAACCCCTGAACTCCACGACACTGCAAAGTCGGATGCCTTCCTCCGCACTGTCCACAAGACATGCCGCCAGAACCGCTGCCAGAACCAGAACTCGCAGAATCAGAGGAACTCGAATTCACCTTCTTCTTAAACTGTTTCCCTCGAGGTCGAAACCTCTGGCGATTCGACTGTTGCTGCGACCACTGAGGAGTATAAAAAGATTGCGACGCATCCTGCACAGGCTGATAGGTGCGTCCAGTAGTCATCTGCATCGGAGCATCCTCCTCCAATAGACTCTCCTCAATATCCACTGCTTGGTTCACTGCATCAATGTAGGTCGTAGGTGACCCAGACAAAACCATCCGGTACAAATCAGGCCTCAAGCCCTTCAGAAGTTTGTTCCTCTTCGTCCTATCCTGGTTGGATACGTGTGGCACATAAACCAAAAGTGAAGAAAATTGTCGGGCATACTCAGCCACTCGCACCACCCTCGGCTGCAAAAAACGTCGGAGGGTTCATCCGCTGAAACCTAGCCAAGACCAACTCCATCTCGCCTATCTGTCTAGTAACATTCTCAACCTGCTGAAAGTCATCATCACTGCCCGCCCTAGACTCCTCCTCAGTACGTCTAGTCTTCCTACCTCTTCCTCTCCTCGGCGGCATCTAAACAAATCTAGAGGTAAGATCTCACAGCAGATATATCACATAAACAGATAAAAGATCACATAAGTCACAGAGTCAATCAGAAAATCAAATAAAAACTCTGTGCCTAGACTCGAGTGTGACCAATAAAAATCGAGCTTATCCCAGTTTAAGCTCTTATACCAAAAATGTCAGACACATGCTAATCACACAAGATTAGAGCACAATTAAGCACATAATCACGGAAGCATAAAATCAGGGCTTAAAAATTTTTCGAAATAGTTTGGGCCTAAACTCAAAACATACATTCAAAATATCAATACTAGAAATATGAGTTAACTCAAACCCATACAAAACAGGTAACACAAATCTCAATTCAACAATATATCCCCAACATAGAATCATGGGGCATCCCCCGGTTCAATACATAATAAAATAGACTTGGACTCAAGGGAACGGGGATCGACCAGCTGAACCTCCACTCTGTCCAGCTTGGTTACCTGAAGATCCTGCAAATGGGTAACACAGACCCAAACAACCCAAAAGCAGGAAAAGAAATACGAGGTCAAGCCTCATTACGAAGAGCTATCAAAACAGAAAATCATGCAACATGCTATAATCAATGCTATGAAATGCATGAGGGATAAGGATCGGATAGCTAGACCAGTGAATCAACTGGCAAATCATCTCAGTCAACCTCTATACCCGCACGGTGTATCAACCGAGGAAATCATCGGTCCGTGATCTTCAGAGCCCGTCAGCCCATCACGGCTCGGTGGTAGATGCTCGAATCCGGCAGTCACCACTCCGATGATAGCTTTGGACTTTTCAGGCACGACACATCTGTCGGCCAGTCACAACGTGGATCTCATTCAGGTCATCAATCAATCTATCAGGCTCAATATGTATGCATGTATGCCAATCAATAGTCAATGCACAATGCATACGATTCAATACGTGAAAACAGAATGTAAACTCAATCAATTCAACAAGCTGTATCACATAAATCACAGAATCATATCAGCAGATTTCATAACACCAATCACAGCCATGTCCACGCTCAAAGCTGTTAAATCTGCTCAATTCGTACCTTCAACGGCCGATTATACCTCAACAGATTTCTCACAAGGCACTGAAACTCACGGCCTAGGCTACCAGCTTTCTCCGGGCTTCCTCAACCACGGCAGAATACTCCCAGGAGCTGAAATCTGCTAAAGCATCGCATAATTCAAATAAATTTCTAGTCCAGTTCTTTACTTCTAATCATTCTACCCACGGCTTTGAACACAAACAGGTTCTAAGTCTACGTAGGTATTAACAACAATGGCAAAGCTCAAAACCGATAAGAACTCTTACCCAGAAGTTCGAAACCAACGAATGAACAACCGGACCAGATTTCTCAAGAATCTTCGAACGAGCAGCAACTCTGAGCTTCTTCCTCAATTCGTTCTACAGCCTCTAACAAGGTAGCAATCGAAAAAGGAACTCTCAAGGAACCTAGCGCCACCTAAATCGTCCAAAACAGAGGCTGAAATCGACAAAGATCGAAGAACGAAATGCTCGGGTGAACAGTAGCTAGAACGAGGGTTTGGAATTGGAGATAAGAAATATCGGGTTCAGAATAATTCTAAGTGTTTCTCAACACTTCTCCTTATAAATCTCCATGCAACAGCTGTTGATCCCCTAAACCATACGTCGGGTAAAGCTACCGAAGAAATCTTACAACTGAATTCAATGCTCCCTTCAATCGAATCAGTAGACACAAACAGACGTTGCACTACACAACATAACATCAAAACGACATCGTACCAACTAATCAAAACGACGTCGCAGCGCTCCACCAGCTGATACCAAATCCCTTTCGAAACAACCAGCAGCTGGTCACGCTTAAATAACTCAAAATGACGACGTATCAAGGTTCCCGCTAACAAAGGTAAAACGACGTCGCCTTACTAGTAACAGCTGGTCACTCAAACCAACAGCTGGTCCCTCGCAATTGCAACGGCTGATCAGTGCTAGAACAACAGTAGTCAACTCAGCTGGAACAATTCCTCACAATGCAACAACTGATAGCTCTACTACTGAATAGCGAAACGACGACGCATCACTCATTCGCTACAGTACCGTTGACTTGCGTTGACATCTGAAGTGCGCTACGTCTTGTTTAACAAAACGACAGTGTTTCTTTTATAAACGCCCGGGAATCAGATCTCATTCTCAACTTCACCAATTCAACTCCATTACTCAAACAGATTTCACCAAAAATCTCAAAATCTGAAATCTGAAAATTCGAAAATTCTAAATTCAAATTTCTCAATCCTCACATTACGGCTGGAATTGGCACGGATATTATGTTTGATTGCTGTGTGTGCATTGCTTGTTGTTTTATATGTTGTTCAGCTGTTGCATTGCATACACATGATCATTTCCCTTTTAGCTGTTGTAGTCGTGCTTTGTTGTTGCTATGTTTTCTTACCAGGATGCGAGGGCGAGCGTCAATACCGCACTCTCATCTCCTGCTGGTCTGTTACACAGTTCATCGGTTGGGCAACAGCAGGTTGAGTTATTGATGCATCTGGTATTCAGGTGTGGTGTAAAGATGAGCAGGTAATTCCCATGTGCTTGTACACACACCAGTGGCCACTAACCATTATTCGCAGAATCTGTTGTCCGCTGTTGAATTCCTTGGCTCCCTTTTTGGTTGTAGCCTTCGGCTGTTGCATTGTCTTTCATGCATAGCATTAGCATATATCTTTTGCTATTCATTGCTGTTTTATAGTTACTCTCCGTACTGGGGTTTAACCCCGAGGTCCCTCTGGGGCTGTTGTGTTTGTTTTCCTGTCTGTTGTTCAGGTTTTCCAAGTTTCGCAGCTGGTCGAGGTTATGATCTGATAGTGCCCCAGGATATGATCCTGTAGTGCCCCAGGAGGTGTTTCGAGTGTCCCAGTTATATATAGTATTTATATGCACTGGTATCACCTTGGGTGGGATGTTCCGGGTGATGCTTAGGTCTAATATAGCCGATAGTATTTTAGTATTTGTGTTGTATTCAGCCGTTGGGCATTTGTTGTGTTTGAATATTTGTGTTGTTGTGGATTTATAAATTGGGATTATTTTGAGTATCTTGTATTTTAAATTATGTTATCTTTCAGTCAGGCCAAAAGCAAAAATTTTAGCCACTTTTTAGTAGCTTCCGTTTGTGTTTGCGTGGTTTTACTCTGATGTGTGCACGAGGCCTGACACATAGGAAAACACTGTCCATAGATAAACACTTCACCACCCAGCTGTCTCAGCTTTCACCTTCCGCTTGACCCTTAACTGTCTCACCTGCACCATTTTAAAAACGCTAATGAGCCTAGGGGATAATAGCAAAATCATTTAATGCAGGCAGACATCTGAACATATACATAACTGAGTTAAAGGAACTTCATTTAAACGTAAACATTCTTAAACTTTCTTTCTTGAACTTTCTTTCATAACTTTCGTAAACTTGGATGTGGGGATAATAGCCCAGATCCCTTTGTTTAAATTCTTTAAACTTTCTGATTTATGGCTTAGAAGCTCTCCTTAGGTCCAATGTGCACTTGATCAAATGACTACTGATATCAGTTCTTAGCATATAGCTCAATGGGTATACAGATCCGTCAATCCGTAATCCTGATCCTTCCTATTTGAAGGGGCACACTGGTTCGTCAGCCAGGCACTCACCCTTCCTTATGACCGTCTGTTATCTATGCCATAATCTTTAAATAACTTTCGTTCCTTTAAACTACTTTCTTTCGAAATCATCTTTGAAATCAGATTTTGAAATCTTACTGGGTTCGCTTCTTTTAAAACTTTGCTTCCCATTTTAAAACTTACTGAGTATCAGATTTGACTACTGGAAAGTAATCGCTGAAATAGAAACAGCTTTCTCTAAAAGAAACTGTACTGGAAAACAAAACAGATTTCAACTGTGGAAACAGATCTTACTCTTGAAACAGTATAAACTAACGTCAAACAGATGTGACGAAGAAACTGTATCGTTAGCGTGAAACAGAAGTCTGACTAGGAAAATACATCGCTAACCTTGCAACAGATGTCGCTGGTCAACTCAGTTGTCAACGCAGAAACAGTACTTGGAAAAGAAACATATATATCCAACGAAATAGTGTTTAGAAGTAAACAGCTGTGACTAGGTCAAACAGATGTCAACGCAACTAAGTTGGTCAACTCAGCTGTCACTGAATAATCACAAGTGACTCAGCAGTGAAGTATTGTATACTATGAAATCTAACCAAAAACTGATGTGCGAAACTACCAGCTGAAATGAAAATTTCTGAATTTAAATATGAAATTCAATCGTTAGTTGTCAACGCAGAAACAGTACTTGGAAAAGAAACATATATATCCAACGAAATAGTGTTTAGAAGTAAACAGCTGTGACTAGGTCAAACAGATGTCAACGCAACTAAGTTGGTCAACTCAGCTGTCACTGAATAATCACAAGTGACTCAGCAGTGAAGTATTGTATACTATGAAATCTAACCAAAAACTGATGTGCGAAACTACCAGCTGAAATGAAAAATTTCTGAATTTAAATATGAAATTCAATCGTTGACATAGGAACCAAAATCTAAATAAGAACTTGGTGCTGCAACATCACGAACAACATCTACGATACCAGTTCTGCCTATCAAACCAGACTTAGTTTCTGATTCAACTAGCATCTCCGATTACATAGAGTCAAATTCAGATGTTACCATTCACCAGAAAGAAGAACTTCATGAACAAACTTGACTCAAATCCGAACTCCTCAGTATCTTTAAAAATCTTTCTTAAAACATACTGGAAAACGTTGGAAGCAGGAAACCTAACTTTTGAACCCAATCTTTCTTTCTTAAATATTCATAAATCTTCTTTGAACATGAACTTAAACATAACTTTTACATACAGGCAAGCAGATCCATGACATGAGAAAATCAATATATGCTTCAAATGGTGTAGCAAAGGATCAACTTTTACTTGCTTTTAAAACTCGAGCTTTGCAACGGCAGTAGGTTCCTGCAGAGTTCCTCCTCAGCAATCACGACGAGTTTCTTTGGAAATATTTGAGAGAACACAAAAGAGTTTGCTTCTTGTAAATGAAATGAATCTTTTCCTTTGCAAATAGGTATTGTATGGGAGGGATTAGTGGCAAAGGAGGTGTAGTCATCAAGCATGAAACACCTTAAAGTTATGAAATTTTAGTAAAATTTCCCTCTCCATTTTTAATTTTCAAATATACCAAACCCTTTTTAAAAGAAATCATTTTGTCCTCCTAAGATAATTTAAACAGATTTCTAAAATCTGCTCGTGCATTGCGCTTGGAGAGACATCTGCTGGAACTTGCTGTGTTGTACCTCATTTTGAAATCAATAAAAACAGCTTATGATAACATTTTAAATTGTCATTTTGACCTTGAAATAAATAAAATGCATATATGTGATCCTATGGATTTTGCGGCGTTACAACTCTACCATCCTTATTGAAATTTCATCCTCGAAATTTTACTTACCAAACAGATACGGGTAAAGGTTAAGCATATCAGCTTCTGTCTCACATGTAGCTTCTCGCTCCGACTGGTTAGACCATTGTATCTTAACCATAGGAATACTGCGGTTTCTTAACTTTCTAACTTCTCGAAGAAGAATCCTCTCTGGTCTCTCTTCATAACTTAAATCTGGCGATAACTTGATTGGCTCATGGCTTAGCACATGCGAAAGGTTAGAAATATACTTCCTCAAAGCTGAAACATGAAAAATGCTATGCACTGCTGATAGCTACGGGGGCAGTGCTAATCGATAAGCTAGCGTTCCTACACTTTCTAAAATCTCATATGGTCCAATATATCTTGGACTCAGCTTTCCTTTCTTTCCAAAACGCATTACTCCTTTCATTGGAGCAATTTTCAAAAATACATGATCACCAATCTCAAAACTCAGATCTCTTCTCCTATTATCTGCGTAACTCTTCTGCCGACTTTGAGCCGCTTTCATTCGTTCTTTTATCTTTCTAACAGCTTCTGCTGTTTGTTCCACTACATCTGGTCCTAGTCCAGCTCTCTCACCAACTTCATCTGTGAGGATTGAGAAATTCGAATTTAGACTTTTCAGATTTTAGAATTTCGAATTTTTGGTGAAGTCTGATTCCCGGGCGTTTTGAAGAAAAACGCTGTCGTTTTGTGAAATCAGACGTAGCGCTAATGTGAGGAATCAGTTGTCGCGCATTTCAGATGTCAACACGAGTCAACGGTACTGTAGCGCCAGCTGATAAATCTGATCATTTTTAATGGCGCGGGAGTGATGCGTCGACATTTCGCTATTCAGTAGTTGTGTTTGAAGAGATGTCTGCTGGCAGCTGAGGCGCGGGTGCGAGGATTAACTAGAAAGCGACATGTGTTGGTCAAATTTTTGGTGTTGACTACTGAATTGTAGCGCTATCAGCTGTTGCCTTGTGAGGAATTATTCCAGTTGAGTGACCAGCTGTTGGTTTGAGGAACCAGTCGCTGATGAGAGGCGACGTCGTTTTGATAAGTTAAAACGCAGCGTTTTGGGTGCAACGCTTTTGATCAGCTGTTGGCAGCAATGGTGACGTGTCTTTTACGATGTCGTTTGAGTTGTTTAGCACGACCAGCTGCTGGTTGTTTTGAAAGGAATCTGTCGTCAACTGCTGGAGCGATGCGGTGTCATTTTGATTAGTTGATGCGGCGTCGTTTTGATGTTTTTTTACGAATGCAACGTCTATTGGTTGCTGCTGATTTTTGTTGAGAGCAACTGCCGGTTTCTATTGTAAGATATCTGCTGTTTCGATGTATGCTAATTAATTGAGAACAGCAGCTGTTGGATTTAAGAGATATATAGACAAGTGTTGATCGACACTTAGAATTATTCTGAACCCGATATTTCTTATCTCCAATTCCAAATCCTCGTTCTAGCTACTGTTCACCCGAGCATTTCGTTCTTCGATCTTCGTCAATTTCAGCCTCTGTTTTGGACGTTTTAGGTGGCGCTAGGTTCCTTGAGAGTTCCTCTTTCGATTGCTACCTTGTTAGAGGCTGTAGAATGAATTGAGGAAGAAGCGCATAGTTGCTGCTCGTTCGTAGATTCTTGAGAAATCTGGTCCGGTTGTTCATTCGTTGGTTTCGAACTTCTGGGTAAGAGTTCTTCCTGGTTTTGAGCTTTGCCCTTATTGTTAATACCTACGTAGACTTGTAGAACCTGTTTGAGTTCAAATCCGTGGGTAGGATATTTAGAATGTTCAGACCTGGACTGGAATTGATTTGAATTATGCGATGCTTTAGCAGATTTCAGCTCCTGGAAGTATTTTGTCGTGGTTGAGGAAGCCCGGAGAAAGCTGGTAGCCTAGTCCGTGAGTTTCAGTGCCTTGTGAGAAATCTGTTGAGGTAGAATCAGCCGTTGAAGGTACGAATTGAGCAGATTTAGCAGCTTTGAGTGTGAACATGGCTGTAATTGATGTTGTGAAATCTGCTGATATGCTTCTGTGATTTACGTGATACAGCTTGTGAATTGATTGAGTTTTACATTCTGTTTTCACGTATTGAATTGTATGCACATTGAATATTGAATTGGCATACATCTTGAGCCTGATTGACAGATTGATTGATGACCTGATTGAGAGCCACGTTGTGACTGGCCGACAGATGTGTCGTGCCTGAAAAGTCCAACGCTATCATCGGAGTGGTGACCAACTGATTGGTTGTGTCTGAATACCACCGAGCTGTGATGGGCTGACGGGCTCTGAAGATCACGGACCGATGATTTCCCCGGTTGATACACCGTGCGGGTATAGAGGCTGACTGAGATGAGTCGCCAGTTGATACACTGGTCTAGCTATCCGATCCTTGAATAGCCCTCATGCATTTCATAGAATTGATTATAGCATGTTGCATGATTAGCTGTTTTGATAGCTCTTCGTACTGAGGCTTGACCTCGTATTTGTTTTTCCTGCTTTTGTGTTGTTTGGGTCTGTGTTACCCATTTGAAGGATCTTCAGGTAACCAAGCTGGACCGAGTTGAGTGCCAGCTGGTCGATCCCCGTTTCCTTGAGTCCCAGTCTACTTTTATTATGTATTAAACCGGGGGATGCCTCGTGTTGTTATGTATTGGGGATCTGTATTTGAATTGAGATTTGAGGTTACCTGTTTTATATGAGTTTGAGTCAACTCGTATTTTGAGTATTAATATTTTAAATGTATGTTTTGAGTTCAGGCCCATCTTATTTCGAAAATTTTTAAACCATGTTTTACGCTTCGATGAGTCCCAGTCTACTTTTACTATGTATTGAACCGGGGTATGCCCCGTGTTTTTATGTATTGAGGATCTGTATTTGAATTGAGATTTGGTTACCTGTTTTATATGAGTTTGAGTCAACTCGTATTTTGAGTATTAATATTTTAAATGTATGTTTTGAGTTCAGGCCCATCTTATTTCGAAAATTTTTAAACCATGTTTTACGCTTCGATGATTATGTGCTTAATTGTGCTGTAATCTTGAGTGTTTAGCACAGGACCTGACATTTTTGGTATCAGAGCTTAAACTCGGATAAGGTCGATTTCCATTGATCACACTTGAGTCTAGGCACAGAGTTTTGATTTGATTTTGATTGACTCTATGACTTATGTGATTTTTTATCTGTCTATGTGATATATCTACTGTGAGATCTTACCTCTAGAATTGTTTAGATGCCGCCGGAGAGAGGAAGAGGTAGGACGACTAGACGTACTGCGGAGGAGTCTAGGGTAGGTAGTGATGATGATGTTCATCAGGTTGAGAACGTTACTAGACAGATAGGCGAGATGTAGTTGGTCCTAGCTAGGTTTCGTCCGATGTGAACGTTACTAGACAGATAGGCGAGATGTAGTTGGTCCTAGCTAGGTTTCAGCGGACGAACCCTCCGACGTTTTCTGCAACCGAGGGTGGTGCGATGGCTGAGGCTTGGTTTGCTCAGATGGAGGAGTTGTTTGATACTCTGGATTACGCTCCCAAGAAGAGACTGAAGCTGGCGGTGTTGCAGTTGAGAGACAATGCACAGCACTGGTGGAGGGGTACTTCTCGTATCCTTCGTGATAGTGGGGTTGTAATCACTTGGGATAGCTTCTGTGAGGCATTCAGACAGGAGTATACCCCGAATTCCTTCTATAACAGCCGAGAGAGGGAGTTTGACAATTTGAAGCAGGAAAACATGCGAGTGGCTGAGTATGCCCGACAGTTTTCTGCACTTTTGGTTTATGTGCCACATGTAGCCAACCAGGAGAGGACGAAGAGGAAAAATTTCTGAAGGGCTAGAGGTCTGATCTGTACCGGATGGTTTTGTCTGGTTCCCCTGCGACCTATATTGATGCAGTGAACCGAGCGGTGGATATTGAGGAGAGTTTGTTGGAGGTTGAGGCTCCGATTCAGCCAACTACTGGACGCACCTATCAGCCTGTGCAGGATGCGTCACAATCTTTTTATTCTCCTCAGGGGTCGCATCAGCAGACGAATCGCCAGAGGTTTGACCTCGAGGGAAACAGTTCAAGAAGAAGGCGAATTCGAGTTCCTCTGGTTCGGCGAGTTCTGGTTTTGGCAGTGGTTCAGGCAGCATGTCTTGTGGACAGTGCGGAGGAAGGCATCTGACTTCGCAGTGTCGTGGAGTTCAGGGGTTTTTCCATAACCGTGGACATCCTGGACATTTTTAGAGAGTATGTCCTTTGTTGAGGGGTCATTCTTCAGTTCCTTCGCAGCAGGGATCAGTTGGTGGTTCTTCTCAGAGACCGCAGTTTCCTGCCCCTACCCAGCGATCTAGATTCCAACCCCGTGAGCCTTCTAGGTTTGGAGCACCTTCGAGACCTCAGTCCCAGATTCCATAGCAGGCTCAGGCGAACACTTTGACGAGAGAGCAGGCTGAGGAGGAGCCTGGTATGATGATCGCAGGTACATGCTTTATCTTTTATTTTCCTGCGAGAGTTCTATTTGACACTGGTTCATCACACTCTTTTATTTCTGAGATGTTTGTTTGTGAGCATGGGTTGATTTCTTCCCCATTGTGTGATGTTGTTTCCGTGTCTACCCCTGCTGGTGTGAATCTGTGGTCCCGTGAAGTGGTGTTGGATTGTGTGCTTCGATTTGATCAGCATGTTTTGGTGTCAAATCTGATTGTTTTGGGAATTAGAGATTTTGACTGCATCTTGGGGATGGACGTATTATCTAGCTATAAGGCTATTATTGACTGTTTTCATGGTGTGGTGAGATTTCGCCCTGACTCGGGTGAGAGGTGGGAGTTCTACGATGTTGATTCACCCTCGAAGATTCCACTGGTGTCCGCCATGGAGATGTTTAGCCTGCTATCGCTGGATAATGCTGGATTTATGATTTATGCGCTTGACGTTTCCCAAGAGTCCCGATTGGATTTGAGTGACATTCCGATCGTTCGAGAGTTTCCTGATGTGTTTCCAGAGAGATTCCTGGATTCCCTCCGAGACGTGAGATCGACTTCAGTATCGAGTTGGTGCCCGGTACCGCCCCGATTTCTAGAGCTCCTTATCGGTTGGCGCCAGCAGAGTTGAAAGAGCTGAAGGATCAGTTGAGAGATCTCTTGGAGAAGGGCTTCATCAGACCGAGTATGTCTCCTAGGGGAGCTCCGATTCTTTTTGTGAAGAAGAAGAAGGATGGGTCTATGAGGATGTGCGTGGATTTCCGGCAGCTGAATAAGGCGACGGTGAAGAACAAGTATCCTTTGCCGAGGATTGATGATTTGTTCGATCAGTTGCAAGGATCGGTCGTATACTCGAAGATTGATTTGCGCTCTGGTTATCACCAGTTGCGGATTAGAGACGCTGACGTGGTGAAGACAGCTTTTCGGACTCGATATGGGCATTATGAGTTTCTGGTCATGGCGTTTGGGTTGACGAATGCCCCAGCTGTTTTCATGGATTTGATGAATCGCGTCTTTAGTGAATACATCGATCGGTTCGTTATCGTCTTCATAGATGACATCCTAGTGTATTCGAGGAGCATGAGAGAGCATAAGGAGCATCTCAGATTGGTGTTTTAGAGATTGAGAGACTCGCAGTTGTATGCCAAGTTCAGCAAGTGTGAATTCTGGCTTGACCAAATTATCTTTTTGGGTCATGTGATTTCGGCGCAAGGGATTTCGGTGGATCCGAGTAAGTTTGAAGCAGTTCTTAACTGGGAGAGACCTAGGAATGTTTCCGAGATCCGCAGCTTTTTGGGATTGGCTGGTTATTACAGGCGTTTTATCGAGAAGTTCTCTTGGATAGCCAGGCGTCTGACTCAGTTGACTCAGAAGGATCGAAAGTTCGTTTGGACTGATGAGTGCGAGTATAGTTTTCAAACGTTGAAGGAGAAGTTGACTACTGCTCCTGTTTTGTCTCTACCGTCTGGATCCGAAGGATTTTTTGTGTGCTCCAATGCTTCTCTCAATGGTTTGGGATGTGTTTTGATGCAGAACGGGTACGTGATTGCCTATGCATCTCGACAGTGAAGCCTCACGAGACGAGGTACACTGTTCATGATTTGGAGTTGGCTGCGATAGTGTTTGCCTTGAAGTTTTGGCGACATTATCTGTATGGTGAAGAATTTGTGGTGTACACTGACCACACGAGTCTGAAATATATCTTCACGCAGTCATACTTGAATATGAGGCAACGACGTTGGATGGAATTGCTCAAGGACTTTAACTGTGAGATTCAGTATCAGCCTGGGCGGATGAACTCAGTAGCAGATTCTTTGAGTAGAAAGACCCAGCCTGCGATGCTTTCGTTTTTGAGTGTCTTTAAAGTCTATGAGCAGTTGAGTACTTCTGGTTGGCGATTCCAGCTGGGTGATCAGTACTTTATGGTTTCTTCGATCCAAGTAGAACCGCAGATTGTGAGTGACATCAGGGAGGCGGATCAGTACTTTATGGTTTCTTCGATCCAAGTAGAACCGCAGATTGTGAGTGACATCAGGGAGGCGAGGACTGATCCTTATGTTCATGAGTTGAAGATTAAAGCCCGGAGTGGTCAGTCTGATGATTTCTCTGTTACTTCTGATGGATGTCTGAGATTTCAAGGGAGATTGGTGGTTCCGAAATTGATCGATTTGAAAGAGACCATCATGAATGAAGCGCATTGTAGTCAGTACAGTGTGCATCCGGGCGAGAGAAAGATGTACCATGCCTTGAAGTCTCACTACTGGTGGGCAGGTATGAAGAGCGACATCTCTGGTTTTATTGCTAGATGTCTGAATTGCCAGCAGGTCAAGGCTGAGAGGATGAGACCTGGTGGATTGCTACAGAGTTTGGAGGTGCCCCAATGGAATTGGGAGCACATCGCCATGGATTTTGTGACTCATCTACCTTGGTCGAGTAGGGGATGCGATGCGATTTGGGTCGTGATTGATAGACTTTCGAAGTCAGCCCATTTCATTCCCTATGATGTGAGGTGTTCGATGAAGAAAATGGCAAAGCTGTACATCGACCATGTGGTTAGATTGCATGGAGTGCCTGTTTTGATAGTGTCTGATAGAGATCCAAGATTAACTTCTTGTTTTTGGAAGAGTCTGCAAGCAGCGATGGGTTCGAGATTGGCTATGAGTACAAGCCTATCACCCACAGACAGATGGTCAGTCTGAGCGAAACATTCAGACTTTAGAAGATATGCTGCGAGCAGTTGTGGTGGATTTCAGTGGTGGCTGGCAGGATTCGCTATCCTTGGTTGAGTTTTCGTATAACAACAGCTACCAGGTGACTATCGGGATGGCTCCCTTCGAGGCGTTGTATGGTCGAAAATGCAGATCTCCGATCTGTTGGGAACAAGTTGGTGAGAGACAGCTTTCTACCCCTGAGTTTGTGCAGCATATGAAAGATCAAATTGATTTGATTCAGAGTAGAATGAAAGCTGCTCAAGACCGTTTCTCTAGCTATGCTAACAAAAGACGCAGACCTTTGGAGTTTGAGGTTGGCGATCGAGTATTCTCAAAGTTTCTCCTTTCAAGAGCGTGATGAGATTCAGATTTAAAGGAAAATTAGCTCCTAGATTCGTTGGTCCCTTCGAGATTGTTGAGCGGATTGGATAGTTGGCTTATCGATTGAGGCTGCCTGATGAGTTAGCAGCGATACATGACATTTTTCATGTGTCAATGTTGAGGAAATATGAGCCAGATCCTTCCCATGTGTTGAGAATCGAAGAATTTGAGCTGGATTCTGCCTTGAGCTATGTAGAATATCCAGTGCAGATTCTGGATAGGAAGGAGAAGCAGCTGAGGAACAAGATAATTCCGTTGGTGATGGTCCAGTGGAGTAAGCATGGCCGAGAAGAAGCTACCTGGGAGGTTGAGGAGAAGATGAGACAAGATTGGCCTCATCTGTTTGAGAATTGACAGTGTGAATTCCAGGTAAATTCTGATTCTTTGCTTCGAGTTTGTTTAGATGATTGCGTTTGATTATGATGTTGGATTGAAATTTTCCCTGAGTTTGCCTTTGATTTCGAGGACAAAATCTCTTAAGGTGGGGATAATGTGAGTGTTAGGATAAAATTTATGGTTTTGGTGATAACAAAATGACAAGTTAAATCAGGATCTTTCAGACGTTGATAACATTATTTGAGAATCCAGACGATAGGTTTACTCAGACGATGATCTTACAGGGTTTCGATAGTTGGATTTTAGTTGTTGGGTTTTCCAGTCGCCGGCTACAGTAAATCAGTCGAGGGCTAGAGTGAATTAATCTTTGGTATTGAATCAGTCGCAAGTTACAGTGAAGTATAACCAGTTGATGGTTACAACCAGACGCAAGCTACAGTACTCTTAACCAGACGCAAGCTACAATGATGTTGAATCAGACGCAAGTATTTGAGTGTTAGCGTATTGTGATAAAGATTGCACAACGACAGCGTTTAAATAAGTCGGAACGACGGTGTATTGGAATCAGTCGATGGCTTTCAAAACCAGTCGAGAGCTACAGTGGTTTGAACATCCAGACGAGAGCTACAGTATTATTTAACCAATCGAGGGTATATTGGAAACGATGTCGTTGAAAAGTTGAAACGACAGCGTATTGGAACCAGTCAAAAGCTACAGTATCTTGTGAATCCAGTCGCTGGAATAACACACGCTTTAAAGAAAACCAGTCGTTGCATGTTTTCAAGAGTCTTCCAGTCGCAAGATTTTAAACAAGGATGAAGATATTTCAGGCGCAAGCGATAAAGAAATTCAAATACGATTGTTTACTCAAATTGGAAAAGATTAACAGAATTGTACAAATTGCCTGAAATTTAGGAGACAACGTCGGTACTATTTTGGGTAAATAGTACACATTCACAGAGGTTGTTGCATAGATATGGAAATCGACAAATTAGCTCTGACAGTGTGCAATTTACCTTGTGGTGGAGCAGAGAATACGGTTATGAATTATCAGAATTTCAAAAAGGATTTTGTTTCCTTGGCAGATGAAAATGAAATTTGAGCGAAGACTATAAATACCAGCAGTTTTGATTTGAAGAAGAACCTTCGCTCTCGCTATTGCAAAAACTCTGCCAAATTGAATTGTCGAGCTATTCGTTATTGAAGCATTTTCAAAAAGCTCAAAGACTTGAAGAACACAACCATTGTTTTTCATTGATTTACCTTCAAGTCATACTCTGGTTCATAGTGTTGAATCGTGTTTCTTTGTTTAGAAACCAGAGGATCTTATAGTCTCAATTACGTGTATTCATTGTTATATCAACACTGAGTCTGTAACAAATGAGCTCTCAAAAGCCGTTTGAAAATATTACAAAGTGTTGTAAACCAGCAGCTGCGTCTGCGTGGATTGTTGTGGAGATACTAGGAGTTCATACAAGTGAGGCTTGTGTGATCGGGATTCTGCAGAAGGACTGTGTACATCAAATCTTCTAGTGTATCCTTCCTGAATAAGGAAGAAGGGGAGACGTAGGATATTAATATCCGAACTTCCAGAAACAAACTCTTGACCCTACTCTTTACATTTACGCACTTATTTATTTATAGCTTACTGTTCACAAATTAATCGGCTTCATTCCGCACTCTTTAGTTAGCCGAGAGATTTGCATTTAACTGAGATAAGCAGCGTGTGTAAAACGTGTTTGAAAAGAATTTGAAAAGTTTAAAATCACCATCAATTGGTATCAGAGCAGGCGCTTCTCAGTTATTGAACAGTATTTGTTTGTGCATTATTTTACAAATATGTCTACTTCTCAAAACAGATTACTTTGTTCTCCAGAGAGGACTACGATGATTGGAAGATTTGAATGCAGGCGCATCTGGCTGCTATGGATGATGAGATGTGGACTGTTATTACTGAAGGGACATTGAAGATAATGAAGCCCAATCTGGCGGTTGCTGTAACAAATGGAGAGCCTCAGTTTCTTGAGAAAGCCAAACATGAATATACAAATGATGACAAGAAGAAAGCTAACTTGGACAATGTGGCCAGGGACATCCTATACAAGACGCTGGACAAAGACAAAAACATGTTCAGCAAAATCAAAACCTGCGCCACAGCAAAAGAAATCTGGGAAAAGCTGGTCCAGATATGTGAGGAAAGCGATGAGACGAAGGAGAACAAACTAACAGTCGCTCAGCAAAAGTACGAATCCATCAAGATGAAGGATGGAGAAACCATGACAGAGTTCGATGAGCGATTCAGTGAAATAGTGATCGAGTTGAACAGCCTTGGCAAAGAATACAGCAACAGAGAGATAGCATTGAAAGTCATGAGAGCATTACCCAAGGAGTGGGACGTGAAGACCATGGCGATGAGGGAGTCGAAGGACTTGAACAATATGGAGCTTCATGATCTGTTCGCAAATCTAAAGGCAAACGAATTTGAACTGGAGACAAGATTTGAAGTTCCCTCAACTTCCCAGCCGACAAAAGCATTGGCAGCTACAACAATCGAACAGTGCTCTCCTAGCACCAGCAAGACGGCTGACCAACTTAGTGACGACGTCATGTCCCTCTTCGTCAAAAAGTTTGGGAAATTCATGAGAAGATCCCCTTCCTCTCCTTACAACAGTTTTAATAAATCAGATAAATCTGTATCTGACGTGATATGTTTCAATTGTGAACGACCAGGGCATTTTGCAGCTGAGTGCAACAGGCCCAAGAAAGATGACAGATACAGAAGAGTTGAGAAGAAGGAGGATAGATACAAGAAGGAGGATCGGTACAACCGTGATGACAAGAATGATGATAGAAATGTCGAAAGATCCAAGGAGCGATCCAAGGATAGGCGGATGAGGATGAGAAGTGATAAGAAACCCAGCCGCAAGCATGACCGTAAAGTGTTGATGGCTGAGGAAAGTACCAAGAGCTGGGCAGATAGTGATTCAGAATCTTCATCCAGCAACTCATCATCCAGCGATGGTGGACATGAGGAAGTTCATTTTCTCATGGCTGACCAGATGGCTGATGATGAGGTATTCGATTTTTCCAATGTTGAATTTACATGAGAAGACCTTGTCACGACACTAAATGACAAATAGGAAGTTTTCTCACTCGTTCGAGGAAGTGAAAGCTGAAAATGCTGATTTGAAAAATAGCTCAATCGAATCAAGTGCTGTTGAACTTGGTGACACTGACAGTTTGAAAATCGAGCTAAGTAAGCTAACAGCTGAGAATGATGTGTTGAAAAATGAGACCAGTGAGCTCAAAGCTGAAATCTAAATATTGAAGCAAGTAGTGAGCGCCTGGAATCGGTCTTCTCAATCTCTTCACAAACTGAACGAGAGTCAAAAACTAGCCAATGATAAGTCTGGTTTGGGATTCAATATTAGTGAATGCAGTGAAGGAGAGACAAGTACTTAGTCACAGCCGGCCTATGACAAGTTCAATAAAATGGGCTTTGTCAAAGCTAGCATGACATATGACAGCTGTGAGTCAATGTGATATGATGACCAGAGCTCTTCTCAGTCAAGTCATGAAGGAAAAGATGGCATCGGCTATCAAAGGCTTGAGAGTTCAAAGCCCAGCTGGCTAAAGAACAGGTTGGACAAGGATAAAGCGAAAGCTGGTTCCAATTCTCATGTTCAACACCAGCCGCGGCGAACTTTAGGAAGGCAAAATCTGGTTGGAAAAAGACTCAGCCGAGAAGAGATCCTGTTGGTCAAAATGTCAAATCAAAACTCCATAGAGCGCACAATTTTGCACAGAGTTTTGTGGACCCGAATACTGGGAAAACTGTGAAAGTAATTCAAGTCTGGGTCCCGAAAGGGTTAATCCAATCTGGACCCAAGTAAAATTGGGTACCAAAAGCTGCTTGTTTGATTGCAGGATAACAGGTACAAAGCAGCAGCTGAAACAACATTGTGGTACCTGGATAGCGGCTGTGCAAGACACATGACATGAAATAAAAGCTGCTAACAGACGTCACACCACACAAAGGAGCTAAAATTGTGTTTGGTGACAATGCATACGGTAACACTGTGGGTAAGGGTAAGCTTATCCACGGTAACATCTCTATTTCTGATGTCCTAGTTGTTGATAATCTTAAATACAATCTGATTATTAGTCAGCTGTGTGACAAAGGTTACACAGTCCAGTTTCAACAACACACGTGCACGGTTCAGAGTCCCAGTGGTCTGACTGTGTTGGTAGGTAAACATTCGGGGAATACCTACATCATCGACTGGTCAGATCAGCTGGAACCTGAACAGTTGTGCCTTGCAGCTGGCTCTTCCAAGAGCTGGTTGTGGCATCAAAGAATGAATCATCTTGCATTTAAAACACTTGCTAAGCTGAGTCAACACGATATGGTCTCTGGTCTGCCAAAAATCAGTTTTCTAAGGATAAGATTTGTGCAGCATGTCAGGTGGGAAAACAAATAAAATCGACTTTCAAAAATAAAGGCGGAAAACGTTCTTCCCGTTGCCTTGAGCTTTTACATATGGATCTTTTTGGTCCTATTTCAGTAACAAGCTTAGGGGGAACATCCTACACCCTTGCAGTAGTTGATGATTTTAAATATACTTGGGTGTTGTTTTTAAAAGCAAAATTTGAAACCGTCGACCAGCTGATACGCCTTTTGAAACGTTTACAAAATGACATATCTTGTTCAGTCAACCGGATAAGAAGTGATTGCGGTACTGAGTTTTTAAATTTAAATTAACTTCTAATTTGGAAGACTTGTGGATAAAGCATGAGCTCTCTGCAGCTAGAACTTCTCAGCAAAACGGGTTAGCTGAAAGGAGAAACCGCACATTAAAAGAAGCTGCAAGATCTATGATTGCATATTCAGGCATTTCTGAAAAATTCTGGGCAGAAGCAGTTAACACAGCGTTTTACACTCAGAACAGATCGATGATTAATTGGATGAACGATAAAACCCCCTATGAGATCTGGAATGGCAAAAAGCCTGATATTTCGTATTTCATGGTGTTCGGATGCAAGTGTTTCATTCACATAATGGCAAGAAGCATCTAACAGCCTTTGAATCTAAATCTGATGTAGGTGTATTCTTAGGATATTCATCAGTGAGCAAAGCATATAGAGTTTTCAACACCCGGAGCTTAACAGTTGAAGAATCTACTCACGTGGTATTTGATGAAACCAGCTTCAAGTCCAATTCAGCTGCAAGCTTACATGACTTGTGTTCACGTCTGGAGTCAACAAGTCTAGAGGAATCAGACGACGACGACGTGCAACAAAGATATTCAGCTGAGGAAGAACAACCAGCAGTGGTCACTAGGCATAACAATGTTCAACAGGATCTGCCAGGTAATCCAGTAGTTATTAATATAACTAACGTGGACCAGTCGCAGGATCCAAATGCCCCAAGTGCACCAGCTGCTGGAGATGTTGCGACAAATGTTCAACCAGACGACAATCAATCAGACTTTGCGCCAACGAACATTGAGAAACCAGACGTAGCGCAACCAGTCGCAAGAATCACAAGATCAACGTCTGGACATCCAGCTGCAAGCATGTCTTCACCAACGACTGGTCAACCAGTCCCAAGCACTTCTTACCAGTTGGAAGCAGACGCACAAGCCAGCGATGCTCCACATCAAATGGCGTCTACTCATCCAGTCGTTGCAAACAATTCAGTAACACAGGGGGAACAAAGAACAAATCCCATTGGACTTAATCTCCGGTGGAACAGAAATCATCCACCCGAGAAGTCATAGGTAATTTCGAATCCCCTGTTCGCACAAGAGGCCAGCTATCTCACGATCATTTTGATGCTGCATTTCTATCATATATAGAACCTAAGCAGATAGATGAGGCCTTAGCAGACCCAAGATGGATAGACTCTATGCAAGAAGAGATAAATCAATTTGAACGTAATAAAGTATGGCAACTTGTACCTAGACCTAAGAATCATTCAGTTATAGGAACTCGATGGGTATTTAGGAATAAACTGAATGAAGATGGCGTAGTGACTAGAAACAAAGCTAGATTGGTACCACAAGGTTTTAGACAAATGGAAGGTATAGACTTTGACGAGACCTTTGCACCAGTAGCAAGATTAGAGGCCATACGCATGTTCCTTGCATATGCTGCATATAAAGACTTCAAAGTCTTTCAGATGGATGTCAAGAGTGCCTTTCTAAATGGCGTCCTGACAGAGGAAGTGTATGTTGCACAACCTCCTGGCTTCGTAGATCATACACATCCAGACTTTGTTTACAAACTGGATAAAGCTCTATATGGGTTGAAGCAAGCACCCAGAGCTTGGTATGATACACTCACTAAATTTCTACTTGAGCATCAATTCACTATAGGCACAGTAGATAAGACATTGTTTAAGTTTGTCAAAGATGACCATATTCTGTTAGTTCAAATATATGTCGATGACATTATCTTTGGGTCATCTAACCCCAAGCTGTGCAAAAAGTTCTCTAAGTTGATGCAGGACAAGTTCGAGATGAGTATGATGGGGGAGCTAACGTTCTTTTTGGGCTTACAAGTTCGCCAGTTGGAGAATGGTATATTCATCAACCAGG
>KQ991107.1:99673-128591 GCA_001598015.1 Dorcoceras hygrometricum | reverse complement strand
CTGCCATTGAGGTATCTTTGTATCGTGGTATTATAGGCTCTTTGCTATACTTAACTGCTAGCAGACCAGACATCATGTTTGCTGTCTGTATGTGTGCTAGATTCCAAGCAGAGCCAAAGCAATCACATTACATTGCTGTAAAGCGAATATTAAAATACTTAAAGGGTACTTCCAACGTGGGTCTTTGGTATCCCAAAGACTCAGGCTTTCAACTAATAGGTTACAGTGATGCAGATTACGCAGGTTGCAGGATTGATCGCAGGAGCACAAGTGGAACATGTCAATTCATAGGGGATCGACTAATCTCCTGGTTCAGTAAGAAGCAAACATCAATTGCCACGTCAACATCCAAAGCAGAGTATCTTGCTTCTGGCAGTTGTTGCGCTCAAATCCTCTGGATTCAACATCAATTAAAGGATTATGGCATTGATGCTTCCGAAGCTCCTATTCTCTGTGACAACACAAGTGCGATAGCAATCACCCAGAACCCTGTGCTGCATTCGAGAACCAAACACATCGACATCAGGCATCATTTCATCAGAGACCATGTGCTATAGAAGGACGTCCGGTTGGAGTATGTGTCGACGGAGAAACAAGTTGCTGACATCTTCACCAAACCTCTGCCCGACGCTAGGTTTTCTTATTTTAGAAATGTTTTAGGTCTCCTTGAATTGCCTTGATTGTCTGGGCACTAACATTTGCAGGTTGTTAGCCATCGCTTCACCCAGTTGCAAGTCATGTATTCAGGGGGAACAGTAGACAATCAGCTGAGGGAAGCATTTTGTGTTAAGAGTATACCACTCGCAGAGTATACCAGTCGCAGAGTATACCAATCGCAGAGTATACCAGTCGCGAATATACCAGTCGCAGAGGATACCAGTCGCAATTTATACCAGTCGCGAATATACTAGTCGCAATGTATACCAGTCGCGGTAAGTACCAGTCGCAGGGGGAACCAAGATCTGGATTGTTAAGTGTGACGTCGTCTGAATATGTTGCGTCTGGACACTCAGATGTTGCATATATACATTCGATACTTATTTGTGACCAGATCTTGCCTACCTTGCGATACATTAAAAACCAGCTGCAATGTTGTAAAACCAGATGCATCAGTTGTGACTAAATATTTTTTGGCGCGCGTTCTCTACGATTAAAATATTTCTTTTGCAAATATACTTTGAAAATATTTTTTTCAATTAAAACTTTTTTCAAAATCTCTTACTCTGTACGACTAAAATATTTGGAAAATATCTTTTTCAAAAATGGTACGCGTTGCTGGATGATTGACACGTGTCTTTGTCATCATTCCAAAAGTCACATCTACACCGTTCCCTAGTTTGTAACTTTTCATATTCCTTATATATTACGGTGTTTACTGTTCATCTTCACTCTTACCTTGCAAATTTTTTTTCTCGTACTCTCGTATTCTCGTACTCTTTTGCGTATACCTTTCAGGCATTCTTCACTCACTTTTCGACGACAATGGCATCATCCCTAATCAGCAACAGCCATCACATAGATTTTGATTCTGTTTTTGACATGGACGATGCGGGTTTAGCACAGGTGTTTGAAACTTTGATTGCGACGGGGTTAAGGAACTTTTTGGGTTGCCCCGCCGTATACTATGAGGAAGCTCTGTCAGAGTTCTTTACAAATGGCTCAGTTAGAGAAGACGGAATGGTTTTCAGCACCATCAGGGGCACAACTGTTGAGATTTCTGAGAGTTTGTTTGCGACAGTGTTTGATTTATCGACTGAGGGTTTAACGGATTTGTCTGATGTTCCAAAGGATAAGATTTTTGATGCTCGGAGCTTATTTTCTGCATCTAAAGAGCAGGTCAGCATTTCTTGTTTTAAGGAGATGAAAATATAATATCGTCTTTTGCATGACATTTTGGCAAAGACGATTTTTGTCAAAGCGGGGTCCTTTGATGCGGTAACCCGTGATCGATTCTTATTGATGACGGCTATCACGTTCGACGTGAAAGTCAATTGGGGCAGTCTTTTGTTCGGTTTTTTAAAGGCCATGGTAACGCCTGGCTCTAGGCAGGCGAAGGGTTTTGCAATACAAATTGGTGTTCTTTTGCAAAATGTGTAGGGGTTGGTGTTAGGGGAATCAAATGGGTTTCCCAAATCAAGGATTCTTGATGCAAAAACAGTGCACCGGTTCGTTCATATTAATGAAAAAGTATTGATGACGGCTATCACGTTCGACGTGAAAGTCAATTGGGCAGTCTTTTGTTCGGTTTTTAAAGGCCATGGTAACGCCTGGCTCTAGGCAGGCGAAGGGTTTTGCAATACAAATTGGTGTTCTTTTGCAAAATGTGTAGGGGTTGGTGTTAGGGGAATCAAATGGGTTTCCCAAATCAAGGATTCTTGATGCAAAAACAGTGCACCGGTTCGTTCATATTAATGAAAAAGTTGGATTGGACGAATCTGCAGCCTCTCCAAGGGTAAAGAAAACCCCTGTAAAGAAAGAGGTGTCTAAGAAACGACAAGCGGTTGGTGTGGAAGACGCTCCTGTCGTCAAGAAGAAGAGAACCACTAAGGGTAAACCTATGGTTATTGCTCAAGAGGCCGTGCCTCCTAAAATTGATGATGCTACTACTGATGCACCAGTGGAACAACTCTCTGTGCCCAAACGCAAATCTTAGAAGAGAAAGAGGAAGTTGGTTTTGGAGGATGCTATTGAAGTTGATGAACCAGTTCCTGCAATTGTGGAACAACCAACTGTAGTACCAGTTGTTGAGGGTACGACTGAGGATCCGGACGCTGTTATTGAACAAATTCTACATCAACTGGATATAGTCGATGCAACAGATGGTGAAGAACACCCAGCTCCAACAACCAAAGAATCCATCCCATGGTTTGATCTACCTGTTTTTCTTGCTAGACGTGAAGCTGAGGGATTCGTTGGGTCATCAAGTGATACAGATGAGGAGTTTATTGCTGATCAACCCTCTGTCCAATTATTTCCAAGGGACCAGCCCCATGTTCCGAAACAGTGGCAGAAGGAACGACTGATGATGAGTTATTATCCATTGAGGAGCATCAGGCCCGTATACCCTTCAATGCATCTCTTCCTTCTACTCTTGCTCCAACCGTCACTCCTATCAGGTTTGGACAAGGGATTGAGTTCCAAGAATTTGACGCATACAAGGCTAGTCTACCGCAGATTGATGCTTCCGATAAAGGAAAGGGGATTTTAGTTGAAGATGATGTTCAGGGGCATCCGGCCCGGGAAATTTTCTCTCTGATTTGTGCTGACATTGATTTCTTGATTGTGTTATGGGAAAAAGTGATTGAGGATGTTTCTATCTTTGTGAATTCTTTCAGTTTGCGCAAATTGGCCACTCTACAGTCGGAGGATATTTTTGCCAAAGAAGGGCAGGTTCTCTCGTGGGCAGAGACAGACTCGAGTTTCGTTGCCATTCAACGGCGGAGACTCATCATTGCTAAATATAGAGAACTGCTTCTCCACAAGTTTATAGAGGCCAGGCGGAATAATTTTGTCTCAGGTACGCCCACTTCAGCGATTGATCTGAAAGTCTTGATACTACTGGGTGCTAGTCACCTCTTTGCCTTGAAAGTTCTATTGCGGCACATGAGAGAGCACCAGCTGGAGTGGACACGGCCGTCCAGTTCTAGTTTGTTCGAGGGCCCTGTCATTGATCGAGGTTTCTTCGTACCTCCAAATCATCACTCTATCATTTCCAAGTGTTGGATATGTGCGAAAATCATGGTGGATGGGTCGTGGCTTATCCTAGAAGGGGTTGATTACTGGAGACCCATCAGTACACCAGTAAACTCAAGACATTGGGAGGCACTGCCCCAACGACCCTACCTTGATGATCTTGCCCCACTTTGTGTTTTTGTTGAACCAGTCCAAGACATTGATTCCAGGCCTTCTCTTTCAAGGGCTATTAGTATTGTTTGCGCTGAGATCTGTATGGAAGCCGTTCAATTTTCTCTTCTTGGCAGTCTACGACCAGTTGGGTCAGTAAATTTTTGCAGGGACCTTGTTGTTCGCGGTTCTGTTGTCGAGGTTATAGAGACGCTACCAATTCATTTTCGTCGTATTATTCAACAGGGTATAAATTGCAACAGTTTTGTTGATTCCGTTGTACAGTTGGTTTCAGCAGAGATACGGGAAGTTGATGTACAGGGTATTGACGAGGTAGACCTGCTTTCTTCTGGGATTCTACAGTGTATCGTTCTCCCTCTCCGATTCTTCAAGAAATCGATTCTTTTGATTCTCCAATGCACCTTAATGAAGATGATATTCCCTTGGAGGAAAATGTGAATGTTCAGACTATGTTTCCAGCTACTACTGCCGATCTTTCCCCTCTTCTGGATGATCTGAAAACTTCTCTCTCACAGCATATGGACAATGCTCATATTGATATTTTATCTAGACTCCATACCATTGAACGAGGTCTTCAAAACACTCTGGGACACCAAAATGACTACTTCCGAAGTATAATACAGGGTACTCGACAAGAAGGACAAAATCAAGATGATCTTCAGATACTTCGCCTCATTGAATTGAAGAAAACTGTTATGGCCCAAAGTGTCACTGCTGATACGGATTCACTGGCAATCAGGAACAGGTTCAACGCACTTGATGATAAAATTCTTGTATTGGATGGGCAGGTTGCTGCTATCAGGAGTGAGCAATTAGAATTCCAAGCAAAAATGGCAGCAGATTTTCTCATCCTCTCCACCCAGATTGGCGATCTCGTCGACTACATTCGTGGCGGTGATGCCAAAAAGGGGGAAGGAAGCAGCAGTCGCCGCCCTCTATCTGCTCCTGTTAACCAAAGTGAAAGCAGTGGTAATGTTATCAAAACTACAGAGATTATTTCACCAACAGACATTGACGCTGTACAACGAGATATTATGGAAAGAATGATGAGGGCTGACAGAGAAAGAGATAGAGAGAGAAGAGAAAGAAGGCTAAGTAGAAGTGGATCGTATAAGAGGAGAAGAGGATATTAGTTAGGATAGAACTTGTACAAATCTGTTTGTACTTTGATAAGTTAATGAAATTTGTTTTCAGCAGTCGTTGTGCAATTTATTTTGCCTATTCATTTGTCTCGACTGCTAGTTTTGTCATCACCAAAAAGGGGGAAATTGTTAGGATAAAATTTATGGTTTTGGTGATAACAAAATGACAAGTTAAATCAGGATCTTTCAGACTTTGATAACATTATTTGAGAATCCAGACGACAGGTTTACTCAGACGATGATCTTATAGGGTTTCGATAGTTGGATTTTAGTTGTTGGGTTTTCCAGTCGCCAGCTACAGTAAATCAGATGAGGGCTACAGTGAATTAATCTTTGGTATCGAATCAGTCGCAAGTTACAGTGAAGTATAACCAGTTGATGGTTACAACCAGACGCAAGCTATAGTACTCTTAACCAGACGCAAGCTACAGTGATCTTGAATCAGACGCAAGTATTTGAGTGTTAGCGTATTGTGATAAAGATTGCAAAACGACAGTGTTTAAATAATTCGGAACGACGGCGTATTGGAATCAGTCGATGGCTTTCAAAACCAGTCGAGAGCTACAGTGGTTTGAACATCCAGACGAGAGCTACAGTATTATTTAACCAATCGAGGGTATATTGGAAACGATGTCGTTTGAATAAGTTGAAACGACAGCGTATTGGAACCAGTCAAGAGATACAGTATCTTGTGAATCCAGTCGCTGGAATAACGCACGCGTTAAAGAAAACCAGTCGTTGCATGTTTTCAAGCGTCTTCCAGTCGCAAGATTTTAAACAAGGATGAAGAAATTTCAGGCGCAAGCAATAAAGAAATTCAAATACGATTGTTTACTCAAATTGGAAAAGATTAACAGAATCGTACAAATTTCCTGGAATTTAGGAGACAATGTCGGTACTATTTTGGGTAAATAGTACGCATTCACAGAGGTTGTTGCACAGATATGGAAATTGACAAATTAGCTCTGACAGTGTGCAATTTACCTTGTGGTGGAGCAGAGAATACGGTTATGAATTATCAGAATTTCAAAAAGGATTTTGTTTCCTTGACAGATGAAAATGACCGTTGAGCGAAGACTATAAATACCAGCAGTTTTGATTTGAAGAAGAACCTTCACTCTCGCTATTGCAAAAACTCTGCCAAATTGAATTGTCGAGCTATTCGTTATTGAAGCATTTTCAAAAAGCTCAAAGACTTGAAGAACACAACCATTGTTTTTCTTTGATTTACCTTCAAGTCATCCTCTGGTTCATAGTGTTGAATCATGTTTCTTTGTTTAGAAACCAGAGGATCTTACAGTCTCAATTACGTGTATTCACTATTATATCATCACTGAGTCTGTAACAAACGAGCTCTCAAAAGCCGTTTGAAAATATTACAAAGTGTTGTAAACCAGCAGCTGCGTCTGCATGGATTGTTGTGGAGATACTAGGAGTTCATACAAGTGAGGCTTGTGTGATTGGGTGTCTGCAGAAGGACTGTGTACATCAAATCTTCTAGTGTATCCTTCCTGAATAAGGAAGAAGGGGAGACGTAGGATATTAATATCCGAACTTCCAGAAACAAACTCTTGACCCTACTCTTTACATTTACGCACTTATTTATTTATAGCTTACTGTTCACAAATTAATCAGCTTCATTCCGCACTCTTTAGTTAGCCGAGAGATTTGCATTTAACTGAGATAAGCAGCGCGTGTAAAACGTGTTTGAAAAGAATTTGAAAATTTTAAAATCGAAGGAGTTCATTCAACCCCCCCCCCCCCTTTCGAACTCCTGTACTTGTTTTGATCCTATTTTTGGGACCATCAGTGAGGATTGAGAAATTCGAATTTAGACTTTTCAGATTTTAGAATTTTGAATTTTTGGTGAAGTCTGATTCCCGGGCTTTTTGAAGAAAAACGTTGTCGTTTTGTGAAATCAGACGTAGCGCTAATGCGAGGAATCAGTTGTCACGCATTTCAGATGTCAACGCGAGTCAACGGTACTGTAGCACCAGCTGATGAATCTGATCAGTTGTTAATGGCACGGGAGTGATGCGTCGTCGTTTCGCTATTCAGTAGTTGTGTTTGAAGAGATGTCTACTGGCAGCTGAGGCGCGGGTGCGAGGATTAACGTGAAAACGACACGTGTTGGTAAAATTTTTGGTGTTGACTGCCGAATTGTAGCGCTATCAGCTGTTGCGTTGTGAGTAATTATTCCAGCTGAGTGACCAGCTGTTGGTTTGAGGAACCAGTCGCTGATGAGAGGCGACGTCGTTTTGATAAGTTAAAACGAATCGTTTTGGGTGCAACGCTTTTGATCAGCTGTTGGCAGCAATGGTGATGTGTCCTTTACGATGTCGTTTGAGTTGTTTAGCGCGACCAGCTGCTGGTTGTTTTGAAAGGAATCTGTCGTCAGCTGCTGGAGCGATGTGGTGTCGTTTTGATTAGTTGATGCGGCGTCGTTTTGATGTTCTTTTACGAATGCAACGTCTGTTGGTTGCTGCTGATTTTTGTTGAGAGCAACTGCTGATTTCTTTTGTAAGATATCTGCTGTTTCGATGTACGCTGATTAATTGAGAACAGCAACTGTTGGATTTAAGAGATATATAGACAAGTGTTGATCGACACTTAGAATTATTCTGAACCCGATATTTCTTATCTCCAATTCCAAACCCTCGTTCTAGCTACTGTTCACCCGAGCATTTAGTTCTTCAATCTTCGTCGATTTCAGCCTCTGTTTTGGACGTTTTAGGTGGCGCTAGGTTCCTTGAGAGTTCCTCTTTCGATTGCTACCTTGTTAGAGGTTGTAGAACGAATTGAGGAAGAAGCGCATAGTTGCTGCTCGTTCGTAGATTCTTGAGAAATCTGGTCCGGTTGTTCATTCGTTGGTTTCGAACTTCTGGGTAAGAGTTCTTCCCGGTTTTGAGCTTTGCCCTTATAGTTAATACCTACGTAGACTTGTAGAATCTGTTTGGGTTCAAAGCCGTGGGTAGGATATTTAGAAGTTCAGACCTGGAATGGAATTGATTTGAATTATGCGATGCTTTAGCATATTTCAGCTCCTGGAAGTATTCTGCCGTGGTTGAGGAAGCCCGGAGAAAGCTGGTAGCCTAGGCTGTGAGTTCCTTGTGAGAAATCTGTTGAGGTAGAATTAGCCGTTGAAGGTACGAATTGAGCAGATTTAGCAGCTTTGAGCGTGAACATGGCTGTAATTGATGTTGTGAAATCTGCTGATATGCTTCTGTGATTTACGTGACACAGCTTGTGAATTGATTGAGTTTTACATTCTGTTTCACGTATTGAATTGTATGCACATTGAATATTGAATTGGCATACATGCATACGTCTTGAGCCTGATTGACAGATTGATTGATGACCTGATTGAGAGCCACGTTGTGACTGGCCGACAGATGTGTCGTGCTTGAAAAGTCCAACGCTATCATCAGAGTGGTGACCAACTGATTGGTTGTGTCTGAATACCACCGAGCTGTGATGGGATGACGGGCTCTGAAGATCACGGACCGATGATTTCCCCGGTTGATACACCATGCGGGTATAGAGGCTGACTGAGATGAGTTGCCAGTTGATACACTGGTCTAGCTATCCGATCCTTGATAGCCCTCATGCATTTCATAGTATTGATTATAGCATGTTGCATGATTAGCTGTTTTGATAGCTCTTCGTACTGAGACTTGACCTCGTATTTGTTTTTCCTGCTTTTGTGTTTTTTGGGTCTGTGTTACCCATTTGCAGGATCTTCAGGTAACCAAACTGGACCGAGTGGAGTGCCAGCTGGTCGATCCCAGTTTCCATGAGTCCCAATCTACTTTTATTATGTATTAAACCGGGGGATGCCCCGTGTTGTTATGTATTCGGGATCTGTATTTGAATTGAGATTTGATGTTACCTGTTTTATATGAGTTTGAGTCAACTCGTATTTTGTGTATTAATATTTTGAATGTATGTTTTGAGTTCAGGCCCATCTTATTTCGAAAAATTTTTAAGCCATGTTTTACGCTTCCGTGATTATGTGCTTAATTGTGCTGTAATCTTTAGTGATTAGCACGGGGCCTGACATCATCCCAATGAAGGGGTGTTCTACATTTGCGGCCATATAGAGCTTCAAATGGAGTCATCTGGATAGATTCTTGAAAACTGTTATTGTACGCAAATTCTACCAATGGTAGATTTAGATCCCAACTCTCTGAAAAATCCACAATACATGCTCTGAGCAAATCTTCTAAAATCTGAATCACCCTTTCTGATTGACCATCTGTCTTGGGGTGAAAGGCGGTGCTAAAGGTCAGCTTTCTATCCATAGCTCTATGCAAACTCTTCCAGAAAACTGAGGTAAACTTCGGATCCCTATCCGATACTATGGAAACAGGAACACCATGTAGCCTCACTATTTCCTTTACATACAAATCTGCATATCTACTCACATCGTAGGTTGTCTTAACTGGTAAGAAGTGAGCAGACTTAGTGAGTCTATCTATTATAACCCAAATAGAGTTATATCCTTGAACAGTCTTGGGTAGACCAACTACAAAGTCCATCGCTATACACTCCCACTTCCATTCTGGAATAGGCAGTGGCTTCAATAATCCTGCTAGTCTTTGGTGTTTAGCTTTGACCAATTGACAAGTCAAACACTCAGAGACAAATCTGGAAATGTCTCGTTTCATTCCTGGCCACCAGTACAACTTCTGGAGGTCCTTATACATCTTAGTACTCCCTGGATGTACAGAATACGGGGCTGTATGGGCCTCTGTCATGAGATCTGATCGCAAGGTGTCTACTTAGGCACCCAGATCCTGTCCTGAAATCTGATTATTTCTCCTTTTGAAAAGTAGAGGTTGCTGCCTCTCTCTCTATCTTGCTTAACCCACTTCTGAAGTTGCTCATCTTTGGGTTGTCCTTCTCGAATCTGATCTATCAGATTTGACCTTATATAGAGATCTGCCAAAACCATAGTACTACCGTTGGGCACTACTTCTATTCCCGACTTCTCAATATCATAAGCCAATGGTCTCTGGACCAAAAGCTGAGCTAAACCAACAGACTTCCTACTCAAGGCATCTGCCACCACATTGGCTTTTCCTGGGTGATAACTGATCGTACAATCATAATCCTTCACCAGCTCTAGCCATCTTCTCTGCCTCATATTCAATTCCTTCTGGGTAAAGAAATACTTGAGGCTCTTGTGATCAGTGAATATTTCACACTTCTCCGCATAGAGATAATGTCTCCAAATCTTAAGGGCAAAGACAACAGCTGCAAGTTCTAAATCATGCGTAGGATAATTCTCTCATGATTCTTAAGTTGTCTTGATGCATAAGAAATCACTCTTTGGTCCTGCATCAATACAGCACCTAGACCCATCTTAGACGCATCTGTATAAATAACAAACTTTCCTTGATCAGATGGAATAACTAACACAGGGGCTTCTACCAGCGCTTGTTTCAACTTGTCAAAACTGATTGACATTCTGGGATCCATTCATACTTAACCAGCTTTCTTGTCAGCGAGGTCAAGGGAACAGCTATCTTAGAAAATCCTTGGATAAATCTCCTATAGTATCCAGCTAATATCAAGAAAATCCTTATCTCTGAAACAGATCTTGGTACTGGCCAGTCTCGAACGGCTTCTACCTTGGCTAGGTCAACTTCCAATCCATCCTTAATATAATATGACCTAAGAATGCTACTTTCTCCAACCAGAAGTCACACTTGCTGAACTTAGCAAACAACTGCTTACTATTCAAAACTTGAAGCACGGTCCTCAAATGATCGACATGCTCAAATATGGTCTTAGAATATACTAAGATATCATCTATGAACACAACTACAAACTGATCCAAAAATGGTTGGAAAACTCTGTTCATTAAATCCATGAAAGTTGATGGAGCATTCGTAAGTCCAAAAGGCATTACTAAGAACTCATAATGACCATAACGAGTTCTTAAGGCTGTCTTGTAGACATATGATGGCTTGATCTTTAACTGGTCATAACCAGACCTCAAATCAATCTTAGAAAAGACTACTGATCCTTTCAACTGGTCGAAAAGATCTTCAATTCTAGGTAGGGGATATTTATTCTTAATCGTCAGCTTATTCAGCTCTCTATAATCTATACACAACCTCAAACTTCCATCCTTCTTCTTAACGAAAAGAACAGGGGCTCCTCAGGGGGACGTACTTGGTCTAATAAATCCCTTGTCTAACAAATCTTGTATCTGTTCTTTTAATTCCTTCATCTCTGATGGAGCTAAACGGTAGGGTGGTCTAGAAATTGGAGCAGCTCCTGGAACTAAGTCAATCGAAAATTCCAATTCTCTGTCTGGTGGTAGTCCAAGGATATCCTTTGGAAAAACTTCGGGAAACTCATTCACCACCTCCACATTTGAAATTTGGGGCTTACTATCCGTTGCTAAAGACGACAAGCTTGTCAAATATCCTACCCCTCCTTTCCTCAAACAGCGTTGAGCCTTAAAAGCTGATATAATACGAGGAATCCTCCAAACATGATTGGCCTCGAACTTAAATGGATCTCCTCTAGATGGATTAACCTCTACTATTCGAAGCTTAAAGTCTATCGCCACTCCATACTTTGTCAACCAGTCTACTCCCAAAATCATGTCGAACTCAGGCATTGGTAATACAATTAAATCGGCAGTAATCAAATGCCCTTGAAGTCTAATTTCTAAACCTCAAAACAATTCATGGGATACTAACTCTTCTCCCGAAGGTACTGTTACACAAAAGCCTATAGCTACTTGGTCAGGCTTAATGGGTAACTTCTTAGCAAACTTGGTTGCTATAAAGGAATGAGTAGCTCCTGAATCTATCAAAGCCATAGAAGGCAAACCAGCAATCATTATCTTACCTGTGACTACTGTTGATTCTGGGTTGGCTTGATCAGTTGTCATTACGTAGGCTCTACTGGTCACCAGTTGCCTTGACTTTGGGCAATATTTCAAATTATGCCCTGGCAACCCACATCTGTAGCAGACATTCTGTCCAAGTCTGCATTGACCATGGTGTATCTTCTAACACTTAGGACACACCGGTCTACTGCTGTTGCTGGCTGGAACTGCACTAATAGGTTGGATCGGTAGAGGTTTCTGCTCTTGAGGCCTTTGCTGACTCTTATTCTGCTTCTTGAATGGCCTCTGATCCTTCTGCTGAAAGGCCTGCCTCTTCTGCTGCCTTTCTTCATAGACATCTTTCCAGTCTCTTTCAATTCGCAGGGCTCTATCCACTGCTTCTCTGTAAGTCCTGGGCACAGATAGCCTAACATTCATCTTGAACATAGGCTTTAATCCTTCCACAAAGTGGCTTAACTTCTCTTTTGGGTCGTTACCTATCAAAGGTACAAAGTAACACCCTCTTTCAAATGCCCGTACATACTCCTGCGCGGTCATACTCCCCTGATTCAGGGTCAGAAACTCCCTCTTCAGACATCTTTCCAGTCTCTTTTCAATTCGCAGGGCTCTATCCACTGCTTCTCTGTAAGTCCTGGGCACAGATAGCCTAACATTCATCTTGAACATAGGCTTTAATCCTTCCACAAAGTGGCTTAACTTCTCTTTTGGGTCGTTACCTATCAAAGGTACAAAGTAACACCCTCTTTCAAATGCCCGTACATACTCCTGCGCGGTCATACTCCCCTGATTCAGGGTCAGAAACTCCCTCTTCAATTCAGACCTCTTATCTGCCGTGAAGTACTGCTCATAGAATACTTGTTTGAAATCTGCCCAAGTAAGATTCAACAAGTCCACAGACATCTTAGCTCCTTCCCACCAAATCATGGCGTCATCTCTTAACATGTAGATAGCACATCTTGGCCTATCTAAATCTGGCATCTGGAGGTACTAAAAAATAACCTTCATCGATTTGATCCAGCTCTCAGCAACTAATGGATCCGTTGTACCACTAAACTCCTTTGGCTTCTGTATTCTGAAATTTTCTTGGGAATCATCATGGCTTGGTCCTCTACTGCTAGAAGATTGTCCATTACCTCTGCCGGTTTGCTCTACCAGCAGTCTTAGAAGTTGAGCGATACTAGCATTATTGTCAGGGTTGGTTTCCTCTAATGGATTACCTCTTCTACCTCTTCCTCTTCCTGGCATCTTATAATCTATAACCCGTAATCCTTCACATATAATTTATCAGAACATGCTAAAAATTTTAAAGACAATGCTTTGAAAATAAACTCACAGCTTTGGAGAAACGGTAGATGAAATTGATCCAACTTGCAGTGCATGTGTTTATATTAGGAACATTGCTCTGATACCACTGTTGTGAGCACCTGAACACACGGGGTCACGAGCTTTGGGGCGAATTAAAATTTGAAATAAAAGAAGGGTTAAACGGCAATTTTTTATAAGATGTATTTCTTATAACTTAGAAAATAAAATTCGAAACACAAACACAAAAATGACACACAAATACTTTCGGCGCCAAGTACTGAAATTTTGCGGAAAACAGATTTCATATATAAACAGCAATTGCGATATTACAACATCTGAAATTCTATATGAATTTACTACTGTTGCAATTGATCTAATACAGATGTCTAAGATAAAAGACAACAGCTAAGACACAGGAAAACGCAGTCCATAGATAAACACTTCACCACCCAGCTGTCTCAGCTTTCACCTACCGCTTGACCCTTAACTGTCTCACCTGCCATTTTAAAAGCTAATGAGCCTAGGGGCTCAGCAAGTAAAATCTGGATAATAGCAAAATCATTTAGTGCAGGAAGACATCTGAACATATACATAACTGAGTTAAAGGAACTTAATTTAAACATAAACATTCTTAAACTTTCTTTCTTGAACTTTCTTTCATAACTTTCGTAAACTTGGATGTGGGGATAATAGCCCAGATCCCTTCGTTTAAATTCTTTAAACTTTCTGATTTATGGCTTAGAAGCTCTCCTTAGGTCCAATGTGCACTTGATCAAATGACTACTGATATCAGTTCTTAGCATATAGCTCAATATGAAGGGGTATACAAATCCGTCAATCCATAATCCTGATCCTTACTATTTGAAGGGCCACACTGGTTCGTCAGCCAGGCACTCACCCTTCCTTATGACCGTCTGTTATCTATGCCATAAATCTTTAAAATAAACTTTTGTTCCTTTAAACTCCTTTCTTTCGAAATCATCTTTGAAATCAGCTTTTTAAATCTTATTGGTTCGCTTCTTTTAAAACTTTGCTTCCCATTTTAAAACTTACTGAGTATAAGATTTGACTACTGGAAAGTAATCGCTGAAATAGAAACAGCTTTCTCTAAAAGAACTGTACTGGAAAACAAAACAGATTTCAACTGTGGAAACAGATCTTACTATCGAAACAGTATAAAATAACATCGAACAGATGTGACGAAGAAAATGTATCGTTAGTGTGAAACAGAAGTCTGACTAGGAAAATACATCTCTAATCTTGCAACAGATGTCGTTGGTCAACTCAGCTATCAACGCAGAAACAGTACTTGGAAAAGAAAAAGATATATCCAACGGAATAGTGTTTAGAAGTAAAACAGCTGTGATTAGGTCAAACAGATGTCAACGCAACTAAGTTGGTCAACTCAGCTGTCACTGAATAATCACAAGTGACTCAGCAGTGAAGTATTGTATACTATGAAATCTAACCAAAAGCTGATGTGTAGCGAAACTACCAGCTGAAATGAAAACTGCTGAATTTTAAATATGAAATTCAATCCCTGACATAGGAACCAAAATTTGAATAAGAACTTGGTGCTGCAACATCACGAACAACATCTACGATACCAGTTCTGCCTATCAAACCAGACTTAGTTTCTGATTCAACTAGCATCTCCGATTACATAGAGTCAAACTCAGATGTTACCATTCACCAGAAAGAAGAACATTCATGAACAAACTTGACTCAAATCCGAACTCCTCAGTATCTTTAAACATCTTTTCTTAAAACATACTGGAAAACGTTGGAAGCAGAAAACCTAACTTTTGAACCCAATCTTTCTTTCTTAAATATTCATAAATCTTCTTTGAACATGAACTTAAACATAACTTTTACATACAGGGCAGATCTGATGGATCTGGATAACAGATCCAGATCTGAGTTTTGAATTACACAAAACCTGTTATTGTGTTTCTAATGTCTTTACGTAGTGTGCAGATGTTTACTTAGAGAGGAATCTGATGTGGTGTAACGCCAAAGAAGAGAAGAGGAATCTGGTTCAGTTGAGGTTGCTGAATTGTTGAAGAGCAGGTTACTATTGAGGTTGCTGAATTTGAACCAATGGTTGAACATACTATTACAGAAGCTTTCAGCAGACACTGTTACAGAAGCTGTTGGACGCTATTACAGAAGCTGTTGGTAGATACTATTATAGAAGCTGTTGGACGAAATCACCATTTAAAAGGGAAAGAATCTGTGGCTGAAATTGAGTCGTACAAATGCCTTAAATAAAGAGGACAAGATTAGTACTATTATGGGAAATATTAAAATGTACAGACGATGATTGCCCCAATTTGGGAAGAAGACAAATTAGCCTTAACAAGCGCAGAAAGGAATTGGAATTAATCTAACGGCCATATTTGGGGGAAGCCATATATATACAGAAGTTCTCTGTTGAAGAAGATTGATCAAGATCCAGATCGACACATACACACAAAAATAGAAACCGAGAATAAACAGAGAGAAAAAAATAGAAGAACGAAGCAGTCGACCACCATTAGAGAGGAGCTTACAACGACGTCGACTGCTGAGTTCTAATCATCTCTTTAGGAGCATTTCCCAGTGTGTGAGATTTATCATTTGAGAGTTGAGCGATACACTGTAAAATCTCACGCACACAGATTCACTCGCATATTTTGAGAGGTGTGATAAATTGATTAGCGAGTGAATCACAAACAAAAATCAGATCCCGTCCAAGCACGAAGACGTTAAACTCTGTGTATGTAGTCTTTGAACAGAGACATTAAACAAGTTCTGATTGAGACAGCCGAGGGCTAGTGGAGTCTAGGAGTTCTCACAGCTGCTGGCTGCGGGATCGGGTCTGTACATGAGGTGTAGATCAAATATTCTAGTGGAACCTTCCTGAAGAAGGAAGAAGGGGAGATGTAGGATATTTATATCTGAACTTCCATAAACAAACATTGAGTAATCTCTTTACGATTTACAAACGCACTTTAATCTTAGCATTTCATAACACTTTAGTTGTAACACACGCACAGTCGCATATTTCTGTTTAACAGAAATCTGTTTGCATTAAGTTTTAAAATTTAGGATTCAGTTCTGGTGTTTTCCGCATGTTTTTATTACGTACCAGATCTGTCTTCGGTGCTCTGTTTTATGTTCAAGAACCAGCGGTATTGCACCGTAATTAATTTTTATTGTAGGTATCAGATCTCTTGGGTCGTTGCCTATGTTGTTTATTTAGTCTGAGATC
Source organism: Dorcoceras hygrometricum (assembly GCA_001598015.1). Classification (NCBI taxonomy): domain Eukaryota; kingdom Viridiplantae; phylum Streptophyta; class Magnoliopsida; order Lamiales; family Gesneriaceae; genus Dorcoceras; species Dorcoceras hygrometricum. The sequence goes on along the minus strand of KQ991107.1, from coordinate 112,159 downwards.
TGATCCTTCGGTCCTAACAAGTGGTATCAGAGCCTGTGTATCTCAGTATTGAACAGTTGTCTTTTGTGCTTTATCTCATATATTAAAATGACTTCTCACAACAACATTCCTATGTTTTCTAGAGAAAATTATGATGATTGGAAGATACGCATGCAAGCGCATCTGGCTGCTCTAGATGATAAAATGTGGGTGGTCCTCATTGAAGGGCCGCTGAAGATTATGAAGCCTAATCTAGCTTTTGCTATATCCAATGACGAGCCTCAATTACTTGAGAAGTCCAGACATGAGTATACAAGTGAAGACAAAAGGAAAGCCAACTTGGATAATGTGGCCAGGGATATCTTTTACAAGACGCTGGACAAGGACAAAAACATGTTCAGCAAAATCAAAACCTGCGCCACAGCTAAAGACATTTGGGAAAATCTGACTCAAATCTGTGAGGGAAGTGATGAGACGAAGGAAAACAAGCTGACGGTTGCTCAGCAGAAGTATGAGTCCATCAAAATGAAGGATGGAGAAACAATGACAGAGTTTGATGAGCGATTCAGCACCGTGGTGATTGAACTAAACAGTCTGGGCAAAGAATACAGCAACAGAGAGTTGGCGCTGAAGGTGATGAGAGCGTTGCCCAGAGAGTGGGACGTGAATACAATGGCGATGAGGGAATCAAAGGACCTGAACCAGCTAGAACTTCACGATCTATTTGCCAACCTCAAAGCTTATGAGTTCGAGTTGGAAACAAGAGCAGAAGCTGGTCCATCTACCTCTCAGCCGACAAAAGCATTGGCAGCAACTACTACTGAACAGTGCTCTCCAAGCACAAGCAAGACAGCTGATCAACTCAGCGACGACGTCACCCCTTCTTGTGTCGAATAATAGGAAGAAGTTTGGGAAATACTTGAGAAGATCTTTTAACCCTTCCTCTCCTTACAATAATTTTCATAAATATGATAAATCTGCTTCTGATATGAAATGTTATAACTGTGATCGTCCAGGGCACTTTGCAGCTGATTGCAACAGGACCAAGAAGGAAGAAAGGTATAGAAGAGATGAAAAGGAGGATCGAATCAGAAGGGATGAGAAGAGTGATGACAGATCCAAGGATGATAAGAAGACAGCTGAAAGATACAAAGAAAGATCTAAGGATAGGCGGATGAGAGCAAGAAATGATAAGAATCCTAGCAGAAAGTACGATCAAAAGGTGTTGGTTGCTGAATAAAGCACCAAAAGCTGGGCAGATACTGACTTAGACTCAACATCCAGCAGTTCTTCATCAAGTGACAGTGAACAAGAGGAGGTTCACTGCCTAATGGCTGACCAAGCATCTGACGACGAGGTATTTGACTTCTCCAACATTGAATTTACACGAGAAGACCTTGTCATTGCACTTAATGACATGGTCAAAGAGTACAGGAAGCTTTCTCACTCATTTGAGGAAATCAAGGCCGAAAACATAAGTCTGAAAAATAGTTCGATTGAATCAAGTTCTGAGGAGCTTGAGGATATTGACAGTTTAAAGACTGAGTTGAGTAATCTGAAGATAGAAAATGATTTGTTGAGAAACGAATCCAGTGAGCTCAAAGCTGAAGTTGAAAAATTAACTAAAGAAATGAGCTCCTGGAACCAATCGGCACGTGCTCTCCACAAGCTGCATGAAATCCAAAAATCAGTATACGATAGAACTGGTTTGGGTTTCAATAGTAGTGACAGCAGTGAAGGAGAAACGAGTACTCAATCACAGCCGGCACATGACAAGTTCAACAAGATGAGCTTTGTCAAAGCCAACGTGATATATGACTGCTATGAGCCGATAACATTTGATGACCAAAACTCTCCTAAGTTGAACGATAATGGAAAAGCTGGTATCGGATTTTCAAAACCTGAGAACTCCAAGCCAAGCTGGCTAAAGAACAGACTGGACAAAGACAAAGCGAAAGCTGGTTGAAAGCCATTTGTTCCTAACCAGCCATGGCGTAGTTCGACGAAGGTAAAATTGGGTCGGAAAAAGGTTCAGCAGAAAAGAGATCTATATGGTCAACATATGAAATCGAAACTCAACATACCTCAAAATTATGCACATACCCTTAAGGATACTTATACTGGAAAAATTGTCAAGGTCATTCAAGTATGGGTCCCGAAAGGGGTAATCCAATCAGGACCCAAGTAAAATTGGGTACCAAAATCTGTTTGTATGATTGCAGGGTAACAGGTACAAGGATGCTGAGGACTCAACTATCTGGTACCTGGACAGTGGGTGTGCGCGACATATGACAGGGAACCCAAAGCTGTTGACAGATGTTGTTCCACACAAAGGAGCAAAAATAGTCTTTGGTGACAATGCACACGGTAACACTGTGGGTAAGGGTAAGCTTACCCATGGTAACATCTCTATTTCAGATATTTTAGTTGTTGATAACCTTAGTTAAAATTTGATTAGTATCAGTCAGCTATGTGACAAAGGTTACATAGTTAACTTTCAACAACACACGTGCACAGTTCAGAACTCAAATGGTCTGACCGTATTGGTGGGTAAACGTTTGGGGAATACCTACGTCATCGATTGGTCAGAGAAATTGAGGACTGAACAGTTATGTCTTACAGCTGACTCTTCCAAGAGCTGGCTGTGGCATCAACGAATGAACCATCTAAACTTCAAAACACTTGCTAAGTTGAGTGAGCATGATATGGTTTCTGGTATGCCCAAATTAAAATTTTCTACGGATAAGATCTGTGCCGCATGTCAGCTAGGGAAGCAAATAAAATTGACTTTCAAAAATAAAGGCAAAAAACGTTCTACCCGTTGCCTTGAGCTCTTGCATATGGATCTCTTCGCTCCTATTTCAGTAATGAGCTTAGGGGGAACGAATTACACCCTTGCTGTTGTTGATGATTTTTCAAAATATACTTGGGTGTTATTTTTAAAACAAAATCTGAAACCGCCAACTAGCTGATACGACTTTTAAAACGTTTACAAAATGACAGATCTTATTCAGTCAACCGGATAAGAAGTGATCGCGGAACTGAATTTCTAAATTTTAAATTGACTTCCTATATGGAAGATCTAGGAATTAAGCATGAGCTTTCAGCAGCTAGAACTCCTCAGCAAAATGGGTTAGCTGAAAGGAGAAACTGCACTTTGAAAGAAGCTGCTAGATCTATGATTGCTTATTCTGGTATTTCTCAAAACTTTTGGGCCGAAGCAGTTAACACAGCGTGTCAAACTCAAAATAGATCTATGATTAATCGGATGCATGATAAAACCCCATATGAGATCTGGCATGGCAAGAAACCTGATATATCTTATTTCAGGGTGTTTGGGTGTAGATGTTTCGTTCACAACAATGGCAAAAAGCACCTAACAGCGTTTGAACGTAAATCTGATGCAGGAATATTTTTAGGTTACTCTGCTGTCAGCAAGGCTTATCGTGTGTTCAACATCAAAAGTCTAACTGTTCAAGAATCTGCTCATGTTGTGTTCGATGAGACTAGCTTCAAATCTAATTCAGCAGCTAGTTTACACGACTTGTGCACACGTCTGGAATCAACAAGTCTTGAAGAATCTGATGGATGTTAAGAGTGCCTTTCTAAATGGCGTCTTAACAGAGGAAGTGTATGTTGCACAACCTCCTGGCTTCGTCAATCATGCACATCCAGACTATGTATATAAGTTGGATAAAGCTCTATACGGGTTGAAACAAGCACACAGAGCTTAGTATGATACACTATCTGAATTCCTCATTGAGCATGAATTCATAATAGGCACAGTTGATATGACACTGTTTAAATTTGTTAAAGATGATCACGTCTTATGAATTCATAATAGGCACAGTTGATATGACACTGTTTAAATTTGTTAAAGATGATCACGTCTTATTAGTTCAAATTTATGTCGATGACATAATCTTTGGGTCAACTAACCCCAAACTGTGCAAGAAATTTTCCAAGCTTATGCAGGATAAATTCGAGATGAGCATGATGGGGGAGCTAACGTTCTTCTGGGCTTGCAAGTTCGACAGCTGGAGAATGGAATATTCATTAACCAAGAAAAATATACGAAAGAACTGCTGAAAAAGTTTGTCATGGACAACTATTCAACAGCAGCAACCACAATGAGCTCTTCGATAAAGATGGATAAAGACGAAGCTGGAACTGCCATTGAGGTATCGCTTTATCGTGGAATTATAGGCTCCTTGCTTTACCTAACTGCTAGCAGACCAGACATCATGTTTGTTGTCTGTATGTGTGCTAGATTCCAGGCAGAGCCAAAGCAATCACATTATATTGCTGTTAAGAGAATCCTTAAGTATTTAAAGGGTACTTCAAACGTGGGTCTTTGATATCCCAAAGACTTAGGCTTTCAACTAATCGGTTACAGTGATGCAGATTACGTAGGATGCAGGATTGATCGCAGGAGCACAAGTGGGACTTGTAAATTATTGGGAGATCGGTTGATTTCCTGGTTTAGTAAGAAGCAAACATCCATTGCCACGTCAACTGCTGAAGCTGAGTACCTAGCTGCTGGCAACTGTTGTGCTCAAATTCTCTGGATACAACATCAGTTGAAAGACTATGGCATTGATGCTTCTGAAGCGCCCATTCTCTGTGACAACACAAGTGCGATAGCGATCACTCAGAATCCTGTGCTGCATTCAAGAATAAAGCACATCGACATTAGGCATCACTTCATAAGGGACCACGTGTTGAAGAAGGACGTCCGGTTGGAGTACGTGTCGACTGAGCAGCACGTTGCTGACATCTTCACCAAACCTCTGCCTGACGCTAAGTTTTCTTACTTTAGGAACATATTAGGTCTCTTAGAATTGCCATAAAATTGTCTGTGCATTAACAATTTTTGTCAGGTTGAACAGCTTTGCTCACGTCAGCATCGGGCAAAGCACATCGACATTAGGCATCACTTCATAAGGGACCACGTGTTGAAGAAGGACGTCCGGTTGGAGTACGTGTCGACTGAGCAGCACGTTGCTGACATCTTCACCAAACCTCTGCCTGACGCTAAGTTTTCTTACTTTAGGAACATATTAGGTCTCTTAGAATTGCCATAAAATTGTCTGTGCATTAACAATTTTTGCAGGTTGAACAGCTTTGCTCACGTCAGCATCGGGCCCTCTGTTCAGGGGGAACAGCATTGCTTACGTAAGCGCTACCGTTGGAAGTTTATTTATTCGGGGGACAGCAATGCTTACGTCAGCTACTTAGTTCTTGCTTAAGGGACCAGCGTTGCTTACGTAAGCGTTACTGATGGAAGGATCTCTGTCGTTGGGGGAACATGGTTTCTGTGTTGTTAAGCGTGAAGTCAATTGAACAGGAGAAATCTGTCAACAGATATCTCCTGTACACAATTGATGCTTATCCGTTAACAGATAATTGAGTCGTACAAATGCCTTAAATCAAGGGGACAAGATTAGTACTATTCTGAGAAATAGTACAATGTACAGACGATGATTGCACCAATTTGGGAAGAAGACAAATTAGCCTTAACAAGCGCAGAAAGGAATTGGAATTAATCTAACGGCCATATTTGGGGGAAGCCATATATATACAGAAGTTCTCTGTTGAAGAAGATTGATCAAGATCCAGGTCGACACATACACACAGAAACAGAAACCAAGAATAAACATAGGGAAAAAAATAGATGAACGAAGCAGTCGACCACCATTAGAGAGGAGCTTACAACGACGTCGACTGCTGAGTTCTAATCATCTCTTTAGGATAATTTCCCAGTGTGTGAGATTTATCATTTGAGAGTTGAGCGATACACTGTAAAATCTCACACACACAGATTCACTCGCATATTTTGAGAGGTGTGAGAAATTGATTAGCGAGTGAATCACAAACAAAAATCAGATCCCGTCCAAGCACGAAGACGTTAAACTCTGTGTATGTAGTCTTTGAACAGAGACATTAAACAAGTTCTGATTGAGACAGCCGAGGGCTGGTGGAGTCTAGGAGTTCTCGCAGCTGCTGGCTGCGGGATCGGGTCTATACAGGTGTAGATCAAATCTTCTAGTGGAACCTTCCTGAAGAAGGAAGAAGGGGAGATGTAGGATATTTATATCCGAACTTCCATAAACAAACATTGAGTAATCTCTTTACGATTTACAAACGCACTTTAATCTTAGCATTGCATAACACTTTAGTTGTCACACACGCACAGTCGCAGATTTCTGTTTAACAGAAATCTGTTTGCATTAAGTTTTAAAATTTAGGATTCAGTTCTGGTGTTTTTCGCATGTTTTTATTACGTACCAGATCTGTCTTTGGTGCTTTGTTTTATGTTTAAGAACCAGCGGTATTGCACCGTAATTAATTTTTATTTGTAGGATCAGATCTCTTGGGTCGTTGCCTATGTTGTTTATTTAGTCTGAGATCTGATCCTTCGGTCCTAACAAGATCCATAAAATGAGAAAATCAATATATGCTTCAAATGGTGTAGCAAAGGATCAGCTTTTACTTGTCTTTAAAACTAGAGCTTTGCAACGGCAGTAGGTTCCTGCAGAGTTCCTCCTTAGCAATCACGACGAGTTTCTTTGGAAAGATTTGAGAGAACACAAAAGAGTTTGCTTCCTGTAAATGAAATGAATCTTTTCCTTTGCAAACAGGTATTTGTATGGGAGGGATTAGTGGCAAAGGAGGTGTAGTCATCAAGCATGAGACACCTTAAAGTTATGAAATTTTAGTAAAATTTCCCTCTCCATTTTTAATTTGCAAATATACCAAACCCTTTTTAAAAGAAATCATTTTGTCCTCCTAAGATAATTTAAACAGATTTCTAAAATCTGCTCGTGCATTGCGCTTGGAGTGACATCTGCTGGAACTTGCTGTGTTGTACCTCATTCTGAAATCAATAAAAACAGCTTATGCTAACATTTTAAATTGTCATTTTGACCTTGAAATAAATAAAATGCATATATGTGATCCTATGGATTTTGGGGCGTTACAACTCTACCCTCCTTATTGAAATTTCGTCCTCGAAATTTTATCCAAACAGATACGGGTAAAGGTTAAGCATATCAGCTTCTGTCTCCCATGTCCTACCCTTCTAGCTCAACAAACAGCTCTAAACGAAGCGCAAGGTAGGAACTAACACTTACCCAACGAGCTACCTAAACGGCAGAACTCAAACAGCCAAAATGCTAACGGAATACACAAGGAAGCTTCTCCTGTGATCCTCTTCCAGCTCTCCAAAGTCTTCGAAAGAGGTATAGAACGAAGCGTCTTAGCAAGAGGAGTCCAGCACTACCACTCTTGCTCAAATCTGAGTCTTCTACCGCCGGCAATCGGAGAATATCAGCTGCGGTGAACAGTAGCTAGGGTATCGCGATAGGGTAAGGTTACGAGAAATATTTCTAAGTGTCGGAAAAACAATAGCAAGACTACGGTCAAAGTCTTCTATTAATACTATTTAAGTTTCCCCAAATCTGATGAACAGTAACCACCGAAAACATTGGCTCAAAGTTGATAGCCACTCAGATCTGAGTAATACTCCACATCTGGAACATACGCTACACCAGCGCGCTACTTCCAAACGACGTCGTACCACTAACCAATTAACACATACACGTGTCTCTCAAAACGGCGTCGCATCGCTCCTAGTCAAAACACCCAGATTTGATACCACACTAACCAGCATTCGCTGAAATCCAAAACGACATCGTACTGCCATCCGGTCTAAACAACCCAAAACCGGTCTACAGTAAACTCTCGAACCAGGCAAGTTCACTCAGTGCTAATAACTAGCGCAACTGAAATCTGATTCCTCTCAGACGACGGCGTATCGCTACCCGCGCAGGATATCAAACCCGCGTATCTCGAATACTTCACGACAACCAGATTTGACCTCTAACTCCGATTACAATCAACCGATACAAAATCCGAATTCACCAACCAGCTCTTCTAAACTCTCCGAATCTGACTACTACCCTGTTGAACTCTACAACTGTCCATATCTGTTCTAAACACACCAAATAGAAACCCGATTAATTAACTCAATTAATCCAATAAACTTTCGGGTCTCACAGTTCATGAGATCAATTAAAACCGTTGGCGCGTTAGTCAATACGAAGGGCATCACCAAGAACTCGTAGTGGCCATAGCGAGTCCTGAACGCCGTCTTATGCACATCTAATTCTCTCACCTTCAATTGTTGGTAGCTAGAGCGAAGATCTATCTTGGATAATATCGAAGCTCCCTGCAACTGATCTAAGAGATTCTCCACTCTAGGAAGCAGATACTTTCTTCACAGTGAAACGAACCAGACTCTAGAAACTTTTTTTTAATCATGTGCGGAAAACATACACTGAAAGTGTGGCTCATTCCCTTTTCAAAACATTTCTAAATCATTTTCTCAACAAAACTTGAAATAGAAATAAATAATTATTTTAAGTCATAAAACCATCCGTACTGTAAAAACACAACTGCATAAAAGTACTGAAAATGAACATGTTTAAAACCAACATCTGAAAAATGTATCATGACAGAACTGAAACATAAAGGCGGTCACGGGGTACTGCTGCAGCAGGCGCTCAGAGGTCCTCACCACCACTCGGGATATACTCATCAGCAGGGTCATCACCTGCACCATTTAAACCTAGTGAGCCTAGAGGCTCAGCATGCTCTATCGTATAACATAACAAAGTACATATTAATAAAATCGCATGCAACCACATACTTGTAATAAAATAACGTTAAAAACATGAATGCGTGCATGATCTTAAAACATTGCTTCATACATTTCATATCGTACGTACGTAACATAAACATACATAAGGCATGACATAACATGACATGAAAAACGTATGAGTCGTATCAGTGAATGCGAGCGGGCGTGTGACTGATCAGTCAAAATAACCAACGTACGTGGCGGTGTGGTTCACCCGACCTCGAGCCGGGATCCCTATATGTCACACCTCTATGCTTGCCACTTCACCATGTTGTGATCACATGGATCCATAGGCTCATAATCATACATTAAAACATGGGATCCCCGGGCCCGGCTATCCGGCTAGCTTCCATCATTAAACTTTGCCACATCACTTCAATCCCTCGGATTTTATCTTAAAAGAGACATGTCTGATCATTTCATAAAATTCTCATAATGCGTGCATGTCTAAAATCATGCAATTTAAATGCTTAGCCCGTCAATGTATATTTAATCATTTCCTTTAAAACATTTACGTACATAGAATACTACATATATAATTAAATATACACTTACGTGCTTCTACAATTTTTTTCTACTTCGGTCAAGGATTGGTTCAGGAGCCTGGCCCACTACTTCTAGACTAAATACCGCTCTTAACTTAGTCGATGAAACGAATGTTCACCCCTTTTTAGAATTTTTTTGCCTATTTTCTTTAAATTTTGACTTCTTAAATCAAGGCTAATTGTGACTAATTAAACTCAATTTTGACTTCTTAAATTCAATTGGACTTATTAAAATCGATTTAGACTTTTAAAATCAATTTAAATCAATTTTGACCTCAAAAGTCGATTTTGACCAAAAGACCGATTTTGACCAATATAAAATCCCGAAAATCCAAACAAATTCCAAAGTCCCCAATTTTGACTAAAAACTTAAAAATAGACATAACTCTAATTTTTTTAAAATTTTGACTCAATTTTAAAACATCTGGCTATTTTCTTTAAAATTGGACCTTTGACTTAAAATTAAAAATAACAGGTCCATAATTAAAATAACTTGGATCGATTTTAAAACATTTAACTCGAGGCTCGAAGAACCGATCCGGTCCAACCGAACCAACCAGTTCAATTGAACCGAACCACTCAAACAAAACCCTAGACCGAACACACGCATACATGCATGCGCGCAGCCACGACCCCCCTTTGGTTTTCACGTTCGTTCTCCCTGCTCCGGCCACCACTGGCCGGAGCCTAGCCGACTGGACCACCCCCAGGTCCAGCCGGTCCTAACCTGACCAGCCTTGGCCCCAACCGTGGTCGCACGAGAGAGCATGAGTCACGGAAGACAGGCGCATCGCGCTGTACAGAAACACGCAGTACATGGAGTTTCGCCTAAAGCCGATGGTTCGACCATGATGTCCTACCACTCGACTGCCTAGCCATGAGCCGTGACTCCTGGACCTCTCGCAAACCGAGGAACATAAGACAAAGTCGAGAAAACGTGCGAGGCAAAATACATGTGATGCATGAATTCAATCATGGAGGCATAGATCTGAAATAACCACATCAAATTCATGCATAATTTCATTAAACAGTGTATTACGGTTTAAATGGCGAGAAAAATAGTTGATATCACATGCCTGGTTTGTAAAAGAGGTAGATCTGCGAGATACCGACGTTGTAGACGCGATATCGGGGCACAACCGACTTTGGATCACCAAGCTTCACCAATGGATGAATAATTTCGAAATTTTGAGTTATGGGGAGGAGGGGTGTGAGACCTGAATTTGTATAGGAGATTAATTGTTGGAATGTATCGGTTTTTAGAGATTTCTGGTGGTTTAGATCTCTGTTTGTAATTTTGGTTGGCATTTTTGGGTCTGAAATAGCATTTGGAGCAATTCTGGGAGTTTTCGTATTTTTGAGGTTTTTGGGTGAAAGCTGGTTGATTTGTAAAAATCAGTCGTAGCATTTATTTTGGCAACGTGAGATTCCAAAACACCATCGTTTGGAGAGATCTGGTAGCGCTTGAAATACCAGTCGCTTGTTTAGTGTATTTGTATTTGGTTGGATACGGTGTCGTTTGAATAAGTTGGAGAGACGTCATTTTGGTGTAGCGCTAGTGTGAGATCTGATCGCGTGTGTGTGCCTGCTGGTTGTTCAGTCGAAGCAGATGTCAAAGTGGGTCAACATCACTGTAGCGCGAGAAGGAAACGTCGTCGTTTGGATGTTGCGGCTGGTTGTCCAGCTGCGAGAGATTTGTGCGCTACTATAGCTTGCAGCTGGTGGTGCGCTACTGTAGCTTGCAGCTGGTATTTCGTGAGAGTTATCGACCAGATTTGATGACGTCAGCGGTGCGACGCCTTTTTGTTTAGTTGCAACGCTGCGTTTTATATGTTGCGGCTGGTACCATCTTTTGGAGAATTCCCGCGATGTTTAAACCAGTCGTCTGGTTGTCCAGCTTTTGGTTGAGAACGAGTCGTAGGTATTGTTCTACGACGTCGTTTTGTTTAGCGTGGGTTGAGAATTCAGCAGTTGGTTCTTTGCATGTGCTGGTTGTTGGTGCCTGCTGGTTATGTCGGTGGATGATTTAACCAGCTTTTGCGAGATGTATTTAAGAAATACTTGGTCTTCGATTTGAGATATCAGATTCCATACTTAGCAAAATATTTCCTCGATTGTGTTCTTCGCTTCTAACCCTAGGTTACTATTCACCGTAGCTTTTCTCCGGTAATTCCCATCGTTTCCGACCATTGCTTGATACGTTCGAGGTAGCGTTGGACTCCTCTTGCGAAGCTCTATCATTCCATACCACTTTTGAGGGTTGTGGTTGGCTAGTTGAGGAACGTGAAGTTGCTGCCCGATTGTGCGTTTTGTAGTGCAGGTAGAACTTCGTTCCTTTGTGATGAGATCTTGTTCCTAGCCTTGGTTTAAGCTTCCAGTAAGTTGTTTTGGTATTAATTGTGTTGGTTGAGCGTGGCTCCCAGTCGTGAGCTTCTGTAATTGGCCATGAGTTTCTGTACAGCTTTTGAGATCTGTGTGTTGTGTATTTAGCAGGTTGCTATCCAGATCTCTCGGGCCTGTTTTGTAGTAATTGTTGCACAAAAGTATAAGGTACGGATTTGATCTTGATGTTTCTGGGAATTGGCGTGAGATTGAATGCTAGATGGCTGTAGTGCATTGCCGTGGATGTTGCTGTGTGCATATGTGATTGCTATTGTTGTTTAGCTGCTATGTTTATGCATACACGCATTTCCCATATTGCATTTATATTTCAGTTGCAGCCATTGTTTCGTATCTTGTATTGCTGTTGTTGATTCTTACCAGGATGCGAGGGCGAGCGGCAATACCGCACTCTCATCTCCCTGCTGGGATCGTTAGCCACCATGTGCCGAGTGGTTAACTACCACAGTTCATGGGCGAGGCAACGACAGGTTTAGTTGTTTGATGCATCTGGTATTCGGGTGTAGTATCACGGCGAGTGGCTCATTACCACACTTTCAACACACCCTGTGGCCACTGTTGTTGCAGATTCTTGGAGCTGTGTTTGAGTTCCTTAGCTCCCTTGTTGGTTGAGCCTTCAGTTGTTACCCGGTGTCTCATGCATAGAATCTGCATTTTATCTTATGCATTCTTTTAGCTATATCATTTACTCTCCGTACTAGGGTTTGACCCCATGTCCCTCTGGGGCTTGGTTTGTTTCCTTGTTTGTGTTGTTTTCAGGGAACCCAGGTTTTACAGCTAGTCGTGGTTATAACCCAGCTGGTGGTGCCCCAGGAGGTGGTTAGCGTGTCCCAGTTGCGTATCGCATAATTATATATATAT
>KQ991107.1:50457-69962 GCA_001598015.1 Dorcoceras hygrometricum | reverse complement strand
GGCTAGCTGTATCCCTGAACCATTGAGGGTCACACAAGTACTAGATTCGAGATTCCCGCACGGATACTCAGCTCAATGTGTTGAGCACGAGAAGAGGATTTCGGGAAGTGCGACTTCCTAAAAGTCAACAGGGGTCAAACCGGGGTTTCCCACTGTTGAGGGGCGAAACGGTCTTTTTGCACTGGGGTTCTGAAAAATGGTTTTTCAGATCATATTATTCAGTTCGGAAACTGAGTCGATCGGTCCGATCTGATCGGCGATCGGAGTTACGATGAGGTCTCGGTGGTGGAGATGAACTGAATGTTCATTGTTGGACCTGGGCCCGTTGGGCCGGTCCAAGTCCAACACTTAATCTATTTATATAGAATTAAGAGACTTGATTAAACACAACACTCTCATTAACCCTAACCTTAAGTGCATAGCCGCCCCTCCCTCTCCTCTCACAAGCCGCCGCCGCCGCCTAGCGCCGCCGCCGCCTCGATTTGCCGGAATTCGTTCTGGCCAATTCGACGAGGAGAATCCGTTCATGCAGAATTTGTCAGTGCTTCTAGTGCAGGCTGACAAAGGAATCTCGGTTCTGGTCATGGACCGGATTGGCGATATCTACCGCAGTCTACCGAGAAGAGCCGACGTTATTGTAACTACGGTTGGAGCCAGGCACAAGTGCCAGCAAGGTAGTGGTTTTGAACCCCCTATGTATGTCGATAATTGTTATTGAATTTTTCGTATTGATCGTCTCCCGGCTTTTATTCTATGTTCTTCCGCTGCCTCGCCGGGGGGCGGATCCGGATCCCCAACAAAGTTGACTACTGCGCCTGTGTTGGCTTTGCCTTCTGGTTCAGGTGGGTACGTTGTGTGTTCTGATGCTTCGCTCAATGGATTGGTCTGTGTGTTGATGCAGCATGGTCGAGTTATTGCGTATGCTTCGTGGTAGTTGAAACCGCACGAGACTCGATACCCAGTTCATGATCTGGAGCTAGCAGTTGTGGTCTTTGCGTTGAAGATTTGGCGCATATCTGTATGGCGAGCAGTTTGTGGGGTATTCGGACCACAAAAGTTTGCAGTATTTGTCTTCGCAGCCTGACTTAAATATGAGACAGCGTAGGTGGATGGAGCTGCTAAAGGATTTTGATTGTGAGATCAAGTACCAGCCTGGGAAAGTTAACATAGTGGCTGATGCGTTGAGCAGGAAGGCTCCTGAAAAGATGCTTGCGTCGCTGTATATTTCTAAGGACTGTGAGCGTCTTAGCACTACTGGTTGGAGGTTTTACCCGGCTGAGGACTATGTGGTGGTTTCTTCTTTCCAAGTTTAGCCACAGATCATTTCGAGCATTAGAGCCGCTCAAAGGCATATCCTTCCATCCATGAGTTGAAGTTGAAGGTCAGGACTGGTCAACTTGAGGACTATTCTGTTTCGTCTGATGGTGTTTGCGTTTCGTGGTCGGTTGTGTCGCCAACTTGATAGATCGTTCGGGAGGCATATCCTTCCATCCATGAGTTGAAGTTGAAGGTCAGGACTGGTCAACTTGAGGACTATTCTGTTTCGTCTGATGGTTGTTTGCGTTTCCGTGGTCGGTTGGTTGTGCCCAACTTGATAGATCTTCGGGAGGAGATCCTTAGAGAAGCGCATTGTAGTAGACACATTGTTCATCCTGGTGCACGGAAGATGTACCATGCGTTGAAGCCGCACTTCTGGTGGGCTGGTTTGAAGAGTGACGTTGCTGGTTTCGTTGCTCGTTGCTTGAACTGTCAGCAGGTTAAGGCTGAAAGGATGAGACCTGGTGGTCTGTTGCAGAGTTTGGAAGTGCCCCAATGGATGAGACCTGGTGGTCTGCACATTTTATTCCCTACGGGATGACGTTTTCTTTGAAGAAAATGGCAAAGCTGTACGTAGATTTTGTGGTCAGACTGCACGGTGTGCCTGTTTCGATTGTTTCTGACCGAGATCCAAGGTTTACTTCCAGGTTTTGGAAGAGTTTGCAAGCAGCTTTGGGTACCAGATTGGCTATGTGTACAACATATCACCCCCAGACAGATGGCCAATCTAAGATAACTATCCAGACGTTGGATGATATGTTAAGAACTATTGTGATGGATTTTGGTGGTAGCTGGCAAGACGCGTTGTCTTTTGTTGAGTTTTCCTACAATAACAGCTATCAAGTGACGATTGGTATGGCGCCGTTTGAGGCATTGTATGGTAGGAAGTGCAGGTATGTTGGGAAGAAGTGGGGGAGAAGCAGCTGTCTGCCCCAGATTTTGAGCAGCAGATGAAGGATCATGTAGATCTGATTCGACAGCGAATGAAAGCTACCCAAGATCGCCAAGCCAGTTATGAAAATAGGAGGCGTAGACCTCTAGAGTTTCAGGTTGGTGATCTCATTTTCCTTAAAGTTTCTCCTTTCAGAAGTGTTATGCGTTTTGGTCACAAGGGAAAGTTAGCCCCTCTTTATGTTGGTCCATATGAAATTGTTGAGAGGATTGGCCCTTTGGCATATCGGCTGTTGTTGCCACCAGTATTGTCTTCTCTACATGATGTCTTTCATGTTTCCATGTTGAGGAAGTATGAGCCAGATACGTCTCATGTATTGAGAACTGACGAGGTTGAGCTAGATCAGACGTTGAGTTACGTTGAATATCCCTTACGGATCCTTGACAGAAAAGAGAAACAGTTGAGGAATAAAATCATTCCTTTAGTGATGGTGCAATGGAGCAAACATGGTAGGGAAGAAGCTACCTGGGAGCTGGAAGAGAAGATGCAGCGTGAGTGGCCGCATCTGTTTTAGTAACCGTTGTATCGGATACCAGTAGCTGTTAGTTTTTGGTTGTTCTTTTCCCTAGTTGTTGTTTGTTGTTTGCTAAGTTATCCTGAACTCTTGGTTGTGAGTTCAGTTGTTTCCCCGAGTTTGATTTCGAGTACGAAATCGTGTTTTAGTGGGGGAGAGAAATGAGACCTGTGTTTTCGCAATCAAGTGTTGCTCGGGTTGAAACCAGCTGGTAGTAGATGCGTGTGTTGAAGTCATCGAATTTTTCTTAGTGTTGGAATCAGCAGTTAAGATGTTATCAGCTGTCGAGAGAGAGATATTTGTTCGGGTTTTGCATCAGTTGATGAGCGATCGCGTCAGCTGTTGGTATTTCAGTCGTTGCGTTTTGGTAGGAAGCAGCAGCAATGCTAACGTGGATTTCAGTCGTTGGTGTTTTAGTTGCGATGGTCAGCAGAGAGCGCTAAGGGACTCTGAAGCGACGACGTTTTGTGAACAGAAACCAGCTATTGGTTTCGCTAGCGTGTTTCTTAGCGGGTATCGAAACTACGTCGTCTAGTTAAGTTGGAACGACAGTGTTTTGGATTAGCGCTAAGAGATTCAGCAGTTGGTGAGTTAGCACGTATATCAGCTGTTGCGAGAGATCAGCTGTTGCGTTGTTTTATTCAGCTGCTGGTTTGTTGATTAGCTGTTGGTAGCGAGGTGACGTGTCCCTCTGCGACGTCGTTTGGTTAAGTTGGTGCGACGCCGTTTAGCCTTAGCGTTGTTTGAAAGATCAGCTGTTTGTTCTATCAGCTGTTGGTGCGATCAGCAGTGACTAGCTGTGAGACCTGTGTTTTCACAATCAGGTATTGGTCGGGTTTGGACCAGCCGTTGGTCGATGTGCTTGGCGTAGACATCGAATTTGCCTAAGTGTTGGAATCAGCAGTTGGAAAGATATCAGACGTTGCATGGGATACGTTTGTTTGAGTACCAGCTGTTGCGTCAGTCGTTGGTGACATTTGATGTAGATGAGCGTTTCGGCAGTAGCAGTAGGAATTAATTGGAGCAGTAGTGGTTCGTTAGATTTCAGCAGTTGATATTTCAGTCGTTGCGTTTTGATAAGCAGCAGCAATGCTGATGTGGATTTCAGTCGTTGGTGTATTAGCGCATATCCAGCTGTTGCGAGAGACCAGCTATTGTGAGTGATCAGCTGTTGGTATGTTAGTTGCGATGATCAGCAGAGAGCGCTAAGGGACTGAAGCGACGACGTTTTGTGATCAGGAACCAGTTGTTGGTTTTGTTAGCGTGTTTCGTAGCGGGTAGCAAAACTACGTCGTTTGGATTAGTTAGCACGACAGAATTCTGAGTGGAGTGCTTTGTACCAGCTGTTGGTTATGATAGACATCAGCTGTTGGGAGATCTCATGCGTTATGACTGCTGGTTTGTGAATCAGCTGTTGGTAGCAAGGTTATGTGTGCCTCTGCGACGTCGTTTGGTTAAGTTGGTGCGACGCCGTTTAGCTTTAGCGTTGTTTGAAAGATTCAACTGCTGGTTAATATATTAGCGAAGGGCAAAAGCTGATGCGAGATTCCTGCTGGTTGGGAATATTAGTTGTGACAACTGATTTTGTCGGTGGATCTATTCCTGTTTCTATCTGCTGTTTGAGTAGTGTATTTAAGAGAAAACTTGTTCTTCGATTGTTTAACAGATCCCATACTTAGAAATATTTCCCGATAGCCAATCTTGTCGCGAACCCTAGTTACTGTTCACAGTAACCTTATCCGTCCTAATTCTCGATGGTAGACAACTCTGACGAGAGTGAGAGTGGTAGCGTTGGACTCCTCTCGCTAAGGCGCTTCGTTCTATACCTCTTTAGAAGCCTTTGGAAGAGCTGGAATAGGATCGGAGGAACGCTAAGACATCTCCCTTGTGTAGTTTTCTAGCGTAAGCGTTCCCTGCTGTGCCAGTAGTTTCGTTGGGATAAGTAAAGATGCTACCTTTAAGCTTTGTTAGAGCTTTTTCGTTGGGTTAGGAAGGTAGATAAGCGCTGGTGGAGTTGTAGCTCCCAGCTGCTGTTGTTTTATGTTTCGGTCCTTGAGCAGTAGTTTGTGTTGGTTTAGCAGGTGACAGATCTGTGTTGCTCGGACTTGATTGTAGCAGCTGTGTGTGGTAATTGTAGCTCAGAAGTTAAGGTACGGATGTTGAGCTTGTATTACGGCTGGAATTGGCATGGATATTATGTTTGATTGCTGTGTGTGCATTGCTTGTTATTTTATATGATGTTCAGCTGTTGCACTGCATACGCATGATCATTTCCATTTCAGCTTTTGTAGCCGTGCTTTTTTGTTGCTCTGTTTTCTTACAGGAAGAGGGCGAGTGGCAATACCGCACTCTCATCTCCCTACTGGTCTGTTAGCCCTCATGCGCCGAGTGGTTAACTACCACAGTTCATGGGTTGGGCAACAGCAGGTTGAGTCGTTGATGCATCTGGTATTCAGGTGTGGTGTAAAGATGAGTGTGTAATTCTCGTGTGCTTGTACACACACCAGTGGCCACTAACCATTCTTCGCAGAATCTATTGTCAGCTGTTGAATTCTTTGGCTCCCTTTCTTGGTTGCAGCCTTCGGCTGTTGCATTGTTCTTCATGCATAGCATTAGCATTATATCTTTTCCTATTCATTGTTGTTTTATAGTTGCTCTCCGTACTGGGGTTTAACCCCGAGGTCCCTCTGGGGCTGTTTTGTTTGTTTGCCTGTTTGTTGTTCAGGTTTCCCAGGTTATTCCACTGGCCGTGGTTTTGACCCAGCTGTAGGTGCCCCAGGAGGTAGATAGAGTGTCCCAGTTATGTATAGTATTTTTTGTATGCACTGGTATCACTTTGGGTGGGATGTCCCGGGTGATGCTTAGGTCTATATATAGCTGACAGTATTTTAGTATTTGTGTTGTATTCAGCCGTTGGGAATTTGTTGTACCTGAATATTTGTGCTGTTGTGGATTTATAAACTTGGATTATTTTGAGTATTGTGTATTTTAAATTATGTATCTTTCTGTCAGGCCAAAAGCAAAAATTTTAACCACTTTTTAGTTTCTTCCGCTTGTTTGCATGTTTTGTCTCGTTTTGTTTAATTGTTCGCTGTTTAGCGATAGGCAAAAGCTGATGCGAGATTTCAGCTGCTGGTTGAGAATATTAGTTGTGACAACTGACTTTGTCGGTGGAATCTGTTCCTACTTCTGTCAGCTATTGAGAAGTGTATTTAATAGAGGACTTGGCAGCTGTTCTCTATTATTGTTTCCCGATAATTAGAAATATTTCCCCCGATTCCCAATCTCTATCGAGAACCCTAAGTACTGTTCACCGTAGCTTTCCGCCGTTGATTCCCGTCGTTTCCCGTCTCTGTTTTGAGCAAGACCGGTGATGCTGCACTCCTTGAGAGTTGCTCTTTCGATTGATACCACTTTTGGAAGCTGTGGTAGGCTGGAAGTAGGATCGCGAAGTTGCTATCTTCGGCAGTGTGTTCGTGTGTGCAGGTAGAACTTCGAATTGTTGTTAACATCTTACCTCGAGCATTTGTTTAAGCTTCCTGTTGAGTTAGATATGTAGGATAATTTCTGGTTTGAGTTGTAGCTCCCAGCCGTGTGATTCTGTGTTTAGCGTCCCTTGAGAATTATGCTTGTTGCTTCGTTCAGGTTGTGTATCAGATTTCTCGGGACCCCGTTTGTGGTAATTGTTGCACAAAATATCGAGGTACGTATTTGGAGCTTGTAATTCAGCATGATTATGGCTTGGATAAATTGTGAGGCTGCTGTTTGTGTGAATTGCCGTGTATGATTGATGTTGCATATGTTTTATGCTATCTGTTCTGTTAGCTGTTGCATACACGCATATTCCATTCAGCTGTTGCAACCATGCCTTGTTGTTGTTGCTCTGTTTCTTACCAGGATGCGAGGGCGAGCGACAATACCGCACTCTCATCTCCCTGCTGGGATCAGTTAGCCCCTATGCGCCGAGTGGCTAACTACCACAGTTCATAGGTTGGGCAACGGCAGGTTGAGCTGTTGATGCATCTGGTAAGGGTGTGCGAGTAGGGGTGAGTGGGTAGCGCCCACATGTCCTACACACACCGTGGCCACATATCCTTTGCAGATTTTGTTGAGCTATGTTTGAGTCCTTTGGCTCCCTTCTTCGGTTGTAGCCTTCGGCTGTTGTCCCATTCTTCATGCATAGCATCTGCATTTTATCCTTGCTGTTTACTGCTGTTTTATAGTTGCTCTCCGTACTGGGGTTTGACCCCAATGTCCCTCTGGGACTTGGTTTATTTTGTTTGCCTGTTGTTGTTCAGGGTTTCCAGGTTACTCAGCTGGTCGTGGAGTTGGCCCGGCTGGAGGTGCCCCAGGAGGTGGATAGAGTGTCCCAGTTATGTATAGTATTTATATGCACTGGTATCACTGCGGGTGGGATGTCCCGGATGATGCTTAGACCTATATAGCTAGTATTCTATCAGTACTTGTGTTGTATTCATTTGTGGTTGTTGTCAGGTACTTGGTGCATGTTTTATGCTATACTGGTTTATTGTGGCTTGTAGCCCTTGATTGTTGTGCAGCTGGGATTATTTTGAGTATTGCCGAATTTTAAATTATATTGTTTTAAACAGTCAGGCCAAAAGCAAAAATTTTAACCACTTTTTAGTTGCTTCCGCTATGTTTTGCGTGGTTTAACTCTGATGTGAGCACGAGGCCTAACAGTGATGGACTTGAAATCAATGTTCACCCTGGACCTGGGCCCGACCCAAGCCCATTAAGCTGGTTCAAGCCAATGGAAAATCTATAAATAGAGGCCCTGGGGTATTCATTTGAGACACACCAAAAAGCTCCTCAGCTTATTCTTCCTCTCCTCTCCTCGCCTCTCCCCGCCGCCGCCGCCGTGGCCAACGCCGCCCACCACCGACACCGCCGGAAATCTCGTTCTGACCGTTCCGGCGAGGAGATTCCGTCCGTAAAACCTTCGTCGAGTTTTCTAGTGCAGACCGGCGAAGGAATTGGGATTCCGGTCATGGACCGGATTAGGAGGCCAAAACGGCCAACTGTTGAAGTGCCGATTTCCTCGTGAAATTGGTCGGAGACTATCAGGCCTCGTGCTCACAACAGAGTAAAACCACACAACACAAGCGGAAGCTACTAAAAAGCAGGTAAAATTTTTTTTCTTTGGCCTCACGGTTTAAAACAATATAATTTAAAATACGACAATACTCAAAGTAATCCCAGTTTACAAAATCAACCACAAAACCAAGGCTACAAGCCCATGACAAGCAGTACAACATAAACATGTATCAGATACCTGGTAACAACCACAACTGAATACCACAAGATTCAACAAAATACAAACATGAGCACAGGGCATCCCGTGGCTAACTGTACTGATAAATATATATATGCTATACGCTACTGGGACACTCTAACCACCACATGGGGCACCTCCAGACGGGTTAGCTCCACGACCAGCTAGATAACCTGAACAACAAACAGGCAAGGAAAACAAACCAAGCCCCATAGGGACATGGGGTCAAACCCCAGTACGGAGAGCAACTGAAACAGCTAAAGAAAAGCATAAGATAAAATGCAGATGCTATGCATGAGACACTGAACAACCGCTGAAGGCTACAACCGAAGAGGGAGCCAAGGAACTCAAACATAGCTCCACAGAAACTGCAACAAACGGTGGCCACTGGTGTGTGTTCAAAGTGTGGTAATGAGCCACTCGCCTTGACACCACACCCGAATATCAGATGCATCAAACAGCTCAACCTGCCGTTGCACAAATCATGAACTGTGGTATTTAACCACTCAGCGCATCAGGGCTAACAGATCCCAGCAGGGAGATGAGAGTGCGGTATCGCCCCTCGCCCTCGCATCCTGGTAAGAAACAACAGCGCAATACAACAAGATACGAGACAAAACACAATGCACAATACTGCTGAGATCTGAAATGCAAGTGATATAATGCGTGTATGCACATAACAGCAGACAGTAAACACTGGCAGAAATACACAAAACAACAATCAGCCATCACTGCATTTATCCATGCCAACCTCATGCTGTAACAAGCTCACCCGTACCTTAATTCTGTGCAACGATTTCCACAACAATAGTATACTGCTGAGATCTGAAATGCAAGTGATATAATGCGTGTATGCACATAACAGCAGACAGTAAACACTGGCAGAAATACACAAAACAACAATCAGCCATCACTGCATTTATCCATGCCAACCTCATGCTGTAACAAGCTCAACCCGTACCTTAATTCTGTGCAACGATTTCCACAACAATAGTCCCGAGAATTCTGGTTCAGACCTGCTAAACACACAACGCACAAAACATAAATCCCACGGGACACGGCACAGAACTCACGGCTGGGAGTTATACACTAAAACCAGCTATCATCCTACTCAACAACTCAACAGGAAGCTCAATAACAAAGCTCTAAGGTAAGATCTTATCTCTAAATCGAAGGGCTACCTGCACAGAGAACACACGGCCGAAGGAAGCACTTCGCGATCTTACTTCCAGCTAACCACATCTCCCAAGAGTGGTATAGAATGAAAGATCTTCTCAAGAGGAGTCCAAAGCTACCTCGAACGTCCAAAAAGGTGACCGAAAACGACAGGAATTCTCCGGAGAAACTCACGGTGAACAGTGCTCTAGGGTTCGAAGCGAAGAACAACAATCGGGGGAAAATATCGCTAAGTATGGAATCTGTTAATACAGTCGAAGACCAAGTCTTCTAATATATACACTTCACAACAGCTGACAGCAGTAGGAACAAATTCCACCGACACAATCAGTAGACACCACAGAAAACCCAACCAGCAGTCGAAAGGCAAACCAACCGCTGAATCTCTCAAACAGCAAAACGGTGTCGCATTAACTTAACCAAACGACGTCGCATAGGGACACGTCATCCTTGCTGTCAACAGCTGATCAACCAAACCAGCAGCTGGATAAAACAATGCAACAGATCCCTAAACAGTAATTATATTACGCGACCAGCAGCTGATTCCCAAAACCCTGCGTTTCAACTAAATAAAACAGCGTCATAAAGAACCCAACAGCTGATCACTACTGAAGGCAAACGCACCAACTGCTGAATCCCTTTGCGCTAACCAAAACGACGACGTCGCTGCCCCACGCTACAGGAACTTTGACCCGCGTTGACATCTGCTGAACAACAAAACGCGCTAACTAACCAACATCTGAAATCCACGTAAGCGCTACTGCTGATTCTTAACCAAACACAAAGTTTGATATAATATACGCGTTCAACAGATCTCTACTGTTCACTAGGTAAAAACGACGACGTTTGCACCCTATACAAAACCAACAGCTGGTCTCTAACGAGAAATTACCAAACTGTCCATAATTATTTCAAATGTGAAATCCGACCCAAAATTATATACAGACCTTCCAAATGAAATCTGAACATCCAGAATTCCTTAAGAACCGATTAATCCAACAATTAATCTTTATTTAATTTCAGGTCTCACATTTCTCCCCCACTAAAAAGGATTTCGTCCTCGAAAGCAAACAACAATTCTGGAATTACAACACAGCAACAGAAAACCAAAACAGAAAATCGCCCAACACATGGCCAAGAGTTCAATATAACTGAGCAAACAACAACAACAACTAGGAAAGAAATACAACCAAAACTACAACTACTGGGAATCTAGTACGACAGCTACTCAAACAGATGCGGCCACTCGCGCTGCATCTTTTCTTCCAACTCCCAAGTAGCTTCTTCCCTGCCATGCTTGCTCCATTGCACCATCACCAACGGAATGGCCAAAACTACAACTACTGGGAATCTAGTACGACAGCTACTCAAACAGATGCGGCCACTCGCGCTGCATCTTTTCTTCCAACTCCCAAGTAGCTTCTTCCCTGCCATGCTTGCTCCATTGCACCATCACCAACGGAATGGTTTTATTCCTCAATTGTTTCTATTTTCTGTCAAGGATCCGCAAGGGATATTCCAAGTAGCTCAACATCTGATCTAGCTCAACCTCGTCAGTTCTAAGCACATGAGACGGATCTGGCTCGTACTTCCTCAACATGGAAACATGAAAGACATCATGTAGAGAAGATAATTCCGGAGGCAACAACAGCCGATACGCTAACGGGCCAATCCTCTCAACGATCTCATACGGTCCAACGTAAGGAGGGGCTAACTTTTCCTTGTGACCAAAGCGCATAACACTGCGAAACGGAGAAACTTTAAGGAATACCTGATCACCAATCTGAAACTCTAGAGGTTGACGCCTCTTATTCGCATAATTGGCTTGGCGATCCTGGGCAGCTTTCATCCGTTGTCGAATAAGATCCACATGATCTTTCATTTGCTGCACAAAGTCTGGGGCAGATAGCTGCTTCTCCCCCACTTCTTCCCAACATACTGGCGATCAGCACTTCCTGTCGTACAAAGCCTCAAACGGCGCCATGCCAATCGTCACTTGATAGCTGTTATTGTAGAAAAATTCCACTAAAGACAACGCGTCTTTCCAGCTACCTCCAAAATCCATAACAACAGCTCGTAGCATATCCTCCAACGTCTGGATAGTTCGCTCAGATTGGCCATCTGTTTGAGGGTGATATGCGGTGCTCATAGCCAATCTGGTACCTAGAGCTGCTTGCAAACTCTTCCAAAACCTGGAAGTAAACCTTGGATCTCGGTCTGAAACGATCAAAACAGGCACACCGTGCAGTCTAACCACAAAATCCACGTACAGTTTTGCCATTTTCTTCAGAGAAAAGGTCATACCGTAGGGAATAAAATGTGCAGACTTCGACAATCGGTCGATAACCACCCAAATTGCATCGCATCCTCTGCTGGTACGAGGCAGATGCGTCACGAAATCCATAGCTATGTGCTCCCAATTCCATTGGGGCACTTCCAAACTCTGCAACAGACCACCAGGTCTCATCCTCTCGGCCTTAACCATCTGACAGTTCAAACAACGAGCAACAAATCCAGCAACGCCGCTCTTCAGGCCAGCCCACCAAAAGTGCGGCTTCAACGCATGGTACATCTTCCGTGCACCCGGATGAACACTGTGTCTACTGCAGTGCGCTTCCCTAAGGATCTCCTCCTTCAAATCAATGAGGTTAGGCACAACCAGCCTGCCACGAATCCTCAAGCAACCATCAGAAGAAACAGAATAATCTTCAAGTTCTCCAGCCCTGACCTTCAACTTCAACTCGTGGATGGAAGGATCAGTCCTTTGAGCCGCTCGAATACTAGAAATAATTTGTGGCTCAACTTGGAAAGAAGAAACCACAACACAATCCTCAGCCGGGTAGAATCTCCAACCAGTAGTTTTAAGATGCTCCTGATCCTTAGAAATATACAACGAAGCAAGCATCTCACCAGCCTTCCTGCTCAAAGCATCGGCCACTACGTTCGATTTCCCAGTCTGATACTTGATCTCACAATCAAAGTCCTTCAGCAGCTCCATCCAACGACGTTGTCTCATATCAAGTCAGGCTGCGAAACAAATACTGCAAACTTTTGTGGTCCGAGTATACCACAAATTTCTCGCCATACAGGTAATGACGTCAGATCTTCAACGTAAAAACCACCGCTTCTAGCTCCAAATCATGGACTGGATAACGAGTCTCATGCGATTTCAGCTGCCGCGAGGCATACGCAATGACTCGACCATTCTGCATCAACACACAGCCCAATCCATTGAGCGAAGCGTCAGAACAAACAACGAAGCCACCTGATCCTGACGGCAGAGCCAACACAGGTGCAGTAGTCAGTTTCTCCTTGAGAAATTGAAAAGCATTCTCGCATTGCTCAGTCCACACAAACCGCTTGTCCTTCTGAGTCAATTGAGTCATCGGCTTTGCTATGCTAGAAAATCTTTTAATGAAACGACGGTAATAGCCAGCCAGACCCAAGAAACTACGAATCTCCGACACATTCCTGGGACGCTCCCAGTTCAAAACAGCATCAACCTTACTGGGATCAACATAAATCCCCTCGGCTGAAATAACATGACCCAAGAATACGACGCGATCCAGCCAAAACTCGTACTTGGAGAATTTAACATACAGCTGCTGGTCTCTCAACGTGTGAAGGACAATTCACAAATGCTCCTTATGCTCCAAAGGAGTCTTAGAATATACCAAGATGTCGTCGATGAACACGATCACAAACTGATCAATAAACTCACGGAAGACTCGGTTCATCAGATCCATGAAGACTGCAGGAGCGTTGGTCAGCCCAAACGGCATAACCAGGAATTCAAAGTGTCCGTACCTAGTACGAAAAGCAGTCTTTGCGATATCTTGATCTCTTACTCTCAGCTGATGGTACCCTGAACGGAGATCGATCTTCGAATATACCGCAGAACCTTGCAGATGGTCAAACAAGTCATCGATCCACGACAACGGGTACTTGTTCTTCACAGTAGCTTTGTTCAACTGGCGGAAAATCAATGCACATCGGCATTGAGCCATCCTTCTTCTTCACAAACAAAATGGGCGCTCCCCATGACGACATGCTAGGTCTGATGAAACCTTTCTCCAGCAAATCGTCCAACTGCACCTTGTGTTCTCTCAACTCCGCAGGCGCCAAACGATACGGGGCACGAGAAATCGGAGATGTGCCAGGCACCAGCTCAATGCTGAAGTCAATCTACCTCCTTGTAGGAAAACCAGGAATCTCCTCCGGGAACACATCTTGAAAATGTCGCACCACGGGAACGTCACTAAGCTGCACACGAGCAGAAGAAGACGCATCCAAAGCATAGATCTTGAAACCATCATTCCCTAAGGACAACAAACTGAACATCTCCATCGCTGAGACTAACGGGATCTTGGATCGAGAATCCTTGCCGTAGAAGTCCCACTTCTCGCCAGACAAAGGCCTAAAACGAATAATCCCATGGAAACAATCCACGGAGGCCCTATAGTTGGACAACACGTCCATCCCAACAATGCAGTCGAAATCCCACAACATCAGACGAATCAGATTCACCACCAACACATGCTTCCCAAATCTCAAAACGCCATCTAACAAAACCTCCTGGGAGAACAGGCTCACATCGCAGGGGTTGAAACAGAAACAGCATCGCGCAAAGGAATGGCATGCAGACCATGCTCAATGACAAATGAGTCGGAGATAAAATAATGGCGATGCACCGGAGTCAAACAACATACGCGCAGGAAAATCGAAAACAAGACATGTACCTGCGATCACCCTTCTCAGCGTCTCCTCTGCCTGCTCCCTAGTAATGACGTTGGCCTGAGCATGCTGGGGTCCAGAATAGAACGGCTGAGACGACTGTCAGAATCGCGACGGACCAGGCTGCTGGAACGGCCTGAACTGAGTCTCACCAATCCTGGGCGGCTGAAACTGAGGGGAACGACCCCTAGACTGTCCTCCACGACCCTGAGGCGGCGCTGCGGCTTGCTGCGATCCCGTTGACGGACACACCCTAGCGAAATTCCCATACTGACCGCAAATATTGCAAGAGCCCTGCACTCCGCCACCACAATAACCACAGAACTCAGCCCGAGAACCACTGCTACTCGAGCTACCTGAACTAGAAGATCCATAACCAGACTTCTTCTTGAACTGTTGACCGCGGGGTCGAAACCTCTGACGGCCAGACTGCTGTGCCACCTGTTGCTGGGGCTGATGGGCTGACTGGGAAGCCTGAGAAGACTGCGCTCCCTGACCAGCAGGACGACCACCCTGCGCCACCTGCTGCCTATGAGCACGACGACTCCGCAAACCCTCCTCAATATCGATAGCACTATCCACTGCTTCAGCATAAGTCTTGGGTTTGCTTGTCAGCACCATCTGATACAGTTCCTAATTCAAACCCTCTAAAAATCTGGTCCTCTTGGCCCTCTCCCGGCCAGAAACATGCGGACCGTACTCCAACAAAGAATAAAACATCCTATCATACTCACGAAAAGACATCGAGCCCTGCTCCAAATGATCAAACTCCCGCTCACGAGTGTTCATGTACGACTCAGGAACATACTCCTGCCTAAAAGTCTCGCAAAAGCTGCCCCATGTAATCCCAACGCCGGTCTCCAACAAAGTACTCGAAGCACCACGCCACCAGCGTTCTGCACCCTTCCAAAGCTGGAGGGTCACCAAACTCAACCGAAGCTCGTCATCATACTGGACACGATCGAATAGACCAGTGATATTCCGAATCCACGAATCTGCATCCTCGCTCGACTCGTCACCATTGAAGGCCTGGGGGTTCATCCTCTGAAACCTCGCTATCACAACGTCCATCCTCTCCACAGGGATCGGCGAAACCTCAACCTCCTCCTTCTCATCACGGCTACTATGAGTACGACTAGGAGCACTACGCCGATCCTTATTCTGCCCTTCTGACTCATGAAATTGCCACCTACCTCTAGCTCTACGTCTAGGCGGCATCTACGAAGGCACTAAACAGGATAAAGCAACAGAGAACAGGTACAGCATAGATATCACAACAATATACAACACAAAAGTCACATAGGTCAAGCACATGCAACACACGACACTGTGCCTAGACTCAAGTGTGACCAAAGAAATCGAGCTTATCCCGCTTAAGCTCTGATACCAAAAATTTCAGGCCTCGTGCTCACAACAGAGTAAAACCACACAACACAAGCGGAAGCTACTAAAAAGCGGGTAAAATTTTTGCTTTGGCCTGACGGTTTAAAACAATATAATTTAAAATATGACAATACTCAAAGTAATCCTAGTTTACAAAATCAACCACAAAACCAAGGCTACAAGCCCACGACAAGCAGTACAACATAAACATGTATCAGATACCAGGTAACAACCACAACTGAATACCACAAGATTCAACAAAATACAACATGAGCACAGGGCATCCCCTGACTAACTGTACTGATACATATATGCTATACGCTACTGGGACACTATAACCACCACTTGGGGCACCTCCAGCCGGGTTAGCTCCACGACCAGCTAGATAACCTGAACAACACAACAGACAAGGAAAACAAACCAAGCCCCAGAGGGACGAGATCAAACCCCAGTACGGAGAGCAACTGAAATAGTAAAGAAAAGCATAAGATAAAATGCAGATGCTATGCATGAGACATTGAACAACCGCTGAAGGCTACAACCGAAGAGGGAGCCAAGGAACTCAAACATAGCTCCACAGAAACTGCAACAAACGGTGGCCACTGGTGTGTGTTCAAAGTGTGGTAATGAGCCACTCGCCTTGACACCACACCCGAATACCAAATGCATCAAACAGCTCAACCTGCCGTTGCACAACTCATGAACTGTGGTAGTTAACCACTCGGCGCATGAGGGCTAACAGATCCCAGCAGGGAGATGAGAGTGCGGTATCGCCGCTCGCCCTCGCATACTGGTAATAAACAACAGCGCAATACAACAAGATAAGACACAACAACACAATGCACAATACGGCTGAGATCTGAAATGCAAGTGATATAATGTGTGTATGCACATAACAGCAGACAGTAAACACTGGCAGCAATACACAAAACAACAATCAGCCATCACTGCATTTTGTTGGGGATCCGGATCCGCCCCCCGGCGAGGCAGCGGAAGAACAAAGAATAAAAGCCGGGAGACGATCAATACAAAAAATTGATAACAGTTATCGACATACATAGGGGGTTCAAAAACCACTACCTTGCTGGCACTTGTGCCTGGCTCCAACCGTAGTTACAATAACGTCGGCTCTTCTCGGTAGACTGCGGTAGATATCGCCAATCCGGTCCACGACCAGAACCGAGACTCCTTCGTCAGCCTGCACTAGAACCACTGACGAATTCTGCACGAACGGATTCTCCTCGTCGAGTTGGCCGGAAACGAATTTCCAGCGACGACAGGCGGCGGCGGCGCACGACGGGCGGCGGCGGCGGCGGCTTGTGGGAGAGAGGAGGGGCGGCGCAATTTAGGGTTTTTGGGAGTTGTGTCAAGTGTTATAAGTTAATTACTTAAGTCTTGGTATGAGCTTAATTAAATAAGCTTGAGTGTTGGACTTGGACCGGCCCAACGGGCCCGGGCCCAACGAAGAACATTCAGTTCATCTCCACCACCGAGACTTCATCGTAACTCCGATCGCCGATCAGATCGGACCGATCGACTCAGTTTCCGAAACTGAATAATATGATCTGAAAAACCATTTTTCAGAACCCCAGTGCAAAATGACCGTTTTGCCCCTCAACAGCGGGAAACCTCGGTTTGACCTAATTCTCCTCTCTTTCCCATCGTCGTCAATCAATTGAGAATAGATTCATTTGGTTCTTCTCCATCTCAAAAATCCAATTCTTCGCATTTCTCGATAGATTCCGAGACCGTCAACTGAATATGGTGGTGACTGGTGATTGTCCTTCTCAAGGATAAGGTGACTGGTTTGTAGCAGGGTATGAATTGTCAGTTCCCTTAAATTACATTATCTTGCGCCAAATTTATATTTTAGATTTGTATATGATTAGAAAGGGAATTAGGGATGAAGCCCATCTGGCGATGTCAATTTTGTTTCTTTCATAATTTACAACGAAGGGATTTGATGGTTGATTGAGCTTCCACCAGGCGTGAGTGAGCGTGGATTGTTGCCCTTTGATTAAAATCGTAGAGTTTCCATTGCTTCAGTTAAGTTTATTCTGTTGCAAAGTGGAAAGTAATAATTTGATGTGTATTAAGCGTAGTTGCCTGTGACGCCCGAACCCAACGGGGCCACGAGAATTGGGGTAAACAAAATTTTCGAATAAAAGAAGGGCTAAATGGTAATTTGTTATAAGCTGCATTTCTTATAACTCAAAGGAAACAAAACACAAGACAAATTCGAAGATCAGAAGGTACTTAAGTTCGCGCGCTACTACAAAAACATTTGCGTAAAACAGAGTATTTCATATAGCTTTGCAATTGCGGTTTACAACAGCTTATATTCTATGTAAATATACAACCATTTCTACTGATTTAATACAGTACAACTTAATCAAAACAATACAACTTAGACACGGAATACGTAGGCCTTGGATAAACACAACGCCACCCATCTGCTGGTTTTCAAGTTTCACCTGCTGTTCCTCCACCAGTTGTCGTACCTGCACCATTTTAAAAGCTAGTGAGCCTAAAGGCTCAGCAAGTAAAATCTGAGTAGTAACAATTTCATAAAACGCAGGCAGACATCTGTACAATACATATATTAAGGAACTTCAATATACCATATCATTTTCATAAACATATCAATGGCAGAAACAGGGGAAGATAACCCAGTTTCTCATTTCTTTCAATTTCATTTTCAGTTGATCATGGCATATAAGTTCTATGTGGTCCAATTTGCACTTTGATCAAAATGACTCCCGATATCAGTTTTTTTAGCATATAGCTCATATGAAAGGGCAGTCGACATCTAGACAACTGCTCACCCTTCTCCTTGGTGACCTTAACTGTCTATGCCATAATCTAAAACATCTTTTGTTCCTTAACAATCCTTTCTTTAAACGTTTCTGTAAAACATCGGGTTCCATCCATTTTAAACATTTGCTTCCCATTTAAAACTTTACTGAGTATTGAATTCGACTTTGAAAACATATCGTTAAAATGGAACTGGTTGATAGGAAAACCAGTCGCAAGGAATAGTACCAGTCGCAGGACTAATACCTGTTGAAATGAATAGTACCAGTCGCAACAAATAAGAATCCAGTCGCGAGATCTTTTAAATAGATATAAAGTGGAACGATGTCGTTGGAGCGATCAGCAGATGAAATAACAAAACTACCTGCTGATCTTTGTGTAAAGTAAAACGATGTCGTTAGAGTGATCAGCAGATGAAATAACAAAACTACCTGCTGATCTTTTTATAACTAAATGGAACGACGTCGTTAGCACATCAATCAGTCGCAAGGAAAAGTGCAACATGATTATATAAATGAATAGTACCAGTCGCAAGACTAGGACCAGCTGGAATGATCAGTACTTGAAAAATGAATAAAGCAACTGCTGAATTTAAAATCACAATGCAGCTGCTGATTCCTAATCAAAGGAGAGCAACTGCTGATCTTAATAAAGAAAGACGCATCTGCTGATGAACAGTGCATCTGCTGAAATTTACTAAGACGCTTGCAATATCTAAACAATGATTTCGCTACCAGCTGATGCCTATTAAACCAGACTTTATACTGATTCAGCCAGCAACTACCGATTACAAAATCATCAAATTTCGACATTACAACTACAGGAAGAACATTCATAAACGCTAAAACCATACAACTGCTGAATCTTAACAAGTAGATACAGCTGCTGAATACTTAACTCTTCATCTGTAATATACAAAACAACAACGATGCCATCAGCTGTTGCCTATCAAACCATACCAATGATTCAACCAGCAACTGCCAATTACACAGTTATCAAATTCTAATATTACAGCTACTGCAAGAAGAACTTTCCTAACATTTCTGAAAATGAATTCGAATCCTCAGTACATATAAACTTCATAAACTTTCTGAAAAACAAACTGGAAGCATCATAAACATCAAAACATCATTTTCGAACCCATCTTTCTTTCCTTATCATGTCTAAATCATTTCAAACATGAACTTTCAATATATCAACAATATACAGGCAAGCAGATCCAACACAATATAATATATGCTTCATATGGTGTAGAAAAAGATCAGCTTTTCGTGCCTTATTTGAAGCTTTGCAACAACAGCAAATTCCCGCAGAGATCTTCC
>KQ991107.1:1680-14275 GCA_001598015.1 Dorcoceras hygrometricum | reverse complement strand
TGTGCCGCACGCTGTGCAGGCGGCGGTACGCCGCCGTACGGCTACTCCGAGGCGGCGTTGCGATGGCTGTTTTGACTTCTAGGGTTTGTTTCGGGCCTGTCCCGGACGACCCGAGGGGTTTTCGGGCCAATATTTGATATTGGGCCATTTTGGTCGGACCAAAATTAATTTTTAGAATTTTTGAGATTTTGGGCCTAAAAATTGTTTGTGCCGCACGCTGTGCAGGCGGCGGTACGCCGCCGTACGGCTACTCCGAGGCGGCGTTGCGATGGCTGTTTTGACTTCTAGGGGTTGTTTCGGGCCTGTCCCGGACGACCCGAGGGGTTTTCGGGCCAATATTTGATATTGGGCCATTTTGGTCGGACCAAAATTAATTTTTAGAATTTTTGAGATTTTGGGCCTAAAAATTGTTTTAAACCCAATTTGATGCAATTAAATTGACAAAATAAGATTTTACATATAAAATATGATTTTATATTTAAAATATGATTTTGTTGGAAAATTATCAAATTTGATTTGATTATTTTATTTATGTCAATTATTTGAATTGATTGTACGTTTGGGATGATCGAGAGTCGTGCCCAATGTGTTAGGTGTATGCTAGGTTTTACAAATTTTGGTTGAAATATTGTTCATATCTATTTCTAAGTGAGCCTGGTTTATGGCCCGTTCCCACCCCTTTAAAATTGTATCCCTACTTGTCATAGCTATTTAAATGTGAATATTAGACTTAGTGGGAGGACATATTTGAAGATGGTGGAGATGATGATCAAAGATATTGAAGACCGAAGATTTGTAAAACTGGAAGCTAATGTAATAGGATTGCATTTGCATACTGCATTTCACCTAGGACTGGACCTAGATCCGTGCTTGGCAACCACGGATCGCATAGTTCTCGCTATCGATCATCCCAATTATATATATGTGATATATATCTGTAGAATCCACGTTTTTAAATGTGATTTAAAATTATTGAGACCTAATTTCAAAATTAAAATCCCTCATTTTAAATTTGATTTAAAATTTATATCAAGATTAAATGTTTATTCAATAAACTAAGGGAATTTAAATTTGTTTAAAATTTTCTACCTTCCACAATGAGTGTACGTCGATGCTACCTGTATGCATGGCCCGGCTCATAATATTGAGGGGGTTATGTATGCCGGAAAGCTGTGCACGTCATTGACACTCGCTGTGAGTTGGTTGGAACTCCTTTTAACGTTGGCTCATATTATTGGGGACGTTAAGGGGACCGTCCTTCACAACTCAACATTTATGGGTCATCTTGACACGTGATAGTAATCGGCGTCATATTATTGGGCCCTTACTGGACGTGAGGTAAATACATGGAGGTTGCACCTGTTGCAATTGGGCCCTACCTTTTGAGGATCATGGTTGGCTGATATTATTCGGGACCATGATTTCTTGATTGGACTCTGTGTACTCACTAAGGAAACTTGCTTTCTCGATTTCATTAGTGGGTGGTGAAATCGTTAAAATAGTGGGAGGGTAATTCATAAAACTAAATGATCTTGTTTTATGTCTTAGCGCTTTTCATAAATAGTCTGTAATGCATGTCTGTCTTTCTTTTCAGTATAAACTGCTATTACAATGTTTTCAATCAAAAATCTACTTGCTGCTATACTGGATAGCAACAAGTTCACTGGTGTGAACTACCAAGATTGGCTTCGAAACCTCAAAATTGTTTTGGCTTCGGAGAAACTTCTCTACACGCTAGAGAAGACTCCTCCGAAGGAAGCCCGTGCCGATGCCAGTCCTGAGGAACTGGCTAAGCTGGACAAATGGTGGGACGACGAGCTTAAGGCACGGTGTTATCTGATAGCATCGATGTCTAACGAAATACAGCGGAGCTTTGAGAAGACGGTGTATACTGCTGACATACACCTTCATCTCAAGGAGCTGTATGGGGAGAACTCTCGGACTAAGAGCTTCACTACTATCAAGGAGCTCATGAAGAGCCGCATGCGCGATGGGACTTCGGTCCGCGAGCATGGGGTTCGTATGATTGGACTCATTGAGAAACTAGTGGGCCTTGATATCACACTTCCACATGAGCTGTCTGTGGATCTGCTTCTCCTCTCACTCCCTGCTGCATTCGACCCCTTTGTGGTCAACTTTAACATGAACAAGCTGGAAGGCACCCTTGAAGAGGTGGTGAACATGCTTGTAGCGTTCGAGGGGACCATAAAGAAGTACAAGCCCGTCCTCCTTATGGGCTCTTCTTCCTCTGCGAATAAGGGACACAAATTCAAGGGCAAGATGCGTTCTGCCCCTGCGAAGGAGGAAAATCCGCCAAGAAGCCAAAGGCAAGGACTTCCAAGCCAAATAAATCTGAGGATGTTTGCCACCACTGCCACAAGCCTGGACACTGGAGGAGGAACTGTAAGGAGTACCTCGAGCAGTTGCGAACTGCGAAAGTTATGTTCTACATTGAAATAAATATGTCTCTTAATTCGACTTCTTGGGTACTTGATACCGGATGTGGATCTCATATCTGCAATGATTTGCAGGTAACGACAAGAAGCCGACGTCTTAGAGAGGGTGAAACCCACTTGAGGCTTGGCAACGGAGCAACGGTTGCTGCTGAAGCTATAGGAGATGTTTATTTATTTCTGTCTTCAAATTTTAAGTTGTTATTGAGAAACGTTTTATTTGTTCCCGAATTAATAAAGAACATTATTTCTGTTTCTATGCTTGATAGTGATGGATATTCTTGTCATTTTGCCAATTCGATTTACAATATATACAAGAATGAATGTTTGATTGGAATTGGGGAACGCGAAAATGATCTATACACCTTAAAATTAAAAGAAGTTCCAACTCGCGATATGGAAACACATACAACAACTATTAAAAGGAAAAACGATAGCTTGAACCCGGCACCACTTTGGCACGCTAGGCTAGGTCATGTTTCCTTGAATAGGATGAACAAGTTGGTTAGGAGTGACATGTTTGATATGTCTGACATTAACTCCCTACCGACTTGTGAGTCTTGTCTCAAAGGAAAAATGACTAAACAACCCTTCACGGGCAAGCCTGAACGTGCTCAAGGCCTATTGAATTTGATCCACACTGATGTGTGTGGCCCACTTAGCATTGGTACTAAGTACGGTCACACATACTTCATCACCTTTACCGATGATCACTCTAGGTATGGGCACTTGTACTTAATGAAGCACAAGTCTGAATCCGTTGAAAAGTTCAAAGAATTCAAGGCTGAAGTAGAAAATCAGTTGGGGAAAAGTATTAAAACACTTCGATCCGATCGAGATGGAGAATACTTGAGTGCTGAATTTCAAGACTATCTTAAAGAGAATGGGATTCTCTCACAGTGGATCCCTCCGGACACACCACAACTCAATGGTGTAGCGGAGCGTCGTAATCGAACCTTTATGGACATGGTTTGATCTATGATGATCTTTACTGAGCTTCCTACCTCGTTTTGGGGCTATGCGCTCGAAACGGCGGTAATTTTGTTGAACAATGTCCACACCAAGACGGTGGATAAGACTCCATATGAGATATGGATGGGCAAGCCACCCAAATACTCATATGTTAGGATAAAATTTATGGTTTTGGTGATAACAAAATAGAACAAGTCATATCTGGTGTTGTCAATAGGAAAGGAAGAACCAGTCAACAGGATTGCTATTCAGACGCAAGGAATAGTATATCAAGACGCAAGCTTCTGTACTAGAAACGACGGCGTTTTGAAGTAATCAACCAGACGAGAGCTTTCAAGCAGTTATTTACCATCCAGTCGCAGTGAACAGTGGCTTATATCCAGTCGCAGTGAACAGTGAAGTATTTAACCAGTCGAGAGTTTATCAAACGATGTCGTATGGTTAAGTTAAAACGTCAGCGTTTTAGATAACCAGTCGCAGGATAGTATTGGCAATCCAGACGCAAGTTCAAATAGTAGCATGTGCAAACGACAACGTTTAAATTAGTTGTAGCGACGTCGTATTGAAACCAGACGCAAGCTACAGTGGTGCTATATCCAGACGAGAGTTACAAGGTTTTATTCAACCAGTCATTGGTTTATATAAATAACCAGGCGCTGGAAAATCACACGTGGAAAACCAGTCGACACTATCCAGTCGCAGTGAACAGTGAAGTATTTAACCAGTCGAGAGTTTATCAAACGATGTCGTATGGTTAAGTTAAAACGTCAGCGTTTTAGATAACCAGTCGCAGGATAGTATTGGCAATCCAGACGCAAGTTCAAATAGTAGCATGTGCAAACGACAACGTTTAAATTAGTTGTAGCGACGTCGTATTGAAACCAGACGCAAGCTACAGTGGTGCTATATCCAGACGAGAGTTACAAGGTTTTATTCAACCAGTCATTGGTTTATATAAATAACCAGGCGCTGGAAAATCACACGTGGAAAACCAGTCGACACATACAAGTATTTTCCAGTCGCAAAATTTGAAACCACGTTGAAGGAAATTGGATCTGGTTGTCAAAGTTGTTTCAGGCGCAAGCTAAAATTGATTCAAATACGATCGTTTACTCAATTGGAAAAGATTCGTAGAATCGTACAAATTGCCTGGAATTAAGGGGACAAGATTGGTACTATTTTTGGATGAATAGTACACATTGGCAGAGGTCGTTACAACGGGATTTCTCACATATGGAAATAATTTATCCCTGACTTAACGCATTTTACCTTGTAGTGGAGCAGGATTGAAGGCGTTCTACTGCCAGAAATTCAAAAAGGATTTGTTGCCTTATTTGGATTCATCGACCGTTGTATGAAGGATATAAATAGCAGACGCTTTGAATGAAGAACACATCACTTGCTATTGCTATTACTGAAACGCTGTCAAAATACTCTCAGAGCTTACTCTTCATTGAAAGCATTCAAAGCTCAAGCACTCGAAGAATCTTCATTCTTTTGATATTCACTGTTATACCTTCGAGTCAATCTTCTGGTTACATTGTTGTAATCGAGTTTCATTGTTGAAACCAGAAGATATTTACAGTCTCATATACGTGTACTCATTGTATATCTTTTGATTGAATCTGTAACGAACTGGCTTTGTGAAGCAGTTCGAAAATACTGTCAAGTGTTGTAACCAGCAGTTGCATCTGCTTGGATCGTTTGTTGAGATAGCTAGGAGTCCATACAAGTGCTGCTTGTGTGGGTGGGTGTTTGCAGAAGTGCTGTAACCATCAAAGTCTTCTAGTGATACCTTCCGAGGAGGAAGAAGGGGAGACGTAGGACATTGAAGTCCGAACTTCCAAAAACAAATCTCTGATCCTTTACTTTTACTTTACGCACTTACATATTATTTATTGCTTACTGTTCACAAACCAATCGGCCTTTTTCCGCACAAATATTGTTGGCCGAGAAGTTTGCATAAAACTGAGATCCAAACTTTTAAAAGAGTTTTGAAATAGAAAAATCGAAGGAGTTCATTCAACCCCCCCTTCTGAACTCCTGTTTACTTAGTGATCCTATTTCTGGGACCATCAAGTGGTACCAGAGCAGGCAATCTCAGTTATTGAACAGTCATTGTTTCGTGCCTCTTTATATATGAACATGTCTATCTCACACAACAAAATTCCTTTGTTTTCGAGGGAAGAGTACGACGACTGGAAGATTAGGATGCAAGCACATCTGGCGGCCATGGATGATGACATGTGGTATGTCATCACAGAAGGACCGTTGAAAATCATGAAGCCTAATCTTGCTGTTGCCGTAACAAGTGGCGAGCCTAAGTTTCTTCCGAAAACTATCAAAGGCCTGAGAATTCAAAGCCAGGCTGGCTAAAGAACAAGCTGAACAAGGACAAAGCAAAAGCTGGTCCAAAATTCTTTGTTCCCAACCAGCCGAGGCATTATTCGAAGAAGGCAAAAACTGAATGGACAAGAAACCAGCCGAGAAGGAATCCATATGGTCAAAATATCAAATCAAAATTCAAAAGACCAGCACGTGATTTTGCACATACTTTCGTGGATCCTAGAACTGGAAAAACCGTGAGGATTGTTCAAATCTGGGTCCCGAAAGGGGTAATCCAATCAGGAACCAAGTAAAATTGGGTACCAAAATTTTCTTTGTATGATTGCAGGGTTACAGGTACAAAGCAGCAGCCGATGCATCAACAATCTGGTACTTAGACAGTGGATGTGCGAGACATATGACTGGAAATCCCAAGTACTAACAGACGTTGTTCCTCACAAAGGAGCAAAAATAGTCTTTGGAGACAATGCCTACGGTAACACTGTGGGTAAGGGTAAGCTTACCCATGGTAACATCTCTCTTGTTTTTGATAACTTACGTTACAATCTGATAAGTATCAGTCAGCTTTGTGACAAAGGTTTCCTTGTTAATTTTCAACAACACACGTGCACAGTTCAGAACTCAGCTGGTCTAACCGTGTTGTTGGGTAAGCGTTCTAGGAACACTTACGTTATCAATTGGTCAGAGCAGCAGGAAACTGAACAATTGTGTCTTGCAGCTGGCTCTTCCAAGAGCTGGTTGTGGCACCAGAGAATGAATCATTTGCATTTCAAAACAATTTCTAAATTGAGTCAACATGATTTGGTTTCTGGTCTGCCAAAAATCTCTTTTTCAAAGGACAAAATTTGTGCAGCTTGTCAACTGGGAAAACAAATTAAATCTACTTTCAAAACAAAAGGCGGTAAACGTTCTTCCCGAAGCTTAGAGCTTTTGCATTTGGATCTTTTTGGTCCTGTTTCTATAACCAGCTTAGGGGGAATGAACTACACCCTAGTAGTTGTTGATGATTTTTCCAAATATACTTGGGTGGTGTTTTTAAATGCAAAATTTGATACCGCTGACCAGTTGATTAGGCTTTTAAAACGTTTGCAAAATGACAAATCTTGTACAATCAACCGGATAAGAAGTGATCGAGGAACAGAGTTTTTAAATCAAAAATTATCTTCTTATCTGGATGACATTGGAATAAAGCATGAGCGTTCAGCAGCTAGAACTCCTCAGCAAAATGGCCTAGCTGAGAGGAGAAATCGCACGTTAAAAGAAGCTGCTAGATCCATGATTGCTTATTCAGGCATTTCGCAAAAATTCTGGGCAGAAGCAGTTAATACAGCATGCTATACTCAGAACAGATCAATGATAAATAGGATGCATGATAAAACACCCTATGAGATCTAGAATAGCAAGAAGCCTGATATTTCTTCATTCATAACAATGGCAAGAAGAATCTAAGAGCTTTTGAACCAAAATCTGATGCAGGTATCTTTTTAGGATACTCAGCAGTAAGCAAAGCATATAGAGTATTCAACAGCAGAAGCTTAACGGTTGAAGAATCAGCGCATGTCGTGTTTGATGAAACCAGCTTCAAGTCAAATTCAGCTGCAAGCCTTCACGATTTGTGTTCACGTTTGGAATCAACATCTCTTGAGGATTCAGACGATGACGTGGCACAAATAGAATCAGATGAGGATGAACAACCAGCAGTGGTCACAATGCACAACAACGTCCAACAAGATCCAGCAGGTAATCCAGTTGTTATTGATTTAACTAACATGGATCAATCGCAGGATCGAATTACAAGTGCACTAGCTGCTGGTGAAGAAGCGTCGAAGAATCAAAGCAATATACAAGCAGACGACGCTCAACCATCGACTTGCCAACCAGCAGCAAGCAATTCCCAAATAGCATCAAGTTCACCTGCTGGACAACCAGTCGCGAGAAATTGTCAATTGGTATCTCCTGCTGATCAATCAGTCGCAAGAGATATTCAATTAGCATCAAGACCATCGACTGGTGAACCAGCCGCAAGAACTCATCAATTGGTACCACCTGCTGGTGAACCAGTCGAGAGCACATCTAGGCCACCTGCTGATATACCAGCAGCAAGCACCTCTCATCAGCTGGAAGCATTCGCAGCCACAAACAATGGACAACATCAATTCACGACTGCTGATCCAGTCGTTGCAACTCATCCAGCAACTCAAGGGGAACAACAATCAAATCCCATTGGACTTGATCTTCGGTGGAATAGAAATCATCCACCTGATCAAGTCATAGGTAACTTCGAATCCCCTGTTCGCACTAGAGGCCAGCTATCTCACGATCTCTTTGATTCTGCATTCATCTCTCATATAGAACCAAAACAAATAGATGAAGTTCTAGCAGACCCAAGCTGGATAGAAGCTATGCAGGAAGAATTAAACCAGTTTAAGCGTAATAAAGTTTGGCAACTTGTACCTAGACCTAAAAATCATTCAGTCATAGGTACTCGTTGGGTCTTTAGAAACAAACTGAATGAAGATGGCATAGTAACAAGAAATAAGGCTAGACTGGTTGCACAAGGCTTTAGGCAAATGGAAGGAATATATTTTGATGAAACATTTGCACCAGTAGCTAGATTAGAAGCCATTAGAATGTTCCTTGCATATGCTGCATATAAAGACTTCAAAGTCTTCCAGATGGATGTCAAGAGTGCTTTTCTTAATGGCATCTTGACAGAGGAAGTGTATGTTGCACAACCTCCTGGCTTCGTTGATCATACAAATCCAGAGTTTGTTTACAAACTGGACAAGGCTCTATATGGGTTGAAGCAAGCACCCAGAGCCTGGTAGGACACACTCACCAAGTTCCTGCTTGAGCATCAATTCACAATAGGCACAGTAGATAAGACGTTGTTCAAATTTTCTAAGAATGATCACGTCTTGCTTGTTCAAATTTATGTTGATGATATTATTTTTGGGTCAACTAACCCCAAACTATGCAAGAAGTTTTCTAAATTGATGCAGGACAAGTTTGAGATGAGCATGATGGGGGAGCTGACATTCTTCTTAGGCTTACAAGTGCGCCAGTTGGAGAATGGAATATTCATCAACCAGGCCAAATACACAAAAGAACTGCTGAAGAAATTTGGAATGGCAAATAGTTCAGCAGCAGCGACTCCCATGAGTTCCACGATCAAACTCGACAAAGATGAAGCTGAAACTGCCATAGAGGTATCTTTGTATCGTGGTATAATAGGCTCCCTGCTATACTTAACTGCTAGCAGAACAGACATCATGTTTGCTGTCTGTATGTGTGCTAGATTTCAAGCAGAGCCAAAGCAATCGCATTACATTGCTGTAAAGCGCATATTGAAATATTTGAAGGGTACTCCTAACGTGGGTCTTTGGTATCCCAAAGACTCCGGCTTTGAACTAATTGGGTACAGTGATGCAGATTATACAGGTTGCAGGATTGATCGCAAGAGCACAAGTGGAACATGTCAATTTTTAGGGGATCGACTGATCTCTTGGTTTAGTAAGAAGCAGACGTCAATTGCCACATCAACTGCTGAGGCGGAATATCTTGCTGCTGGCAGTTGTTGCGCACAAATCCTCTGGATTCAACATCAATTGAAGGATTATGGAATTGATGCTTCTGAAGCTCCTATTCTCTGTGACAACACAAGTGCAATTGCAATCACCTAGAACCCTATTCTGCACTCACGGACCAAGCACATCGATATCAGGCATCACTTTATAAGAGACCACGTGCTAAAGAAGGACGTCCGATTGGAGTACGTGTCGACGGAGCAACAAGTTGCTGACATCTTCACAAAACCTCTACCAGACGCTAAGTTTTCTATTTTAGAAACACCTTAAGTCTTCTTGAATTGCCTTGATTTTATGTGCACTAACAGTTGCAGGTTGAAAGCCATTGTCTACTTCAGCTGAAGGTATCTTGTTCAGGGGGAACAGTAGCCTCCAGTCGAGGGGACAACTTGCGTTGGAAAGTACCAGTCGACTGGTAGACCAGTCGCAAGATATCAGTCGCAGAGCACCAGTCTCAAGGTATGTACCAGTCGCAGGGGGAACCAAGGTCTGATTGATAAGTGTGACGTCATCTGAATATGTTGCGTCTGGACACTCAGATGTTGCATATATACAGTTGATACTTATGTGTGACCAGACCTTGCTTACCTAGAGATATATTAAAATACCAGCTGCAAGGTTGTGACTCATTTTTTTTTTTGGCGCGCGTTTCTTCGATTGAAGTTTGTATTCAACAAATATTCTTTAAAAAAAAAAATATTCTGCTTGCTTAAAATATATTGCAAAATCTTTTACTCCGTACTATGAAATATTTTGAAAATCTTTTCCCAAAATAGTACGCGCCTCTGGATGATTGACACGTGTTTTTGTCATCATTCCAGCAGTCACATCTACATCGTTCCCTTTCCAAAACTTTTCGTATTCCTTATATATATTACGCGCTTACAGTTTATCTTCTTTTACCTTGCATCATTTGCATTCTCGTATTCTCTCGTAGTCTCTCTCTCAAATACATTGCAGGTACTCTAACACTTTATCATTTATCGGAAATGGCATCCTCCTTGATCAGCCGCAGCCACCACATCGATTTTGACTCCGTTTTTCGCTTCGACGATGCTGAAATAGTACAGATGTTTGAATCTCTAGTAACGACGGGATTAATGGAGTTCTTGGGATGTCCCGCTATCTTCCATGAAAGTTCTCTTATCGAGTTCTTTGCAAATGGCTCCGTGAGAGACGGCATGGTTGTTAGTACCATCGGAGGAATAGCTGTTGAGATCAGGGAATCAGTTTTTGCTGAAACGTTTGGGTTGCCAACGGAGGGGCTGACAGACCTATCGGAGGTGCCCAGGAATCTCTTATCTGAAGCGCAAAGTCTTTTCTCTGCTTCTGAAAAGGAGGTTAGCATTTCGTGCCTGAAAAAGGAAGTAAAGATGCAATATCGCCTCTTAAGTGATATTTTAGCAAAGTCTCTTTTCGTTAAAGCCGGGTCTTTTGATGCGGTGACTCGAGATCGATTCTTATTAATGACCGCCGATCACATTTGACGTAAAAGTCAATTGGGGTAATCTCCTATTCGGAGTGTTAAAAGAAATGGTGACTCCTGATTCACGCCAGGCAAAGGGTTACGCCATTCAAATCTATGTTTTGTTAAGAATATACCCGGACTGGAGCTTGGTGAATCAAAAGCATTTCCTGCTCCTCGCATCTTGAATGAGAAGACTGTTCACCAAATTGTTTCATTCAATGAGAATGTTGGAGTAGAAGAGGTGGGAGAGGCACCCAGGGCAAAGAAAACTCCAGTGAAGAAAACTATGTCAAAGAAGAGACAGGCCGCCAGTGAGGCTGAGGTGGCCCCAGTTATCAAAAAGAAACGATCCACCAAAGGCAAACCGGCCGTCGCAAGATGAATTTCTTTGGACAAACAGGTTGAGGATACTACTGCGGATGAAGAAGACTCTCTTGGGGGAACTGTTGGAAAAGCCCGGGTTTTGATTCTCGAGTTGATGAACCAGTGGTGGCCTCAACCAATCTTGAGAAAGCAACCAGCAGCAGGGAAAGTGCAGAGGTGCATATGTCTTTCAATGATTTTCTGTTACAAATTCCCAATGACATGTTGCTGCCCTCAATTACTACTGTGGAAATCTCCATGCTCAGGCTTGGTGAATCCTCTTCTATTAGAGACAAGGGCAAAGCTATACTGGTAGAGGATGACCAGCTTACAGCAAATCCTGCTAACGAGATTGTTGCTTTGGTTTGCAGTGATGTTGAGTTTTTGGTTCGGGTGCGTGACAGTGTGATGAACGCTGTGGTTGATTTATTTGCCTCTTTCAGTCTAAATAATATGCCTGATATGGAATCATTGAAGGACTTGAAAGAAAAATAAAAGATGATGATGAAGTGGGCAGAGACCACTACTCTGGCAACAGCTGTAAGGAGGCAAATGTATGTCCTTGCAAAATATCGAGAAATGCTCCTACGCACTTTTGTGGAATCTTATAGCAGGTATCTTAAGCGTGATCAACCATGGAATAATATGGCCATCCAGGTTTTTAGTTTGTTGTCTGCTACTCACTCTCAATCTCTTGACGATCTCAAAGCACAGCAACTAGAGCACAACTTTGAATTGGTACAACCCACCTCCTCTCCTCCTGTCCTTGATTGCACTGATTGTAGTGGGGTTCGTCTCGCTCATTTTTACTCCATTGAAAAATCTATGTGTTGGGTGCGACCAGTGGTGTTGATTAATGGAGTCTGGACGCCCCTTCAAGAATCTGGTTATTGGAGGAGCGATTGCGCGTTGTCATTGTTTATAGATAGAAAGAAGTTGCCTGCGAGTGTGACTGCACAATATTTTGATTCCGAGGTTCCTTTGATAGAGCCTGCACGGTATTGGGGAGCAGCTCCTTTGTTGGTAAAATTTTGGGCATGGCAACGTGTGTGTACAGAGGCTATTCAGTTTAGTATATCTGGGCGTCTGAGGCCTGCCAATTTTTCTTCAGATATCGTTATTAGAAACTTAGGTGTTGAACGGCTACCGGATTATTTTCTCGATGAGTTTGAGCATGGTGTCAATACAGGCTATTTTGCAGATTTTCTTAGTGGTTCAAGTGGTCACTCAGGTTCAGATTTTGATTCAGCGTCTTCTAGTGGGGATACAGTGTACAGGTCTCCTTCTCCACCGGATTATGCTTATGCTTTAGGACCACCAATTTTGTCGCCTACTACTCAGGAAGAGAAACTTTATTTTGTACAGAGTCCTGATTCTTCTCCGGCCGCCTCTCCTCTTCAGGAATC
>KQ991106.1:2890-19104 GCA_001598015.1 Dorcoceras hygrometricum | reverse complement strand
GGCGCGGCGGTGGGCGGCGGCCGTGCGTGTGGTTGAGGGAGAGGGGCGGCCGTTTCTTAGGTATTGGAGGCTAGGTTATTTGTGTAGTCTCTTAGTGATTAATTAGGCCTATATGTAACTTATAATTATAAGTTAATCATGGGCTTGAACCGGCCCAATGGACTTGGGTCCAACCCAGGTCCATGTGAATATTCGGTTCGTTTAATTCACTGTGGTTTCATCATAACTCCGATCGACGATCAGATCGAACCGATCGACTCCGTTTCCAAAACTGAATATTATGATGCGAAAAACGATTTTTCAGATTACCTAGTC
Organism: Dorcoceras hygrometricum; assembly: GCA_001598015.1. Classification (NCBI taxonomy): domain Eukaryota; kingdom Viridiplantae; phylum Streptophyta; class Magnoliopsida; order Lamiales; family Gesneriaceae; genus Dorcoceras; species Dorcoceras hygrometricum. The sequence goes on along the minus strand of KQ991106.1, from coordinate 18,789 downwards.
CAAATGACAGTTTTGCCCCTCAACAGTGGAAATCGCAATTTCACCCCTGTTGACTTTTAGGAAGTCGCACTCCCTAAAATCATCTTCCTATGCTCAACACATTGAGCTCAGTTTCCATGCGGGAATCATGAATCCGGTACTTGTGTGACCCTCAATGGTTCAGGGATACAGCTAGCCGTGGGCCCACAACCATTGCGGCTCCGAAATCACAATTTCGGACTTGCCCAACGGATCATGGTAAAGCGCCTAGAAACATCGCGCCATGATCCCCTAGGTATCACTGATAGTGCCTGCAAGAACCAGTCGGTCGTGGTTAGCGTACAGTACGGTCCTTTCAACACATATATCCCGATCAGATCAACGACCATTGGCAAATCGAGAGTCGCTAAAGATCCGATAGCTATGCATACATCTTGGAGATCAAATAATGACATCACGAGTGTAACTAGGTAAACCCATTTACCTAAAACACTTTTAGTACTCTGGCCAGAGATTTATACACTATTATCCCCTCAGATAGCATAGGATTTCCACGCATGAGAGCGAGCGGTGAATCCTCGACAACGAAGCTTCGAATCCTACATGCATCGGGATCTCACCCAATCCTGCCGCCTAATGACCCCAAGTGAGTCGGCAAACGAGTCAAAGTGAGACGCCTATCATGTAGAGTCTCAATGACGTTTCGAGTCGTGAGGACTAATCAGTACAACCAAGACCTCGGACTTATCCACTAAGTCCGAAAGAGGGTAGTTCGATAGATCACCAGGTCACTATCTATCTGCATGCTCAGAACATCACAATGTTCCCTACCAATGAAACATGATACTTCGCATCGCAGATACTAGTCTCGAGATCGGGCGGCCTTATCCTCATTTTGACGGCCCAATCGACTAGGAACGAATTCAGAATACACAGTGACTATTAGATGTGTTTCATGATAGTCGTCATACCCATTATCACATCTAACATACACTATGGTGCATTCTAGGTCTTTATCCAACACTATTGTTAACATTATAGTCATAATGAAAATAAAGAACGCCATGAATAAATGCGAATATCATATATAAAGATCGTTTCATACAAGAGTCTATAAACCCACACGCCACAAGTTGGCTAGTTGGGCATCTACTCTAACAAATCTGAGATGCTCCTTATGCTCTCTCATGCTCCTAGAGTACACTAGGATGTCATCTATGAAAATGATCACGAACCGATCGATATACTCACTAAATACACGATTCATCAAATCCATGAAAACAGCTGGGGCATTTTTCAACCCAAACGGCATGACCAGAAACTCATAATGCCCATATCGAGTCCGGAAAGCTGTCTTCGCCATATCGGCGTCCCTAATTCGCAACTGGTGATAACCAGAGCGCAAATCAATCTTCGAGTAAATGACCGATCCCTGCAACTGATCGAACAAGTCATCAATCCTCGGCAAAGGATACTTGTTCTTCACCGTCGCTTTATTCAACTGTCGAAAGTCCACGCACATCCTCATAGACCCATCCTTCTTCTTCACAAAAAGAATCGGAGCTCCCCAAGGCGACATACTTGGTCTGATGAAGCCTTTTTCCAAGAGATCTCTCAACTGATCCTTCAGCTCTTTCAACTCTGTGGGCGCCAACCGATACGGAGCTCAAGAAATCGGGGCGGTACCAGGCACCAACTCTATGATGAAATCGATCTCACGTCTTGGAGGGAATCCAGGAATCTCATCTGGAAACACGTAGGGAAACTCTTGTACGATCGGAATATCGCTCAACTCCAATCGCTGCTCTTGGGAAACGTACAACGCGTAAATCATAAATCCCGCGTTATCCAGCGATAGCAGGCTAAACATCTCCATGGCGGACGCCAGTGGAATCTTCGAGCGCAAATCAGCACCATGGAACTCCCACTTCTCACCCGAGTCAGGGCGAAATCTCACCACACCATGAAAACAGTCAACAGTATCCTTATAACTAGACAACACGTCCATCCCCAAGATGCAATAAAAATCTCTCATTCCCAAAATCAGATTGGACACCAAAACGTGCTCATCAAATCGAAGCACACAATCCAACACCACTTCACGGGACGACAGATTCACACCAGCAGGGGTAGACACGGAAATAACATCACACAATGGGGAAGAACTCAACCCATGCTCACAAACAAGCATCTCAGAAATAAAAGAGTGTGATGCACCAGTGTCAAATAAAACTCTCGTAGGATAATCGAAAATAGAGCATGTACCTGCGATCATCATACCAGGTGACTCCTCAGCCTACTCTCTCTTCAAAGCATTCGTCTGAGCCTGCTGCAGAATCTGTAATGGAGGTCTCGAAGGTGCTCCAAATCTAGAAGGCTCACGGGGTTGGAATCCAGATCGCTGGGTAGGGGCAGGAAACTTAGGTCTCTGAGAAGAACCACCAGCTGATCCCTGCTGCGAAGGAATTGAAGACTGACCCCTCAACAGAGGACACACTCTCACAAAGTGTCCTGGCTGTCCACAGTTACGGCAGGACCCCTGAACTCCACGACACTGCAAAGTCGGATGCTACTGTCCACAAGACATGCAACTAGAACCACTGCCAGAACCAGAACTCGCAGAATCGGAGGAACTCGAATCCACCTTCTTCTTAAACTGTTTCCTCGAGGTCGAAACCTTTGGCGATTCGACTGATGTTGCTGCTGCGACCCCTGAGGAGAATAGAAAGATTGCGACGCATCCTGAACATGCTGATAGGTGCGTCCAGCAGTCGGCTGAATCGGAGCCTCAACCTCCATCAAACTCTCCTCAATATCCACCGCTCGGTTCACTACATCAATATAGGTCGCAGGTGACCCAGACAAAACCATTCGGTACAAATCAGGCCTCAAGCCTTTCAAAAATTTGTTCCTCTTCGTTCTCTCTTGGTTGGCTACGTGTGGCACATAGACCAAAAGTGCAGAAAACTGTTGGGCATACTCAGCCACTCGCATGCTGCCCTACCTCAAATTATCGAACTCCCGCTCCCGGCTGTTATAAAAAGAATCCGGGGTATACTCCTGTCTGAACGCCTCACAGAATCTCTCCCAGGTGATCACAGCCCCACTATCACAAAGGATACGAGAAGTACCCCTCCACCAGCATTGTGCATTGTCTCTCAGCTGCAACACTGCCAGCTTCAGTCTTTTCTCGGGAGCGTACTCCAGAGTATCAAACACTCCTCATCTGAGCTAACCCCAAGCCTCTACGAGAAGTACCTCTCCACCAGCGCTGTGCATTGTCTCTCAGCTGCAACACCACCAGCTTCAGTATTTTCTCGGGAGCGTACTCCAGAGTATCAAACAACTCCTCCATCTGAGCTAACCAAGCCTCAGCCATCACGCCACCCTCTGCTGCAGAAAACGTCGGAGGCTTCATCCGCTGAAACCTATCTGGGACCAACTCCATCTCGCCTATCTGCCTAGTAACATTCTCAACCTGATGAACATCATCATCACTACCTGCCCTAGACTCCTCCACAGTACGTCTAGTCGTCCTACCTCTTCCTCTTCTCGACGACATCTAAACAATTCTAGAGGTAAGATCTCACAGCAGATATATCACATAGACAGATAAAAGATCACATAAGTCACAGAGTCAATCAAAATCAAATCAAAACTCTGTGCCTAGACTCGAGTGTGATCAAAATAAATCGAGTTTATCCCAGTTTAAGCTCTGATACCAAAAATGTCAGGCCCCATGCTAATCACACAAGATTACAGCACAATTAAGCACATAATCACGGAAGCGTAAAATCGGGCTTAAAAATTTTCGAAATATAACTGGCCTGAACTTAAAACATCATTCAAAATATTCATAATCAAAATAAGAGTTAACTCAAACTCCAACAATCATGTAACAACAATATTCAATTCAAAATATAGATCCCCACATACAATAAAACACATGGCATCCCCCGGTTCAATACATATCATAAATAGACTGGGACTCAAGAAAATGGGGATCGACCAGCTGAACCTCCCCTCTGTCCAGATTGGTTACCTGAAGATCCTGCAAATGGGTAACACAGACCCAAACAACACAAAGCAGGAAAACAAATACGAGGTCAAGCCTCAGTACAAAGAGCTATCAAAACAGCTAATCATGCAACATGCTATAATCGATGCTATGAAGTGCATGAGGGCTATCAAGGATCGGATATCTATACCAGTGTATCAACTGGCAATCATCTCAGTCAAGCCTATATACCACGCACAGCCAATCAGCCGGTGGAAATCATCGGTCTGTGATCATCGGAGCCCGTCAGATCATCACAGCTCTGTGGTAGACACTCGAATCCGGTAGTCACCACTCCGATGATAGCATTGGACTTTTCAGGAACAACTCATCAGTCGGCCAGTCACAACGTGGCTTTCAATCAGGTCATCAATCAATCTATCAATCAGGCTCAAGATGTATGCATGTATGACAATTCAATATTCAATTCAAAATGCATACAGTTCAATACGTGAAAACAGAATGTAACTCAATCAATGCAACAAGCTGTATCACGTAATTCACAGAATCATATCCGCAAATCTCACAACATCAATTACATCCATGTTCACGCTCAAGCTGCTAAATCTGCTCAATTCGTACCTCAATCCTCTGAATTATCCAACAGATTCCTCAAAGGCATGGCCAAAGCTGTCCAGAACCTCAAATCTGTTAAGGGAACTCAACAATCAACTCTTGTCTAGTTCGAATCAGAACTTCTCAGTAGCAATTCCTACGGTCAAGAACCTAACTCCGGTTCTACTTCTAAACAAAGCACTAGCAGCTAATACTAATCTTAGAACGGTAGGAAATTCTTACCCAACAGCTGGAATTAGCGGAATAACTATCGGGTTCCACCGTACGAAGAAATCAGCAGCTTCGCGATCTTCGCCAAGGTCGTTCCACAGCTTCAAATGGGTAACAATCGAAAGAGCAAATCACAGAGATTCCAGCGCCACCAAAATCGCTCAAATCATCGGCGGTGAACGGTGACAATCGGCGGGAATTAAGTCACGGTGAACAGTAACTAACGAGGGTTGAAGATAGAGATATGAAATATCGGGTTCAGAATAATTCTAAGTGTCAATCAACACTTCTATATATAACCCTTAAATCCAACAGCTGCTGTTCGCAAAATAACCAGACAACGGAAACAGTAGATATCTGTCAACAGAAACCAGTCGTTGCCCACAACAAAACCAGCGCAACAACCAATCGTTGTATTCTCATGGAACATCCAAAACGACATCGTTCCAACTAAACAAAACGACGCCGCAGCGCTCCACCAGCTGACAACAGATATCTCTTAAAACATCCCAGACACAAGCGTAACCAACAAAACGACGTCGCATGGCCTACGCCATCCTATCTGTCAACAGATACCTCGCGACTGGATAAACAATGCAACAATTCCCTCGCTAATGGTAACAGACGCAATACTCAAAACGCAGCGTTTCCACTTAATCAAACGATGTCGCTTCTCATCAGCGACTGGTTCTTCAAACCAAACACATTTCACTTCCTCGATCACTCTCACAATTGCGCGCCTGCTTCCAGCAACAACCATCAAAAAGCGCAACTACTGCCAGACGCAACACAAGAAGTCACGCTCACGTCATCTCTACTGATTTCCAAATTCACCAGACGCGAGCTACAGTACTATTGATCCGCATTGACTTTCGCTACAGGAGCTTGCTGCTGACAGACTTCGTCAAAATTCGCTACGTCTGCTTCTTATACTAGCGCTGCGTCTGATTCCTAACACTTAGAGAAATTCGACAACTCAAAATCCCATGACAAATCCTACTAAACTGATTAATCACGATTCGAATTTCTCAATCCTCACATGTCGACGGTCCTGCCTCAGATCTTGTTTCTAATTCAAACCCATACGCTTTCAGATTCACAAACAGATCATGAAGCTCCATATAGTTTAGGTCCTTAGACTCTCGCATAGCCATCGTCTTTACATCCCACTCCCTGGGCAGCGCTCGCATCACTTTAAGTGCCAACTCTCGGTTTTTGTATTCCTTGCCCAAACTCGTAAGCTCTATCACCACAGCACTGAAGCGCTCATCGAACTCAGCCATGGTTTCTCCATCTCGCATCTTCATCGACTCATATTTCTACTGTGCAATAGTAAGCTTATTTTCCTTGGTCTCATCATTTCCCTCGTAGATTTGAATCAGCTTTTCCCAAATCTCCTTCGCTGTGGCACAGGTTTTGATTTTGCTGAACATGTTTTTATCTAGCGTCTTATACAGAATATCTCTGGCCACATTGTCCAAATTCGATTTCTTCTTCTCCTCAGTAGTGTATACATATCTTCTCTTTTCTACCCATTCTGGTGCTCCAGCAGATATGGCTATAGCAGTGTTTGCCTTCATTATCTTTATGGGTCCATATGTAATCACTGACCACATATCATCATCTTGTGCCGCCAAGTGTGCTTGCATCCTTATATTCCAATCATCATAGTCTTCCTTCGAAAACATAGGAATTTTGTTATGTGAGTTAGACATATTGAAATTTATAAAGCGTAAACAACAGACTGTTCAATAACTGAGATAGCGCAGGCTCTTATACCAATTGATATGATCAATATGGATCGAAAACAACCTTAGGAGTTCAGAAGGGGGGGGGTTGAATTAACTCCTTTATATATTTTAAATTTTCGAAACTTTAAAATGATTTTATAAGCGCCTCACTTAACTCAGATCCAAGTTACCAGATCTGAGGTATCTCAGTCCCAAATCTGATTTCTCGACTAACAAATAATGTGCGGAAAGAATTCGATCGATCAATGAACAGTATACATATAAATGCGATGCAGTAAAGTAAAAGTGCAGTGTTCAAAGTTTGTTTATGGATGTTCGGATTTGAAGATCCTATGTCTCCCCTTCTTCCTTTGCAGGAAGGTTCCACTAGAAGACTTTGATGAATACAGATACTGTAGACACCCGATCACTGAGCCTCGCTCCAAGTGAAATCCTAGCAAATACCAATACACGCAGATACAACTGCTGAAATACAAAAAACTTGATTTTACAGACTGCTTCACACAGCAAGTCTTTTACAGACTCAACAATGGATATTACAAGGAAATATGATATAGTGAGTACTGTAAATCTTCTAGTTCTTTTATCAACAAGAACTGTTTACAAATGTAAACCAGAATATATCTTGAAGATTCAATCTATGAAAACTTGAACTTGAGTGTTCTTCGAGATTTAAATACTGGGACTTGAAATATTTTTATGATGAAAGGTTACCAGTGAGTATGCAAGAGCGTTATGATAGCAGAGAAAGCTTCATAAATGGTTGAGAATGACCGAGAGCTTCTCCATTTGAATTCTTCAGCTATTTATACTCTTTGTCTTCAACGGTCAATAAATGTAGCCAATAGAGATAAGTTCCTTTGCATATCTTCATTGTATCATAGCATTTAATGCTCCATTAATGCTGTGGAAAAGTAATTTTACGCTTGTCAGGGCTAATTGACTTATATTCCAAAGCGGGTAATCATCGTATCAATCACTCTGCTGTTGAGTTAAGCGTCCAAGGGTGAGAACAGTACTGGGATGGGTGACTGTGAGACCTGAAATTGTAATATAATATTAATTGTTGAATTAATCGTTTTTTGGAGAATTCTGGGTTTTCGGAGTTCTATTTGAAGGTTTCGTTTGCATTTTCGGGTCGGAAATCAAGCTTAGAGCAATTCTGGAAATTTTGGTATTTCGAGTTTGAAATCTGTTTTTGGTGAAATCTGGTAGTAGATTTGATGACGTAAGCTTCGCTGGTATGCGTTGTGTTGATGACGTAAGCTTCGCTGGTATGCGTTGTGTTGATGACGTAAGCTTCGCTGGTATGCGTTGCGTTGATGACGTAAGCCTTGCTGTTGAAGAAGTCTGGTCGCTGGTGTTATTTTTCCTTCACAGCGTGTTTAGTTGGCGCGAGGTTCTTACGACGTCGTTTCATGAGAGATTTGTTTTGCGCTAATGTGTAGAGATCTGGTTGTAGCGTATTTTGTTAAGACTTGAAACGCTGTCGTTTGGATAAGTAAGAATGGTGTCGTTTTGATTAGCGCTTGTGGGAGATATCTACTATAGCGCTGGCATGAGATCTGCTCGTGAGCGGAGAGATCTGTTTTGTGTATTACGAGTTTATGCGTTGGTTTCTAAACTCCGCCGTTTTAATAAGTTGCTACGTCGTCGTTTTTTAGTATAGCGCTAGCGAGAGATCTGTTCGCGTGAGGAGAGGTCTGTTGTGTGTAGCGCTAATTATTGAAAACAGATGTCAAAGTTGGTCAACTCTCCTGTAGCATGTTTCCAGCTTTCAGCGCTTTTTGACCAGCTTTCTCCGGGGTTTTGTGCGACGTCGTTTTGGGTTCTTGGTTGTGTTTAGCGCACGTTGGTGGTGAGATCTGTTTCTATCGGTGGAAAAATTAAACAGATTTCTCGCGCTTATTTAAGGAGCAAGGCTTGGTTTCGTATATCCCACCAGATCCCATACTTAGAGAAATATTTCCCGATTTCGTTCTCTGTTTCTCAAACCCTCGACTACTGTTCACCGTTGATTTTATCCGGCGATTCCCATTGTTCCGGCCATCATTTTGGACGTGCGAGGTAGCGTTGGACTCCTCTTGGAAAGCTCTTTCACCCTATACCAGTTTCGGAGGCTATTGTTCGCTGGAGAGAGATTTCGTAACTACTGCTCTCGATCATGAGTTGTGTGTGCAGGTAGTTTTCGAGTTTAGCTGTTGAGATCTCGTTTCCTAGCTGTTATTTAGCTCCTTGTTAAGTTGTATTAGGGTGTTATTTGCTGGTTGAGCGTGGGACTCCCAGCCGTGAGCTTTATGTGTTGGCCGTGAGTTTTGGGTTGATGATTCCCTGTATCTTGCGTATGTTTTACAGGTTGGAATCAGAATTCTTAGGCCTTGTATTCGGTAATTGTTGCTCAGTGTGAAGGTACGGATTTGAGATTGATGTAGCTTTGAATTGGTGTGAGATATTATGCGTGGCTGCTGGGATGTTTCGGTGAACTTATCTGTGTACTGCTTGCTGAGCATTGGTGTTTATGCTAGCTGTTTCATGTGAATTGCATACACGCATTTGTTCACGCATATTTCAGATCCCTTGTGTATCGTGGTTTGCAGCCTTGTATCTTGTATTGCTGTTATTGATTTCTTACCAGGATGCGAGGGCGAGCGGCGATACCGCACTCTCATCTCCCTGCTGGGATCGTTAGCCACCATGCGCCGAGTGGTTAAATACCACAGTTCATGGGCGAGGCAACGGCAGGTTGAGTTGTTTGATGCATCTGGTATTCGGGTGTTGTATCACGGCGAGTGGCTCATTACCACACTATGAACACACCCCGTGGCCACTGTTGTTGTAGATTCTTGTGGCTCATTATCCGGTGTCTCATGCATTGCATCTGCATCTTATCTTATGCATTTTCCTTAGCTGCTTTATTTGCTCTCCGTACTGGGGTTTGACCCCCACCATGTCCCTCTGGGGATTGGCTTGTTTCCTTGTTTGTGTTGTTTACAGGAAACCCAGGTTTTACAGCTGGTCGTGGCTTTAACCCAGCTGGTGGTGCCCCAGGAGGTGGTTAGCGTGTCCCAGTTGCGTATAGCATATACATATATGTATCAGTTAGCCAGGGGGATGCCCTGCGCTTCGTTATTGTATCCCGTAGTTGGAGTCTAATACATGTTGTCGTTGGATGTTGTTATTCTATACTGTTTCTGTTGTGGTTGGATTTTAAACTGGGTTCGTATTTTGAGTATTCTTGTATTTTAAATTATATGTTTTAAACCGTCAGGCCTAAACGCAAAAATTTTACCCGCTTTTTGATAAGCTTCCGCATGTGTTTGTATGTTTTACTCTGTTTAGAGCACGAGGCCTGACATTTTTGGTATCAGAGCTTAAGCTGGGATAAGCTCAATTTCTTTGATCACACTCGAGTCTAGGCACAGTGTTGTGTGTTACGTGTGCTTGACCATGTGACTGCGTGCTGCATATTTATGTGCTATATGCTACCTATGCCGTATCTGTTCTGTTTTGCTTGATCCTGTTGAGTGTTTTTGTAGATGCCGCCTAGACGTCGTGGTAGAGGTAGGGGGCAGTTCCAGGAGTCAGGTGGTCAGAATGAGGATCGGTATAGTGCTCGTACTCAGACTCGTGAGAGTAGTGAGGAAGAAGAGGTTGCGGCTACGGCACCTCCGGTAGAGAGGATGGATGTGGTGATCGCTCGATTTCAGAGGATGAACCCTCCAGTCTTCAATGGTGATGAGTCCAGTGAGGATGCGGACTTGTGGCTCCGGAACGTCATCTTTCTTTTCGATCGATGTCAGTATGATGATGAGCTCCGTTTGAGTTTAGTGATCCTACTGCTTAGGAAGGCCGCGGAGCGCTGGTGGCGAGGTGCTTCTAGTACTCTGGAGGAGACCGGTGTTGGGATCTCTTGGAGCAATTTTTGCGAGACTTTCCGGTAGGAGTATGTGCCTGAATCTTATGTGAACGCCCGAGAGCGGGAGTTCGACCATCTGGAGCAAGGTTCCATGACCGTTCGGGAGTATGCTAGGAAGTTCTCATCTCTGTTGGCGTACGTTCCCCATGTTTCTTGTCGGGAGAGGGCCAAGCGGACTCGATTTCTTGAGGGCTTGAATGAAGAGTTGTATCATATGGTTTTGACTAGTAAGCTCAAGACTTACGTTGAGGCTGTGGACAGTGCCATTGACATTGAGGAAGGGTTGCGTAGTCGTCGTGCTCGCAGAGAGCAGGTACCGCAGAGTGGTCGTCCTGATATTCAGGGAGCGCAGTCTTCTCAGTCCTCCCAGTCAGCCTATCAGCCCCAACAGCAGCCACAGGTGGCTCAGCAGTCTGGCCGTCAGAGGTTTCGACCCCGCGGTCAGTAGTTCAAGAAGAAGTCGGGTTCTGGCTCTTCTGGTTCAGGCAGTTTGAGTAGCAGTGGATCTCGGACTGAGTTTTGTGGCTTTTGCGGTGGAAAGCATCCTTCCACGCAGTGTGTTGGTGTGCAGGGTTCCTGCAACCTTTGTGGTCAGTACGGGCATTTTACGAGAGTGTGTCCGTCAGCGGGATCACAGCAGACCGCGGCCTAGCCACAAGGTCGTGGAGGTCAGTCTAGGGGCCATTCTCAGCAGTTTCAGCAGCCCCAATTAGGTGAGACTCAGTTTAGGCCGTTTCAGCAGCCTGGCCCTTCGCGCTTTGGGCAGTCGTCTCAGCCTTTCTTCTCAGGACCTCAGCATGCTCAGGTTAACGCCATTACGAGGGAGCAGGCCGAGGAGACACCGAGCCGGGTGATTGGAGGTACATGTCTTGTCTTTGACTTTCCTACTCGTGTGTTGTTTGACACCGGTGCATCGCATTCGTTTATTTCTGATTCGTTTGTTGTTGAGCATGGTCTGTGTACCGTCCCTTTGCGCGATGCTGTTTCTGTTTCTACCCCTGGTGGTGTGAGCATGTTCTCCCAGGAGGTTTTGTTAGATGTGTTGGGGATCCCCTTGTTTGTGTGGTTTATAGGAAACCCAGGTTTTACAGCTGGTCGTGGCTTTAACCCAGCTGGTGGTGCCGCAGGAGGTGGTTAGCGTGTCCCAGTCGCGTATAGCATATACATATATGTATCTGTTAGCCAGGGGGATGCCCTGCACTTCGTTATTGAATTCTGTAGTTGGAGTCTGATACATGTTGTCATTGGATGTTGTTATGCTATACTGTTTCTGTTGTTGTTGGATTTTAAACTGGGTTCGTATTTTGAGTATTCTTGTATTTTAAATTATATGATTTAAACCTTCTGGCCTAAACGCGAAAATTTTACCCGCTTTTTGATAAGCTTCCGCATGTGTTTGTATGTTTTACTCTGTATAGAGCACGAGGCCTGACATTTTTGGTATCAGCGCTTAAGCTGGGATAAGCTCAATTTCTTTGCTCACACTCGAGTCTAGGCACAGTGTGGTGTGTTGCATGTGCTTGGTTATGTGATTACGTGCTGCATATTTCTGTGTTATATGCTATCTATGCCGTATCTGTTCTGTTTTACTTGATCCTGTTGAGTTTTTTCGTAGATGCCGCCTAGACGTCGTGGTAGAGGTAGGGGGCAGTTCCAGGAGTCAGGTCGTCAGAATGAGGATCGGTATAGTGCTCGTACTCAGACTCGTGAGAGTAGTGAGGAAGAAGAGGTTGCGGCTACGGCGCCTCCGGTAGAGAGGATGGATGTGGTGATCGCTCGATTTCAGAGGATGAACCCTCTAGTCTTTAACGGTGAGGAGTCCAGTGAGGATGCGGACTCGTGGCTCCGGAACTTCATCTTTCTTTTCGACCGATGTCAGTATGATGATGAGCTCCGTCTGAATTTAGTGATTCTACTGCTTAGGAAGGCCGCAGAGCGCTGGTGGCGAGGCGCCTCTAGTACTCTGGAGGAGACCGGTGTTGGGATCTCTTGGAGCAATTTTTGCGAGACTTTCCGGGAGGAGCATGTGCCGGAATCTTATGTGAACACCCGGGAGCGGGAGTTCGACCATCTGGAGCAGGGTTCCATGACCGTTCGGGAGTATGCTAGGAAGTTCTCTTCTCTGTTGGCGTACGTTCCACATGTTTCTGGCCGGGAGAGGGCCAAGCGGACTCGATTTCTTGAGGGCTTGAATGAAGAGTTGTATCAGATAGTTTTGACTAGTAAGCCCAAGACTTACGCTGAGGCTGTGGACAGTTATGTGTTTCATGATAGCCGTCATACCCACTATCACATCTAACATACGCTTTAGTGTAATCTAGGTCTTTACTCAATACAATTGTAAATCATTACACACATAATGAAAGTAAAGAATGCCATATAAAAGAATGCGAATATCATATATAAAGATCGTTTGTACAAGAGTCAATGAAAACCCACACGCCACAAGTTGGCTAGTTGGGCATCTACTCTAACAAGATGGTGTGTTGCGGTTTGGGGAGCATGTCTTGTTAGCGAATTTGATTCGTTTGATGCTTTGGGATTTCGATTGCATAGTTGGATGGATGTGCTATCCAACTATAGGGCCTCCGTGGACTGCTTCCATGGGATTGTGCGCTTTAGGCCTTCGTCTGGCGAGAAGTGGGACTTCTACGGCCAGGATTCTAGATCGAAGATCCCATTGATCTCAATGATGGAGATGTTTAGCTTGTTGTCTTTGGGGAATGCTGGCTTTATGATCTACGCTTTGGATGCCTCTTCTTCTTCCCGTGTTCAGCTCAGTGACGTTCCCGTGGTGAGACACTTCCCCGACATGTTTCCGGAGGAGATTCCTGGTTTTCCTCCGAGGCGGGAGATTGACTTCAGCATAGAGTTGGTGCCTGGCACAGCTCCGATTTCGCATGCTCCTTATCGTCTGGCACCTGCGGAGTTGAAAGAACTCAAAGTGCAGTTAGATGATTTGCTGGAGAAAGGTTTTATCCGACCTAGTATGTCACCGTGGGGAGCGCCCATATTGTTTGTAAAGAAGAAGGATGGCTCAATGCGGATGTGCATTGATTTTCTTAGTTGAATAAAGCCACCGTCAAGAACAAGTACCCGTTGCCGAGAATCGATGATCTGTTTGATCAGTTGCAAGGTTCTGCGGTGTATTCAAAGATTGATCTTCGTTCAGGGTACCATCAGCTGAGAGTGAGAGATCAGGATGTCGCGAAGATTGCGTTTCGTACGAGGTACGGACATTTTGAGTTTTTGGTGATGCCTTTTGGTTTGAACAACGCGCCTGCAGTCTTTATGGATTTGATGAACCGAGTTTTCCATGAGTTTATCGATCAGTTTGTGATCGTGTTCATCGACGACATCTTAGTCTATTCGAAGACTCCTTTGGAGCACAAGGAGCCTTTGCGGATTGTCCTTCAGATGCTGAGAGACCAGCAGTTGTATGCAAAGTTCTCCAAGTGTGAGTTCTGGTTGGATCGCGTCGTATTCTTGGGACATGTGATTTCAGCCGAGGGGATTTCGGTGGATCCTAGCAAGGTTGATGCAGTTCTGAACTGGGAGCGTCCCAGGAATGTCTCCGAGATTCGCAGTTTCTTGGGTCTGGCTGGCTATTATCGTCGCTTCATTGAGGGATTCTCAAGTATAGCAAAGCCGATGACTCAATTAACTCAGAAGGACAAGGTTTTGTTTAGAATGAGCAGTGTGAGAATTCTTTTCAACTGCTTAAGGAGAAATTGACTACTGCGAGTGTTGGCTCTGCCGTCCGGTTCAGGTGGTTTTGTTGTTTGTTCTGACGCTTCGCTCAATGGATTGGGTTGTGTGTTGATGCAGAATGGTCGAGTCATTGCGTATGCCTCGCGGCAGTTGAAACCGCATGAGACTCGTTACCCCGTCCATGATTTGGAGTTAGCAACGGTGGTCTTTACGTTAAAGATCTGGCGTCACTACCTGTATGGCGAGCAGTTTGTGGTGTACTCCGACCACAAGAGTTTGCATTATCTGTTTTTCGCAGCCTGACTTAAACATGAGGTAACGTCGGTGGATGGGACTGCTAAAGGACTTTGATTGTGAGATTAAGTACCAGCCTGGGAAGTCAAACGTAGTGGCCGATGCTTTGAGCAGGAAGGCTAGTGAGATGCTTGCTTCGTTATACATCTCTAAGGATCAGGAGCATCTTAACACTACGGGTTGGAGATTTTACCCAGCTGAGGATTATGTGGTGGTTTCTTCTTTCCAAGTGGAGCCACAGATTGTTTCTACCATTCGAGCAGCTCAAAGGACCGATCCGTCTATCCATGAGTTGAAGTTGAAGGTCAGGGCTGGCGAACTTGAGGATTATTCTGTCTCTTCTGATGGTTGTTTGCGTTTCCGGGGCAGGTTGGTTGTGCCCAATTTGATTGATTTGAAGGAGGAGATCCTTCGGGAAGCGCACTGTAGCAGACATAGTGTTCATCCTGGTGCACGGAAAATGTACCATGCTTTGAAGCCGCACTTTTAGTGGGCTGGCCTAAAAAGCGACGTTTCTGGTTTTGTTGCTCGTTGTTTGAATTGTCAGTGGTTAAGGCCGAAATTACGAGACCTGGTGGTCTGTTGCAGAGTTTAGAAGTGCCCCAATGGAATTGGGAGCATATTGCTATGGATTTCGTGACGCATCTGCCTCGTTCCAGCAGAGGATGCGATGCTATTTGGGTGGTTGTAGACCGTCTGTCGAAGTCTGCACATTTTATTCCCTATGGGATGATCTTCTCGTTGAAGAAGATGGCGAAGCTGTACGTTGATTTCGTTGCTAAACTGCATGATGTGCCCGTTTCGATCGTTTCCGACCGAGATCCGAGGTTTACTTCCAGGTTTTGGAAGAGTTTGCAGACATTTTGGGTACCAGATTGGCTATGAGCACCACGTATCTGTTAGGCAAAAATTATTAGTTTTGGTGATAACAAAATAAGACAAGTTGCCTTGGGTTAATCAGTTGTTGCATCTAACAGGAGAACATTTATCAATCGACAAGTGATATTTCAGCAGTTGGAGTATAAGTTGGAAATCAGCAGATGGTGTGCAATCAGTGCTTGTTTTTTTCTCGAAGATATTCAGCAGATACTTTCTTGAAGAGAAATCAGCATGTGTTTGTGTTTCGATCACAGGTTCATATTTGAGTTTTAACGTGTTTTGCTAAGGAGTACTAAACGACAGCGTTCAAGTAAGTTGGAACGACGTCGTTGGAATGCACAGTTATTTATCAGCAGTTGAAAAGAATTCTTGATGAGAATCAGCAGTTGCTTAGTATATTTTGTTGGAGAATGCGAAACGACAGTGTTTGGTTAAGTTCAAACGACAGCGTATTGATTGGCTTAGACAATTCAGCAGAAGCATTCTTTAGACAATTCAGCAGAAGCATTCTTTAGACAATTCAGCA
>KQ991105.1:28916-45757 GCA_001598015.1 Dorcoceras hygrometricum | reverse complement strand
ACTCAGCAGTCGACGTCGTTGTAAGCTCCTCTGTAATGGTGGTCGACTGCTTCGTTCTTCTTTGTTCTTCCCTCTGTTTTTGCACTAAGCTTTGTTCCGTATGGATTGATCACTTGTCTTCTTCAAAGTCTTCGTATATAAAGCTTCTCTCCAAATATGGCCCTTAGACAGTAGATTCAAATCCCTTATGCGCTTGTCAAGGCCAATTTTTCTTCTTTCCAAATGTGTGCAACCATCCTCTGTATATTGTACTATTTCTCAGAATAGTACAAATCTTGTTCCCTTGATTTAAGGCATTTTGCACGACTCAATCTCAGCCATTGATTCTCCATCTTGAGCATTGATTGCGCCCCAACAGTTGAAAGCTTGCAATAGCTGAATGCATCTACTGTTTAGCGCTACGGCTGATACACTGTTTAAGTGTTACGACGTTGCTCCATCTCTTGCGCTTCTCTTGTCAACTGCTGAAATTGCTTTTGCTCAACTGCTGATTGTGATGACATCATTGCTGATTTCATCATTACTGTTCGATCTTCATCAGCAACCTCTCTTCTTTGTATTCTGCATCAACAGATATGATAACGTCACGGTTGCTGATTTACTTCTTATTGCAACAGCTGATTGCTTCAACTACTGAGCACTGTAGCTTCCTGCTGAATGTACTGTAGCTTGCTGTTGAATCTACTGTAGCTCATTGCTGATTGTGATGACATCACTTCTGACGTCATCATCGCTGATTCCAGATAGTTGTCTACTGACATTGCTGACGTCATCATTGCTGATACCAGATTCCTCCAATAGAAATGCTGACGTCATCTTTGCTGATCATAGCTTCCTCTAGTAGACATGCTGACGTCATCATTGCTGATATTAGAATAGTACAAATCTTGTTCCCTTGATTTAAGGCATTTTGCACGACTCAATCTCAGCCATTGATTCTCCATCTTGAGCGTTGATTGCGCCCCAACAGTTGAAAGCTTGCAACAGCTGAATGCATCTACTGTTTAGCGCTACGGCTGATACACTGTTTAAGTGTTACGACGTTGCTCCATCTCTTGCGCTTCTCTTGTCAACTGCTGAAATTGCTTTTGCTCAACTGCTGATTGTGATGACATCATTGCTGATGTCATCATTACTGTTCGATCTTCATCAGCAACCTCACTTCTTTGTATTCTGCATCAACAGATATGATAACGTCACGGTTGCTGATTTACTTCTTATTGCAACAGCTGATTGCTTCAACTACTGAGAACTGTAGCTTCCTGCTGAATGTACTGTAGCTTGCTGCTGAATCTACTGTAGCTCATTGCTGATTGTGATGACATCACTTCTGACGTCATCATCGCTGATTCTAGATAGTAGTCTACTGACATTGCTGACGTCATCATTGCTGATACCAGATTCCTCCAATAGAAATGCTGACGTCATCTTTGCTGATCATAGCTTCCTCTAGTAGACATGCTGACGTCATCATTGCTGATACCAGCTCTTCTTAACAATAGAAATGCTGATGTCATGGTTGCTGATTCTCGATTTCTTTCAATCAGCAATGCTGACGTCATCGTTGCTGATCACAGCTTTCTCCAGTAGATATGCTGACGTCATCATTGTATTTCAAAATCTCATGCATACACAAAGCTTTTGACAAAACTGTCTCCCGTGCATAATGATTTATTTCAAAAAAAAATACCCCGTGATTTGTTAACGGGGAGTTTTGTTTTAAATATTAAAGGGGAGACAAGATTTCAAACTCTTTTTGATTGCCACAAAAAGGGGGAGAAATATTTCAAGCATAAACAAACCTGCATATGTTATCCAGATTTTGTGTAAATAAAAAAGGGGGAGATTGTTGGATCTGTTTCGACATATCAGAATCTAAGTTTTGATTCACAAAAAATATGCTTCTATTGTACTAACGCTCTACGTGGCATATGCCAGCTTGCTAAGATTAGAGTAGACATGAAGATATCCAAACTGGAACAGTGAGGGGACGCCTGAGCTGGACTGGTCGAAGATATCTAGCTGGAACAGTAAGGGGACGCCCAAGCTGGTACAACAGTTTACTTCCAGAAGTGCAGGAAACATCAAGCTGGTTCACCGGCTTGGAGTAGGAGCAGCACGAAGATCAAGCGCAGAGTTTTTAGAATCACAGTGTTCAAGCGTAGAATGTTGAAGTGCATAACAGTTCAAGCGCAGATCAAGTGCAGAGTACAAGAGCAGTGATTGAGTGTGAAGCCGAGTACAAGCGCAGTGATCAAGTGCAAATCTGATCACAAGCGGAGTACAATATACCTCGCTGAACGACCAGCTGAAGGACCAGCTGGGAGGTCAGCTAGAACATGAGAGCTGTTCTAATGAGAAGATAGATTGGCTCGAGGTGACCCCCAAGGACGAGGAAGAATCTGCATGCTGGGGCACTCGGTCAGTCTCCATAAAACCAAGCTGGCGTACCCAAGAAGACCAGCTTGGAGAATAGCTCAAATGAATAATCTGCTCAGATATAGGGAGCAGGTTAGAAACCAGCTGGTTAAGGACAAACCAGCTGGACAAGCTGATCAAGAGCTGATCCAGGAAGAAGGGACTCATATAGCAAAGTCATGAAATTTTCTAGATAGAGAAACTCGAAGCTTTGAAGATGATGAAGATCAGCTCAAGATCGGTTGCAAACGATATGAGAAGAAGAGAGCTTTGAACGGCTTGAAGAAGCAACCAGCTCGAACAAAACCAGCTCAGTGCAGACCAGAATGATGAACAAGCCGGCAAGCTGGTTAAAGTCAAACCAGCTAAGATAGCATGACAGATGCTATCAAATCTATGAGCAAGGCGATTTGAATACAACGCTAAACGACAAATATTGTTCAGTATTCAAATCGACTTGCTTGTATTGTCTTCTCATAACAGTGCTCACGTGATTAAAGTGAATAAAAGCCTGCAACGTATTTAAAGACAAAGGACGCAAAGTACAACAGTGCAGAAAACCTTTCAACATCTACTACTTTGTGTCCAACGGACAAATTTCCATGTCAGGCTATAAAACAGAGCACAAGCAGTTGAATGAAGATAGAGCTGAGAAGAGCGAAGTCAAAACAGTGTTTGAACCAAAATGTAAACATCAGAAGAATGCACAACACTGAACCTGGGAATACAATGAAAAACCAGCTCGCACAGGAGCACTTATCAGTGTGTGAGATTTAATACTTGAGAGATTGAGCATACACTGTAAATCTTACACACGATTCACTCACATATACTTTGAGAGAGCTGATTAGATTAGCTGAGTGAATCAAATCAAATGACTTACATTGTAGTCTTTGGACAGAGACGTTAAACAAGTCTAGTTGTCTTTCACACTGAGACGTTAAAGAAGTGTGTGTAGCCTTTCTCACTGAGGCGTAAAAGAAGTGTTGTTAGACACACAGCCTGCGGGCTTAGTGTGCAGTGGTGTTGCTAGGAGTTCTTGCGGCCGAGGGTCGTCGGAGTGGGTTGTAGCGTAGGGACGCTGCAATCAAAGTCTTCTAGTGGAATCCTTCCCGATTGCGGAAGAAAGGAAGACGTAGGAGAGTTTGCTCCGAACTTCCATAAACAAATCATCGTATTTCTTTACTGTTTTACTGCATTCATTCATACGCAATGCATATTTATGACTGTGTTTTAAAACTGTTTAAAAGACTTTCGAATCTAAGAGTGCGGTTTGAGTTATTTCCGCATGATTTAAATTCATTATTCAATCTGTATCTCGGTGCAAAATTATTCAAGAACACTGAGCTATTGCAGCTCAAGTAATAAATAACCAGATCGCTGGCTCTTTCATTGAGCTGGTTTCAGCATCCAGCTGGACCAGCTTAGTTATCGCGATCCGGTTTCAGCGTCTAGCTGGATCCAGCATCTTTTACTCGATCTGGATATTCCCTCTAAGTGCTGGTTATTGACTAAATAACTTCTGTATACACCAACAGAGGGTAAATCGATCCTAACAAGACGGCATCTAAGAAATTGCTAAGACGATAAGGTCACACAACAATATAACACATAGTCAAGTGCACGCAACAAGAAACAAAGTGCCTAGACTCAAGTGTGATCAAAAGAAATCGAGCTTATCGCAATTTAAGCTCTAATACCAAAAATATCAGGCCCGGTGCACAAAACAGAGATCAAACATGCAAACACAACTGCGAAAGCATTAAATAGTGGCTAAATTATTTTCGCTTTGGCCTGACTTAGAAAACATAATTTCAAAATACACTTATACTCAAAATATTGGTTTTACAACAACCAAAGGCTGCACACAACAGCTACAAAATACAGCAAGTATCAGCATACAAAACCAACAGAAACCAAATCTGTTTACATCGGTAGCACGGGGCATTCCCCGGAAACAACACCAATACATATATAGATATATATATCTATCAGGGACACTCTATTCAACCTCTACGAGCATCACCATTTGACTCACCACCACGGCCAGCTGAATTACCTAGAAAACCTGAATGGCACACAATAAACCAACAGCCCCAAAGGGATGGGGTCAAACCTCAGTACGGAGAGCAACTTAAAACAGTGATTAGACAACAACGGATATAAATGAATGTGCTATGCATGAGGGCAACATAATACAAGTGCAGAAGGCTACAATCGAAACATGAAGCCATAGGATCTCAAGAACAACCCAACAGCTTACACAAGTCGAAAGAGAGAAGGGTGGACACGAGGTGTATGAGAGCGTGGTAGCTATCCACTTATCCCAATACACTGTACCAGAAGCATAAGCAAGATTACTCAACCTGTTTGAGTTACGGACGCGTGGACGAGACTAGGGACGACCGAGATGAAAATTATTTGGGATTTTTAAGTCCTTAGATTTTTAAGAACAAAATTATTATTTTGAAGCAGCAATTTTCGAAAATTGGGGTTTTCATGATTATTTGTGAGGGGAACCCGTTTTTCGTCTATACGGGCTATTTTAATGGACTTTATTGTATTTTAAAATTGGGGAGGCCTTTTATTTCGAAATTTTAGATTTTAAAGCATGGATTAGAGTTTTTATTAACATGGTAACTTTGTGGAGAGGTAAGCTTGTAAAAATCATTTTAATTTTCTTAATTAAACATTAGGGGTCATTTTAGTCACCCTCATTCTTTCAAACACAAAACTTTTGCAAAACCTAGCCTGCACTACTCCTTAGAGCCGTTCCCTTCCTCTCTCAAATCAGCCCCATCGAAAGTTCAAGGTTTTTGGTGAATCCAAGGCGGTCTTGTCCCGATCTCGCGTCCTACACGTCGATAACTCGCAGATCTCCTCTTTCTCTTATCCAGGCATGTAATATATCTTATTTTATCACCATTTAAATAATATTACACTGTTTTTAAATAATTATTGCATGATTGTATGTGAATATTTTTAGATCTATGCATAACTTTTGAGATCCATGCATGTTTCATAGTTTTCAAAACGTATTTGATTCTTTTCTTGTGAAGCTTCGGTCATGGGCGGTACATGGGGTTAGGGTTTGGTCCAAGGGTGGTCCTGGTAGTTATTCCATCGAGTTAGGATCACGTAGGTCCAAATGGGAAGCGATTTGGTCAAGGAATGAATTAGTTATGAATTTTATGATCAGCACGTGTCCTGACTTGTCGTCTGTGCGCGACAGTAGAGTTGTTGGGGTTGGGTAAGTTTCTCTATGTGTTCTATGTGGTCAAGGTTGATTTCAGGAGATATCTCATTGAGTTAGGGTCACGTAGGTCCAAACATGGAGCAATTTGGTCGAGGAACGAATTAGTTATGAATTTTATGTCTAGCACGTGTTCTGGTTGCAGTCTACACGCATGCAATGGGTTTGCGGCGACGGGTTGGTCACGTACTGAATATTTTTTTAATCTCGTTTGTTTCAGTGACTACTATATTGAGTTAGAGTTATGTGGGTCGAAACAGGGAGTGATTTGGTTAAGAAATAGATATTGGACTTTATTGTATTTTAAAATTGGGGAGGCCTTTTATTTCGAAATTTTAGATTTTAAAGCATGGATTAGAGTTTTTATTAACATGGTAACTTTGTGGAGAGGTAAGCTTGTAAAAATCATTTTAATTTTCTTAATTAAACCTTAGGGGTCATTTTAGTCACCCTCATTCTTTCAAACACAAAACTTTTGCAAAACTTAGCCTGCACTACTCCTTAGAGCCGTTCCCTTCCTCTCTCAAATCAGCCCCATCGAAAGTTCAAGGTTTTTGGTGAATCCAAGGCGGTCTTGTCCCGATCTCGCGTCCTACACGTCGATAACTCGCAGATCTCCTCTTTCTCTTATCCAGGCATGTAATATATCTTCTTTTATCACCATTTAAATCATATTACACTGTTTTTAAATAATGATTGCATGATTGTATGTGAATATTTTTAGATCTATGCATAACTTTTGAGATCCATGCATGTTTCATAGTTTTCAAAACGTATTTGATTCTTTTCTTGTGAAGCTTCGGTCATGGGCGGTACATGGGGTTAGGGTTTGGTCCAAGGGTGGTACTGGTAGTTATTCCATCGAGTTAGGATCACGTAGGTCCAAATGGGAAGCGATTTGGTCAAGGAATGAATTAGTTATGAATTTTATGATCAGCACGTGTCCTGACTTGTCGTCTGTGCGCGACAGTAGAGTTGTTGGGGTTGGGTAAGTTTCTATATGTGTTCTGTGTGGT
The DNA here is from genome assembly GCA_001598015.1 of Dorcoceras hygrometricum. Lineage (NCBI taxonomy): Eukaryota > Viridiplantae > Streptophyta > Magnoliopsida > Lamiales > Gesneriaceae > Dorcoceras > Dorcoceras hygrometricum. The sequence continues at coordinate 39,070 of KQ991105.1, read as the reverse complement.
CAAGGTTGATTTCAAGAGATATCTCGTTGAGTTAGGGTCACGTAGGTCCAAACGTGGAGCAATTTGGTCGAGGAACGAATTAGTTATGAATTTTATGGCTAGAACGTGTTCTGGTTGCAGTCTACACGCATGCAATGGGTTTGCGGCGACGGGTTGGTCACGTACTGAATATTTTTTTAGTCTTGTTTGTTTCAGTGACTATTATATTGAGTTAGAGTTATGTGGGTCGAAACAGGGAGTGATTTGGTTAAGAAATGGATTTTTAATGATTTTTTACAGTTTTGTCGCTCGAAGTGAGCCTCGTCGGGTCATTTTTGTGAAAATTAAGATTTCGAGTCTTAGGGATTGTCAAAGTTCGTGGATGACTTTATTTGACATTTTAAGCATATTTTAAGATTTTTTACAGCTTTTTTAGAATTTATTTGATTTATGAGATTTTTGGCAATTTTCATGACATATTAATGCCTAGAAAATGATTTTTAGCATGTTCATGTTCAGTACTTTTACTCAGTCTGGTTTTTAAACAGTATGAATGATTTTATGTTTTAAAATATTTATTTACTTCTGTTTCAAGTATTATTGAGAAAATGATTTAAAAAGGGAACGAGCCATACCTATTAGTTATGTATTTCGCACATGATTTTAAAAAAAAATATCTAGAGTCTGGTTCATTTCAGTTGGTATCAGAGCGGTGGTTCTGGTGGGGTACTAGCCTGCTGCATGGAGCTCGGAAGTCACACTGCCAGTCAATAGGTTTAAGATTTATACGATTCATATTTATTTCGCATGATGCATGTTCTATTTTCAGCATTAGTTTTACCTTAAGGGTTTTTGGGTTAGACGTCTGGTCATGCGCTTAGATTTACGTGAAAGGAGTTGAGGTGCCAGTATGCCTCCCAGACGTGCTAGAGACAAGCAGAATGATGATGCGCCTCCTCCTCCTCCCCCACCTCCACAGATGATGCCATATTAGGGGGCTAGTGTGGATATGCTAACAGGGATTACCATGATGCTGGAGAGACAGATGGAGCTTCCGGGGAAGTCTCATGAGGATGACATGGCTGATAGGTTCCGCAAGGAGGGACCTAATGAGTTTTCAGGGACTAAAGCTCCGCTAGTTGCTGAGTAAAGCACTGCTAGGAGGTTTATGCCTTAGGCTGTTGGGTTGAATCTATGTATAACTGTAGATCTTCTAGAACTTGCCTTCAGAACTTAGACGGATAGGACTAGCGAACTTAGAAATGTCTTAGGCATCTAAACTATTTATTGGGATCTAGTTTGACCGTAAACACGTACCTATGTGACGTTTCTGTTTCAGGCAAGATTCGTGTGCTTGGTGTCACTACCCTCGCCTTGCTAGACTCAGGGGCGACCCACTCGTTTATTTCGAGTGCTTTCACACAGAGGATGGGTATTGTTTCGGAGAGCTTGGGAGTAGCTCTCGCCGTGACGGTTCCGTCAGGAGAGGAGTTGACGATGACCAGCGTCGTTCAGGAGTTGACGATGATGTTCTAGGATCATGCGGTCAGAGCAAATTTGTTCGTTTTGCCAATGTCAGGATTCGACCTCATCCTAGGTATGGATTGGTTGACGGAGTTCGGAGCAGTGATCGATTTTCAGCGGAGATCAGTGACTATTGGGCCACCAGGGCAGGAGACCTTCTTATTTGAGGCAGTGAGGAGACCACGGAAGCCCAGATTCATATAATTTCTATAGGCCAGGAAGCTAGTTGAGCTTGGATGTCAGGCATTCTTGGCCAGTGTCATCGCTTCTGGAGGTTCAGCAGTTCCTTCACTGTCTGAGGTGGAGGTAGTCAGGGAGTTTGCAGATGTCTTCCCTGATGATGTAGTGGGAGTTCCACCGGAGCGAGAGGTGGAGTTTTCTATTGAGCTGATGCCGGGTACAGTGTCTATCTCTAAGGCACCATATCGATTGGCTCCTACGGAGCTGAAGGAGCTGAAGGAGCAGATACAGGAGTTACTCGGCAAGGGGTTCATACGCCCTAGCTTTTCTCCATGGGGCGTGCCTGTGTTGTTTGTGAAGAAGAAGGATGGGAGCATGAGATTGTGTATTGACTATCGGGAGCTGAACAGAGTTACAGTGAAGAATAAGTACCCACTCCCGAGGATTGAGGATTTATTTGATCAGTTGCAGGGAGCTTCGGTTTTCTCGAAGATTGATTTGAGATCTGGCTACCATCAGTTGAGGGTTAGATAGGAGGACGTGTCCAAGACTGCTTTTTGGACATGTTCCAGCCACTATGAGTTCTTGGTGATGCCGTTTGGCCTGACGAATGCCCCAGCAATTTTCATGGATCTGATGAATAGGTCTTCAGGTAATATTTGGACCAATTCATTGTAGTATTCATCGACGACTTCCTGGTCTACTCGATGAGCTTGGAGGAGGAGCATAGGCAGCACCTGCAGACAGCCTTGCAGAGGTTGACGGAGCACAGATTGTATGCCAAGCTCAGCAAGTGCGAGTTTCAGAATACACAGTGACTATTAGATGTGTTTCATGATAGCCGTCATACCCACTATCACATCTAACATACACTATGGTGCATTCTAGGTCTTTATCCAACACAATTGTTAACATTATATAAACATAATGAAGATAAATAATGCCATAAATAAATGCGAATATCATATATAAAGACTGTCATATACAAGAGTCTATAAACCCACACGCCACAAGTTGGCTAGTTGGGCATCTACTCTAACAGCCAGATCAAGTGCAGTGTACAAGAGAAGTGTTCGAGCGCAGAGCCATATACAAGTGCAGTGATCAAGTGCACGTCTGATCATTGAGCGCGGCTATGATCAGTTCATCATAGGGATCTCAGTCCTTGGGTAGACTGAATCGAAACTGATTAACAGTGTGCTTGCTGATGTTAACAGTGTGCTTGCTGATGATTTGGATGAGGTGTCTGAATGGGCTTTCCTACTCAAAGCATCGGCCACTAAATTCATCCGCCCAGGCTGATACTGAAAATCACACTCAAAATCCTTCAGAAACTCCATCCAGCGACGTTGCCTCATATTCAAATCGGACTGTGTGAAGATATGCTTCAAACTCTTGTGGTCGGTGTACACCACAAATTTTTCACCATACAAATAGTGTCGCCAAATCTTCAAGGTAAACACTATCGCAGCCAACTCTAAATCATGAACGGGGTATCTCGTCTCTTGGGGCTTCAACTTTCGAGACGCATAAACTATCACACACCCGTTCTGCATCAGCACGCAACCCAAACCACTCAGAGAGGCATCAGAGCAAACTACAAAACCTCCAGAACCCGAAGGCAAAGCTAACAGAGGAGCAGTAGTCAACTTCTCCTTAAGCAACTGGAAACTCGACTCACACTCTTCAGTCTATGCAAAATTCCTATTTTTCTGGGTCAACTGAGTCATCGGCCTAGCTATCGAAGAAAACTTCTCGATAAAACGCCTATAGTAGTCAGCCAAACCTAAGAAACTACAGATCTCAGTCACACTCCTAGGTCGCTCCCAGTTAAGAACTGCTTCGACCTTACTCGGCTTAGTGTACAACAGAAAGACTCAACTCGAGAGTGCAACAGACATGGTTTCGGGAAAATCAGATATCTCTCGGGAAATCAAACAGAAAGTTACTGTAACAGAATCTGACGATGGGAATCAAGAGTTTCTGATAACAGATACCGCTCGGCTAACAAAGGTTACTGTCAACAGATATCAGTCGGGGATGAACAGTAGTTATCTGTCGGGAGAATGAACAATAGGTATCTGTCAACGGATATCACTCGGGGAAAACAACGGTTGTTGTCAACAGCTATGTCTCTGGGTAACGAAGGTTGCTGTCAACAGTGATGTCTCAGGAAATCAACAGAAAGTTACTGTAACAGAATTTGACGATGGGAATCAAGAGTTGCTGATAACAGATACCGCTCTCTGGGAAAATGAACAGTAGGTATCTGTCGGAAAACGCAAAACCTTGCTTCGACTCCAACAGATTCTAAACAAACCAGCTTCGCTTATCCAATCAGGACTTGCTCCCGATTGAACCAGCGTTTCTTATTCGTTTAAATTCAATGTCTAGAGTCTTCATACTTCAGGAAAAACAAGAACTTCTCTGGAATCTGTTCAACTCAGTATATTTTAAAGTACACCATTCCTGGTTAAACTTTCTGGTGAGTTTCCTCAAAACTAAGTATCAAAGCAGTGAATCCATGACTCAAACACAACATTAACGAAAGCTAAACTGAAACTAAACAGGCAAGCATACGCCAAAAACAACGAAGCAATATATGTTTTTGTACAAGAGAAGTGTTCGAGCGCAGAGCCATATACAAGTGCAGTGATCAAGTGCACGTCTGATCATTGAGCGCGGCTATGATCAGTTCATCATAGGGATCTCAGTCCTTGGGTAGACTGAATCGAAACTGATTAACAGTGTGCTTGCTGATGTTAACAGTGTGCTTGCTGATGATTTGGATGAGGTGTCTGAATGGGCTTTCCTACTCAAAGCATCGGCCACTAAATTCATCCGCCCAGGCTGATACTGAAAATCACACTCAAAATCCTTCAGAAACTCCATCCAGCGACGTTGCCTCATATTCAAATCGGACTGTGTGAAGATATGCTTCAAACTCTTGTGGTCGGTGTACACCACAAATTTTTCACCATACAAATAGTGTCGCCAAATCTTCAAGGTAAACACTATCGCAGCCAACTCTAAATCATGAACGGGGTATCTCGTCTCTTGGGGCTTCAACTTTCGAGACGCATAAACTATCACACACCCGTTCTGCATCAGCACGCAACCCAAACCACTCAGAGAGGCATCAGAGCAAACTACAAAACCTCCAGAACCCGAAGGCAAAGCTAACAGAGGAGCAGTAGTCAACTTCTCCTTAAGCAACTGGAAACTCGACTCACACTCTTCAGTCTATGCAAAATTCCTATTTTTCTGGGTCAACTGAGTCATCGGCCTAGCTATCGAAGAAAACTTCTCGATAAAACGCCTATAGTAGTCAGCCAAACCTAAGAAACTACAGATCTCAGTCACACTCCTAGGTCGCTCCCAGTTAAGAACTGCTTCGACCTTACTCGGCTTAGTGTACAACAGAAAGACTCAACTCGAGAGTGCAACAGACATGGTTTCGGGAAAATCAGATATCTCTCGGGAAATCAAACAGAAAGTTACTGTAACAGAATCTGACGATGGGAATCAAGAGTTTCTGATAACAGATACCGCTCGGCTAACAAAGGTTACTGTCAACAGATATCAGTCGGGGATGAACAGTAGTTATCTGTCGGGAGAATGAACAATAGGTATCTGTCAACGGATATCACTCGGGGAAAACAACGGTTGTTGTCAACAGCTATGTCTCTGGGTAACGAAGGTTGCTGTCAACAGTGATGTCTCAGGAAATCAACAGAAAGTTACTGTAACAGAATTTGACGATGGGAATCAAGAGTTGCTGATAACAGATACCGCTCTCTGGGAAAATGAACAGTAGGTATCTATCGGAAAACGCAAAACCTTGCTTCGACTCCGACAGATTCTAAACAAACCAGCTTCGCTTATCCAATCATGACTTGCTCCCGATTGAACCAGCGTTTCTTATTCGTTTAAATTCAATGTCTAGAGTCTTCATACTTCAGGAAAAACAAGAACTTCTCTGGAATCTGTTCAACTCAGTATATTTTAAAGTACACCATTCCTGGTTAAACTTTCTGGTGAGTTTCCTCAAAACTAAGTATCAAAGCAGTGAATCCATGACTCAAACACAACATTAACGAAAGCTAAACTGAAACTAAACAGGCAAGCATACGCCAAAAACAACGAAGCAATATATGTTTTCTCAATACAGCAAGAATCAGATTTACTTGCCTGAAACGAAGATCGCAACGCACGGATGATCATGGTTGGAAGTCTCCACAAACACTCAGAAAAGCTACTCAACTCTAGAGAAACTACAAGTTTTAAGTGCAACCAGAAATGAATCCAGAGGCTTACGTAAATCCTTATATACAAGGGAGAATGATTAAGTAGTAGGTGAAAATACTTGAGTAGGCATGGCTACCGTGCCAACTCCTTGTCCTTTCTCAAAAGATTTATTAAAACTCCCCACTACTATTTTGATTTGCAAATATGATACAGCATTAAAAACAGAGCTCCCTTTTTTTTTAAGATCTCATTTTTATTTTCGAAAGGAAACAAAGTCTGGATTCTAACAAATTTGTGCTTGGGCGAAATCCTTCCGAATCCTCCTGCAGTTGCTAAAATCTAAAAAAGAGAAAGAATCTGAATGCTCAAAATCTCGAAACAGCCCTTGGAAAAGAAAGGCTATCAACTTGTGGTTCTTTGGGATTTTGGGGCGTTACACAGAAGGAGTTGAACATGAGGCAACACAGATGACTAGAGTTGGTGAAGGACTATAATTATGACATTAGCTACCATCTGGGTAAAGCTAATGTGGTGGCATACACTTTGAGCCGGAAGACTGCAGTAGTGGCATGTTTGTCAGTCGAGAGGCCACTACAGGTTGAGATACAGCGGTTTGGACAGGAGTTCTAAGTAAGAGGCTGTGCATCGAGTTTGGCAGCGCTCATAGTTCAGCCGACTCTTTTAGAGCGGATTAGAGACGGGCAGGCCTCTGATGAGCATTTGCAGCAGTAGAGACGGCATGATGAGGCCAGAGGCCGAGGCCTGTACACAATTGAGGATGGGATTGTTTGTTTCAGAGGCCGTATGTGGGTGCCGAGTACTGGAGCTGAGAGCTGAGATCTTAGTAGATGCGCATGCATCAAAGTACTCCATCCACCCAGGGAGTACGAAGATGTACAGATATTTGCAGACACTGTATTGATGGTCGAGGATGAATAAGGATATTGGGAGATTCGTGTCTGAGTGCTTGACCTGTCGGCAGGTCAAGGTAGAGCATCAGCAACCGACAGGGTTATTGCAGCCACTCCCTATTCCCGAGTGGACGTGGGAGCATATTACTATGGATTTTGTGGTTGGATTACCCAGGAGTCCCAAGGGATACACGGCAATATGGGTGATTGTGGACAGACTCACCAAGTCAGCGCATTTCTTACCGGTGAAGACTACTTTCACCTTGACGCTGTACGCCGAGCTTTATATCAGAGAGGTTGTCAGGCTGCATGGCATACCAATCTCTATTGTGTCTGACAGAGACACCAGATTTACGTCTGCTTTTTGGAGGAGTTTACATACCGCCTTGGAGACTAGGTTGGCGTTCAGCATGGCGTTTCACCCACAGACAGATGGTCAGTCGGAGAGGGTCATCCAGATTCTGGAGGATTTGTTGATCGCTTGTGTGATGATTTTCGGGGTACGTGGGACTCGAGGTTGCCGCTGGTAGAGTTCACGTACACCAACAGCTTTCAGGCATCGACTGGGATGGCTCCGTATGAGGCTCTGTATGGGAGGAGATGTCGATCTCCCGTGCAATGAGGACGAGGTCGGAGAGAGAGTGTTGACTAGACCAGAGTTAGTACAGCAGACAGCGGATATAGTGACGAGGATTCAAGATCGGATGAGGACAGCCCAGAGTCATCAGAAGAGTTATGTCGATCAGAGACGATGAGATCTGGAGTTAGCTGTCGGGGATCATGTGTTTGTGAGGATCTCGCCCATGAAGGGCGTGATGCGCTTTGGCCGGAGGGACAAGCTCAGCCCGAGGTTCATTGGGCCCTTCGAGATTTTTGGAAAGGGTTGGTACTCTCGCATATCGAGTAGCGTTACCACCCAGCCTGTCAGCGGTCCATAATGTTTTCCACATCTCGATGCTGCGGAAGTATGTTCCGAATCCGTCACATGTATTAGATTTTGAGCCGCTCCAGTTAGCGCCAGACTTATCATTCGAGGAGCGACCAGTTCAGATTTTGGCTCGAGAGGAGCACAGACTTAGAGCGCAGAATGTTCCGATGGTCAAGGTCCGGTGCCAGAATCACTCAGAGGATGAGGCTACCTGGAAGACTGAGGCCGATATACGGACGCGCTATACAGAGCTTTTCGATACGTAATCTAATTTCGGGGACGAAATTTCTTTAAGAGAAGGAGATTTGTAACGCCTAGAAATCGTGAATACGTAGAAATGAGTGCATGACTAGGGGAAAATAATTTTAGAAAATTACATGTCATTTTATGTGATTTATTTATGATTTTAAGGTTGCATGATATGCATGTTCCATTTTTAGTCTCTTTGAGTTACGGACACGTGGACGAGACTAGGGACGACCGAGATGAAAATTATTTGGGATTTTTAAGTCCTTAGATTTTTAAGAACAAAATTATTATTTTTAAGCAGCAATTTTCGAAAATTATGGTTTTCATGATTATTTGTGAGGGGAACCCGTTTTTCGCCTGTACGGGCTATTTTAATGGACTTTATTATATTTTAAAATTGGGGAGGCCTTTTATTTCGAAAAATTGAGATTTTAAAGCATGGATTAGAGTTTTTATTAACATGGTAACTTTGTGGAGGCGTAAGCTTGTAAAAATCCTTTTAAATTTCTTAATTAAACATTAGGATCATTTTAGTCACCCTCATTCTTTCAAACACAAAACTTTTGCAAACCTAGCCTCTACTACTCCTTAGAGCCGTCCCCTCCCTCTCTCAAAGCAGCCCCATCGAAAATTCAAGGTTTTTGGTGAATCCAAGGCGGTCTTGTCCGGGTCTCGCGTCCTACACGTCGGCAACTCGCAGATCTCCTCTTTCTCTAATCCAGGCATGTAATATCTCTTCTTTTCTCACCATTTAAATCATATTACACTGTTTTTAAATAATGATGGCATGATTGTATGTGAATTTTTTTAGATCTATGCATAACGTTTGAGATTCATGCATGTTTCATAGTTTTCAAAACGTATTTGATTCTTTTCTTGTGAAGCTTCGGTCATGGACGGTACATGGGGTTAGGGTTTGGTCCAAGGGTGGTCCTGGTAGTTAGTCCATCGAGTTAGGATCACGTAGGTCCAAACGGGAAGCGATTTGTTCAAGGAATGAATTAGTTACGAATTTTATGATCAGCACGAGGTCCTCACCACCGATCAGCATGAAGTCAACAGGGTCATCACCTGCACCATTTAAACCTAGTGATCCTAGAGGCTCAGCATGCTCTATGTCAGAACATCAATGCCATAGTCCTTAAGCTGGTGTTGTATCCATAAGATCTGAGCATAGCAGCTTCCAGCCGCTATGTACTCTGCTTCAGCTGTGGAAGTTGCAATAGAAGTCAGCTTCTTACTGAACCAGGAAATCAATCGATCACCTAAGAATTGACAAGTACCGCTGGTGCTTTTACGATCAACTCTACATCCTGCATAGTCTGCATCACTATAACCGACTAATTGAAAGCCTGAGTCTTTGGGATACCAAAGACCCACATTGGAAGTTCCTTTTAAATATTTAAGGATCCGTTTTACAGCAATATAGTGCGACAAAAAACTGTAAAACATCTTAAAATATGCTTAAAACATCAAATAAAGTCATCCACGAACTTTGACAATCCCTAAGACTCGAAATCTTAATTTTCACAAAAATGACCCGACGAGGCTAACTTCGAGGGACAAAACGGCACAAATCATTAAAAATCCATTTCTTAACCAAATCATGTTAGAGTAGATGCCCAACTAGCCAACTTGTGGCGTGTGGGTTTATAGACTCTTGTATGAAACGATCTTTATATATGATATTCGCATTTCTTTATGGCGTTCTTTATTTTCATTATGCTATATAATGTTAACAATTGTGTTGGATAAAGACCTAGAATGCAGCATAGTGTATGTTAGATGTGATATTGGGTATTACGGCTATCATGAAACACATCTAATAGTCGCTGTGTATTCTGAACCTGTTCCTAGTCGATTGGGCCGTCAAAATAAGGATAAGGCCGCCCAAGTTCGTGACTAGTATCTGCGATGCGAAGTACCATGTTTCATTGGTAGGGAACATTGTGATGTTCTGAGCATGCAGATAGATAGTGACCTGGTGATCTATCGAACTACCCTCGTTCGGACTTTCCAAGTGGTTACCATTTGTCGATTGGATAAGTCCGAGATCTTGGTCGTACTGATTAGTTCTCACGACTCGAAACGTCATTGAGACTCTACATGATAGGCGTCTCACTTTGACCCGTTTG
>KQ991105.1:4156-17631 GCA_001598015.1 Dorcoceras hygrometricum | reverse complement strand
ATATGAGTATATGCTAAAACTGATATCGGGAGTCATTTTGATCAAAGTACACATTGGACCACATAGAACTTATATGCCATGATCAACTGAAAATAAAATTGAAAGAAATGAGAAACTGGGCTATCTTCCCCTGTTTCTGCCATCGAAATGTTTACGAAAATGATATTGTATATTGAAGTTCCTTAACATATGCATTGTACAGATGTCTGCCTGCGTTTTATGAAATTGTTACTACTCAGATTTTACTTGCTGAGCCTTTAGGCTCACTAGCTTTTAAAATGGTGCAGGTACGACAACTGGTGGAGGATCAGCAGGTGAAACTTAAATCAGCAGATGAGTGGCGTTGTGTTTATCCAAGGCCTACCTTTTCCGTGTCATATTTGTATTGTTTTGATTAGGTTGTGCTGTATTAAATCAGTAGCAATGGTTAGCAGCTGTTGTCAACTGCAATTGCAAAGTTATATGAAATACCCTGTTTTCTGCAAATGTTTAGCAGTAGCGCGCAAATTTGAGTACCTGCTGATCTTCGAATTGTTTTGTGTCTCGTTTCCTTCGAGTTATAAGAGATGCAGCTTATAACAAATTATCTTTTAGCCCTTCTTTTATTCGAAAATTTTTGTTTACCCCAATTCTCGTGGCCCCGTTGGGTTCGGGCGTCACATGCACATACATCGTACCCTGCTCCAAATGATCGAACTCTCGCTCACGAGCGTTCACGTATGACTCAGGGACGTACTCCTGCCAAAAGGCAACATAGAAACTATCCCAAATAATCTCCACATCGATCTCCTCTAGCGTCCTCGAAGCGCCACGCCACCAGCGCTCCGCACCATTCCTCAACTGAAAGGTCGCCAAACTCAACCGAAGCACATCATCGTACTGAACACGATCGAACAAACCAGTTATGTGCCGTAGCCACGAATCCACATCCTCGCTAGAATCGTCACCGTTGAAGACCTGGGGACTCATCCTTTGGAACCTAGCCATCACAATCTCCATGCTCTCCAAACGGGTTGTCAAGTCATCAACCTCATCCTCCTCACGCCTACCACGACCCCGAGAAGGAACACTACACTGATCCTCATTCTATCCATCCGATTCCTGAAACTGTCCCTACCTCTAGCTCTACGTCTAGGCGGCATCTACGAAGTCACTAAACAGTATAAGGTAACACAGAACATGTACATCATAGAATCACATAAGACAACAATAGGCAGCACATAATCACATAGTCAAGCACAAGCAACACACACATTGTGCCTAGACTCAAGTGTGATCAAAGAAATCGAGCGTGGCAAATCCGTCAAGTCTTCTAGTGCAGATTGACGGAGGAAGATTGATTCCGGTCGTGGACCTGATTGACGATCTACCGTCGCCTACCGTGAAGAGCCAGTTTTCTTGCAAATCTGGTTGGAGCCAGGCGCAAAGACGCCAGCAAGGTAACAAATCTATGAATACCCTATGAATGTTTGTAGATTTATATTAATGTATTGAACACTTTCCGGGAAAATTTTTGTTTTTCCGCTGCGCCCCGGGAAGTGGGATCCGGATCCGCCACCGTATGCCAACAGTGATATCAGAGCTAAGGCTCGGATCCTTCAATACATTTGTGCCATAATTGTATCGAATCTCAATTTTTCAGATCGAAAACAACAAAAAAAAATTGTGGAATCGCCGCCGTCGGCCGCCGCCGTGTGCGGCGGCCCAACATCCGCGCGCGATGGCGCGCGCGCAGCCACGCATGGCCGCGCCTGATCGTCGATCACTGGGCGCTTCCTTCTTGCATGGAGGCCGATCGATTGTTGCTGGTCTCGCGCACAACCTTGTGCGATCTGCCGATGGACGTTGCGCCACTGGTTGGCGCATCCAGCATCACTGGGCGCTTCCTTCTTGCATGGAGGCCGATCGATTGTTGCTGGTCTCGCGCACAACCTTGTGCGATCTGCCGATGGACGTTGCGCCACTGGTTGGCGCATCCAGCGCCATGCGCCGCACTCGTTGCGGCAAGCGTGCGGCCGAGCGCCGCACGCTACATGGTGGCGGCAGCCGCCGCCGTGCGACCGCCGTCCGTCGTGATTTCCGGCAGATTGTTGCAACGGCTGACTTTTCCTTCTAGGTTTAGTTAGGGCCTGTCCCGGGCAGCACATGAGGTTTTTGGGCCAATATTCGATATTGGGCCAATTTTGGTCGATTTTGAAATTTTTGAGATTTTGGGCCTAAAATCGTTTTAAGCCCAATATGATGCAATTAAAATTGCAAAATATGATTTTGATTATGAAATATGATTTTATAATTAAAATATGATTTTGTTGATTAAAATATGATTTTATCGACAAAATGCGATTTTATTATAAAATGCGATTTTATGATTAAAATATGATTTTGTGGTAAATAATTTGATTGTTTAATTTATGCAAATTAATTAGATTGATTGCATGTTTGGGATGATCGAGAGCCGTGCCCAATGTGTTAGGTGTATGCTATAGGTTTTGCGATTTCGGTTGTAATATATTGTTGATTATCATTTTATAAAGTGGGTCTGTTTGTGGCCCGTTCCCACCCCTTAAAATTGTATCCCTTATGTGTCATGGAAATTTAATTGTAAATTACTAGACTTAGTGGGAGGACATTTGAAGATGGTGGGCCGATGACGATCAAAGATATTGAAGACCGAAGATCTGTAAAACCGGAAGCAATTGTAATAGGATTGCATTGCATATTGCATTTCACCTAGGATTGGACCCAGGTCCGTGATTGGCAACCACGGACCGCATATCTCTCGCGATCGGTCATCCCAAAGTTATTAATATATTTGATATATGTTGAATCCGCATGTTTTAAATTGAGATTTAAAATTGCATGAGACCAAAATTTTTCGAAAATAAAACCCTCGTTTTAAATACGATTTAAAACTAATATAAAGATTAAAAGTTTATTCGATAAACTTAGGGAATTTAAATCTGTTTAAATTATCCCTACCTTCCATCAACAATGGGTGTACGCCGATGCTACCCGCATACATGGCCCGGCTCATATTATTGAGGGGGTTATGTATGCCGGAAAGCTGTCCACGCCATTGACAATTGTTGTGAGTTGGTTGGAAATCCCTTTAACATTGGCTCATATTATTGGGGACGTTAAGGGGACCGTCCTTCACGACTCAACGTTGATGGGTCATCTTGACACGTGATAGTAAACGGCGTCATATTATTGGGCCCTTACTGGACGTGAGGTGAATACATGGAGATTGCACCGGCTGCAATTGGAAACTACCTTTTGGGGGTCATGGTTGGCTGATATTATTCGGGACCATGATCGCTTGATTGGGCTCCGTGTACCCACTAAGGAAACTTGCTTTCCCGATTTCATTAGAGGGTGGTGAAATCGTTAAAATAGTGGGAGGGTAATTCATAAAACTTAACGACCTTATTTTATGTCTTAGCGTTTTTCATATATAGTTAGTAATGCATGTCTGTTTTCTTTTCAGTATAACTGCTTACAAAATGTCTTCGATCAAAAATCCACTCGCTGCTATACTGGATAGCAACAAGTTCACCGGTCTGAACTACCAAGACTGGCTTCGAAACCTCAACATTGTGTTGGCTTCGGAGAAACTTCTTTATACGATAGAGAAGAGCCCTCCGAAGGAATCCCCTGCCGATATCAGCCCTGAGGAGGTGGTTACGCTTCAGCAATGGTGGAACTACGAGCTTAAGACTCGATGCTATGTGATGGCATCCATGTCCAACGAAATGCAACGGCGCTTTGAGAAGACAAAGTATGCTGCTGACATACTCTTTCATCTCAAAGAACTGTATGGGGAGAACTCTCAACATGGGGGGTTCACGGCTGTCAAGGAGCTTATGACGAGCCGCATGCGCGGCGGGACTTCGGTCCACGAGCATGGGGTTCGTATGATTGGGCTCATTGAAAAGCTGTCGGGCCTTGATATCACACTTCCACACGAGCTGTCTGTGGATGTGCTTCTCCTCTCACTGCCTGCTGCATTCGACCCCTTTGTGGTCAACTTCAACATGAACAAGCTGGCAGCCACCCTTGAAGAGGTGGTTAACATGCTTGTAGTGTTCGAAGGAACCATAAAGAAGGACAAGCCCGTCCTCCTTATGGGCTCTTCTTCCTCTGCGTAGAAGGGGCCCAGACTCAAGGATAAGAAGCGTTCTGCCCCTGCGAAGGAGGAAAAGCCCACTAAGAAGCCAAAGGCAAAGGCTTCCAAGCCGAACAAGTCTGAGGATGTTTGCCACCACTGCCACAAGCCTGGGCATTGGAGGAGGAACTGCAAGGAGTACCTCGAGCAGTTGCGAACTGTAAAAGGTATGTTCTATATCGAAATAAATATGTCTCTTAATTCGACTTCTTGGGTACTTGATACCGGATGTGGATCAGATATCTGCAATGATTTGCAGGTGATGACAAGAAGCCGACGTCTTAGAGAGGGTGAGACCCACTTGAGGCTGGGCAATGGAGCAAGAGTTGCTGTAGTAGCTATAGGAGATGTTTATTTATTTCTGTCTTCAGATTTTAAGTTGTTATTGAGAAACATTTTATTTGTTCCCGAGTTAATAAAGAACATTATTTCTGTTTCTATGCTTGATAGTGATGGATATTCTTGTATGTTTGCTAATTTGATTTGCAGTATATACAAGAATGAATATTTAATTGGAACTGGGAAACGCGAAAACGATTTATACACCTTAAAATTAAAAGAAGTTCCAACTCGTGATGTGGAAACACATACAACAACAATTAAAAGGAAAAGCGATAACTTGAACCCGTCACAACTTTGGCACGCTAGGCTAGGTCATATTTCCCTAAGTAGGATGAACAAGTTAGTTAGAAGTGACATGTTTGATTTGTCAGACATTAACTCCCTACCGACTTGTGAGTCTTGTCTCAAGGGAAAGATGACTAAACAACCCTTCAAGGGCAAGCCTGAACGTGCTCAAGGCCCATTGGATTTGATCCATACTTATGTGTGTGGCCCACTTAGCATTGGTACTAAGTACGGTCACACATACTTCATCACCTTTACCGATGATTACTCTAAGTATGGGTACTTGTACTTAATGAAGCACAAGTCCGAATCCTTTGAAAGGTTCAAAGAATTCAAGGCTGAAGTAGAAAATCAATTGGGCAAAAGTATTAAAGCACTTCGATCCGATAGAGGTGGTGAATACTTGAGTGCTGAATTTCAAGACTATCTAAAAGAGAATGGGATTCTCTCACAGTGGTGTTGGGAAACGGTGGCGGATCCGGATCCCGTCTCCCGACGACGCAGCGGAAGTTTTAAAATTAGCGTCGGGAAACGTTCAATACAGTAAAATCAATACTATAAACCATTCATATGATGATTTTCGGGGTGTTACCTTGCTGGCGTCTAGGCGCCTGGCTCCAACCTGAATCACAGGGAAACTGGCTCTTGTCGGTATGCGGCTGTAGATCGTCAATCAGGTCCACGACCGGAATCGATCTTCCGCTGGCGTCTAGGCGCCTGGCTCCAACCTGAATCACAGGAAAACTGGCTCTTGTCGGTAGGCGGCTGTAGATCGTCAATCAGGTCCACGACCGGAATCGATCTTCCTCCAATCAGCCTACACTAGAAAGCTGATGGATTTTATCATGAACGGATTCTCCTCAACACAGTGATCGAAACAAGTCCGACATGCGAAAACCCGAGCGACGGCGGTGGCGTCGGGCGGTCGGCGGCGGCGTGAGGCGTGTGTGGGAGAGGAGGCGGCTATGTGAGATAGGGTTTGTTGTTGTGTTGTAGTGAATTAAGCCCTAATCACCTTTATTAATTAAGTTGGTAGATGGGCTTGAACCGGTCCATTGGACTTGGGTCAGGCCCAAGTCCTATATGAACATTCAGTTATTTAAATCATCACGGTTTCATCATAACTCCGATGGTCGATCAGATCGGACCGATCGACTCAGTATCCAAAACTGAATATTATGATGCGAAAAACGATTTGTCAGATTACCTAGTCCAAATGACAGTTTTGCCCCTCAACAGTGGGAAATCGCAATTTCACCCCTGTTGACTTTTAGGAAGTCGCACTTCCCAAAATCCTCTTCCTATGCTCAACACATTGAGCTCAGTTTCCGTGTGGGAATCACGAATCCAGTACTTGTGTGACCCTCAATGGTTCAGGGATACAGCTAGCTGTGGGCCCACAACCATTGCGGCTCCGAAATCACAATTTCGGACTTGCCCAACGGATCATGGTAAAGCGCCTAGCAACATCGCGCCATGATCCCCTAGGTATCACTGATAGTGCCTGTAAGAACCAGTTGGTCTTGGTTAGCGTACAATACGGTCCTTTCAATCCATATATCCCGATCAGATCAACGACCATTGGTAAATCGAGAGTCGCTAAAGATCCGATAGCTATGCATACATCTTGGAGATCGAATAGTGACATCGCGAGTGTAACTAGGTAAACCCATTTACCTAAAACACTTCTAGTACTCTGGCCAGAGATTTACACACTATTATCCCCTCAGATAACATAGGATATCCACGCATGTAAGCGAGCGTGAATCCTCGACAACGAAGCATCGACTCCTACATGCATCGGGGTCTCACCCAATCCCGCGCCTAATACCCCAAGTGAGTCGGCAAACGGGTCAAAATGAGACGCCTATCATGTAGAGCATCAATGACGTTTCGAGTCGTGAGGACTAATCAGTACAACCAAGACCTCGGACTTATCCACTCGACAAATGGTAACCACTTGGAAAGTCCGAACGAGGGTAGTTCGATAGATCACCAGGTCACTATCTATCTGCATGCTCAGAACATCACAATGTTCCCTACCAATGAAACACGGTACTTCACATCGCAGATACTAGTCTCAAGCTTGGGCGGCCTTATCCTCATTTTGACGGCCCAATCGACTAGGAACAAGTTCAGAATACACAGTGACTATTAGATGTGTTTCATGATAGCCGTCATACCCACTATCACATCTAACATACACTATGGTGCATTCTAGGTCTTTATCCAACACAATTGTTAACATTATAATCATAATGAAAATAAAGAAAGCCATGAATAAATGCGAATATCATATATAAAGATCGTTTCATACAAGAGTCTATAAACCCACACGCCACAAGTTGGCTAGTTGGGCATCTACTCTAACAATCTCCCACTTGCCCTAAAGCCAACTACTCATCAGACGCAGTCCCATTGTTTCGCGATGTTTTTCAAACAATGGTCCTGGCAAGGGCTTCGTAAGTGGATCAGCAATGTTGTCCGCAGAGGCGACTCTCTCAACTGCTATGTCACCTCTAGCCACAATATCCCGGATTATGTGGTATTTCCTCAGTATATGTTTGGATCTTTGGTGAGACCTAGGCTCCTTTGCTTGCGCAACAGCACCCGTGTTGTCGCAGTACACCGGGACTGGACCAAATCCATTAGGAATGACGCCCAACTCTTGGACGAAATTCCTTATCCAAACGGCCTCCTTAGCAGCAGCTGATGCTGCAATGTACTCAACCTCAGTGGTTGAATCCGCGATGGTGTCTTGCTTGGAACTCTTCCAAGAGACAGCACCACCATTGAGCATGAATACAAATCCAGAGGTTGATTTCGAATCATCCACGTCACACTGGAAGCTAGAATCAGTGTAGCCTTCCAGTTTCAGTTCACCACCCCCGTAGACCATGAACATATTCTTAGTCCTTCGTAAGTACTTAAGAATATCCTTCACAGCCTTCCAATGTAATTGGCCGGGGTTGGCCTGGTAGCGGCTCGTGACACTCAGAGCATATGCGACATCCGGTCTAGTGGAGATCATGCCATACATAATACTACCTATTGCCGAGGCATATGGCACACGTGCCATACTCTCTATCTCCTCATCAGTCTTTGGACACATAGACTTAGATAGAGTGACCCCGTGGCACATAGGTAGGTGTCCTCTCTTGGACTCTTCCATAGAGAACCTCTTAAGTATGGTATCGATGTAGGTGGCTTGGGTGAGTCCGAGCATCCGTTTAGATCTATCCCGATAGATCTGTATTCCAAGAATATAGGATGCTTCACCCATGTCCTTCATCGAAAATCTACTAAACAACCAGACTTTAGTTGATTGCAGCATTCCTACATCATTCCCAATGAGTAGAATGTCATCAACATAAAGTACGAGGACTGTCACAGCACTTTTAACTACCTTCTTATAAACACATGGCTCTTCGGGATTCTTGATGAAACTAAATTCCTTAATTGTTTCATCGAATCTCAGGTTCCAACTTCGCGATGCTTGTTTGAGACCGTATATCGATCTCTGAAGCTTGCATACCTTATGCTCGCTTCCAACAGATGTGAAACCCTCAGGCTGCGTCATATAGATCTCTTCCTTAATGTTTCCATTAAGGAACGCAGTTTTCACATCCATTTGCCATATCTCATAGTCGTACCATGCGGCTATGGCTAACAGTATTCTAATTGACTTGAACATTGCGACGGGCGAGAAGGTTTCATCATAGTCAACACCTTGCCTTTTAGTGTAACCTTTCGCGACCAGTCGCGCCTTGTAGGTCATTACCTTACCATCAGGCCCAAGTTTCCTCTTGTACACCCATTTGCACCCAATAGGAACGATTCCTTCGGGAGGGTTAACGAGAGTCCAAACTTGGTTAGCATGCATTGAGTCAAACTCAGACTGCATTGCTTCAAGCCACAAATTTGAATCAGCATAGGAAATCGCCTCCTTGAAGGTTCAGATCCAACAACTTGATCATCTTGATCATCTTCAAGGAGAAAACCATATCTCTCAGGAGCCCTAGGAACCCTTTCGGATCTCCTAGGTGCGACCATTTCTGGTACTGGCTCTGGAGGTGCAGGAGATTCACCTGGTACTTCAGTTGGTTCTCGAACCTCTTCGAGTTCTACTATTCCGCCCTTTCTATCAAGTAGAAATTCCCTTTCCATAAAGGTGGCATTTCTAGAAACAAACACTTTTGTTTCACTTGGATAGTAGAAGTAGTATCCAATGGAATTCTTTGGATACCCAATGAAGTAGCATAATATGGATCTCGTATCCAGCTTATCTCCCACTTTCTGCTTCACGTAAGCAGGACATCCCCAAATCCTCATAAATGAGTACTTGGGTGGTTTGCCCATCCATATCTCATATGGAGTCTTATCCACTGCCTTAGTGTGGACATTGTTCAACAACATTACCGCCGTTTTGAGCGCATAGCCCCAAAACGAGGTAGGAAGTTCAGTGAAGCTCATCATAGATCGAACCATGTCCAACAAGGTCCGATTACGACGCTCCGCTACACCATTGAGCTGTGTTGTGGCCGGAGGAGTCCACTGTGCGAGAATCCCATTCTCTTTCAGATAGTCTTGAAATTCAGCACTCAAGTATTCACCACCTCGATCGGATCGAAGTGCTTTAATACTTTTTCCTAGTTGATTTTCTACTTCAGCCTTGAATTTTTTGAACCTTTCAAAGGATTCAGACTTGTGCTTCATTAAGTACAAGTACCCATACCTAGAGTGATCGTCGGTAAAGGTGATGAAGTATGTGTGACCGTATTTAGTACCAATACTAAACGGGCCGCACACATCAGTATGGATCAAATCCAATAGGCCTTGAGCACGCTCACCCTTGACCTTGAAGGGTTGCTTAGTCATCTTTCCCTTAAGACAAGATTCACAAGTCGGTAGGGAGTTAATGTCTGACAGATCAAACATGTCACTCCTAACTAACTTGTTCATCCTACTTAGAGAAATATGACCTAGCCTAGCGTGCCAAAGTTGTGCTGGGTTCAAGTTATCGTGTTTCCTTTTAATCGTTGTTGTATGTGTTTCGACATCGCGAGTTGGAACGTCTTTTAATTTTAAGGTGTACAAATCGTTTTCGCGTTCCCCAATACCAATTAAACATTCATTCTTGTAAATATTGCAAATCGAATTAGCAAACATACAAGAATATCCATCACTATCTAGCATAGAAACAGAAATAATGTTCTTTATTAATTCGGGAACAAACAAAACTCGAATTAAGAGACATATTTATTTTGATATAGAACATACCTTTCGCAGTTCGCAAGTGCTCGAGGTACTCCTTGCAGTTCCTCCTCCAATGCCCAGGCTTGTGGCAGTGGTGGCAAACATCCTCAGTCTTGTTTGGCTTGGAAGCCTTTGCCTTGGGCCTCTTGGTGGGCTTTTCCTCCTTCGCAGGGGCAGAACGCTTCTTACCCTTGCGTCTGGGCCCTTTCTTCGCAGAGGAAGAAGAGCCCTTGAGGAGGACGGGCTTGTCCTTCTTTATGGTTCCTTCGAACACTACAAGCATGTTAACCACCTCTTCAAGGGTGGCTGCCAGCTTGTTCATGTTGAAGTTGACCACAAAGGGGTCGAATGCAGCAGGCAGTGAGAGGAGAAGCACATCCACAGACAGCTCGTGTGGAAGTGTGATATCAAGGCCCGACAGCTTTTCAACGAGCCCAATCATACGAACCCCATGCTCGCGGACCGAAGTCCCATCGCGCATGTGGCTCGTCATAAGCTCCTTGACAGCCGTGAACCTCTCATGTTGAGAGTTCTCCCCATACAGTTCTTTGAGATGAAAAAGTATGTCAGCAGCATACTTTGTCTTCTCAAAGCGCCGTTGCATTTCGTTAGACATCGATGCCATCACATAGCATCGAATCTTAAGCTCGTCGTCCCACCATTGCTGAAGCGTCACCAACTCCTCAGGGTTGATATCAGCAGGGGCTTCCTTCAGAGGGCTCTTCTCTATCGTATAAAGAAGTTTCTCCGAAGACAACACAATGTTGAGGTTTCGAAGCCAGTCTTGGTAGTTCAGACAGGTGAACTTGTTGCTATCCAGTATAGCAGCGATTGGGTTTTTGATCGAAGACATTATGTAAGCAGTAATACTGAAAAGAAAACAGACAATCATCACTAACTATATAAAATAATTTCTAAGACATAAAACAAGTTCGTTTAGTTCTATGAATTACCCTCCCACTATTTTAACGATTTCACCACCCTCTAATGAAATCGGGAAAGCAAGTTCCCTTAGTGGGTACACGGAGCCCAATCAAGTGATCATGGTCCCGAATAATATCAGTCAACCATGACCCCCAAAAGGTAGTTTCCAATTGCAACCGGTGCAACCTCCATGTATTCACCTCACGTCCAGTAAGGGCCCAATAATATGACGCCGTTTACTATCACGTGTCAAGATGACCCATCAATGTTGAGTCGTGAAGGACAGTCCCCTTAACGTCCCCAATAATATGAGCCAACGTTAAAGGGAGTTCCAACCGAACTCACAACGAGTGTCAATGGCGTGGACAGCTTTCCGGCATACATGACCCCCTCAATAATATGAGTCGGGCCATGTATACGGGTAGCATCGGCGTACACCCATTGTTGATGGAAGGTAGGGAAATTTAAACAAATTTAATTCCCCTTTGGTTTATCGAATAAACTTTTATCTTGATATTAGTTTTAAATCGTATTTAAAACGAGGGATTTTATTTTCGAAAAGTTTGGTCTCATGCAATATATTTTAAATCATATTTAAAACATGCGGATTCAACTAATTATATATCACATATATAAACATTGGGATGATCGATCGCGAGAGCTATGCGGTCCGTGGTTGCCAATCACGGACCTGGGTCCAATCCTAGGTGAAATGCAATATGCAATGTAATCCTATTACATATGCTTCCGGTTTTACAGATCTTCGGTCTTCAATATCTTTGATCGTCATCGGGCCCACCTGTTGGGGATCCGGATCCGCCCCCCGGCTAGGCAGCGGAAGAACAAAGAAAAAGGCCGGGAGACGATCAATACGAAAAACAACAATTCAATAATCTTCATTCATAGGGTGTTCAAAAACGAATACCTTGCTGGCACTTGTGCCTGGCTCCAACCGGTATTACAAGAACCCGGCTCTTCTCGGTAGATTGCGGTAGTTTACGCCAATCCGGTCCACGACCAGATCCGAGACTCCTTCGTCAGGCTGCACTAGAAGCGCTGACGAGATCAGCACGAACGGATTCTCCTCGTCGAACTGGCCGGAAACAAATTTCCGGCGAAGATCGGCGGCGGCGGCGGCGGCGCGTGGGCGGCGGCGGCAGCGGCGTGAATTGAGAGAGGGAGGCGGCGGTTATGTGCTAGGGTTAGGTCAAGCTATGGGAGAGTTATGACACAAGTGTTTTTTAAATTAAGTCTCTTAATCACAATTAAATAGAGTGTTGGACTTGGACCGGCCCAACGGGCCCGGGTCCAACAATGAACATTCAGTTCATCTCCACCACTGAGACTTCATCGTAACTCCGATCGCTGATCAGATCGGACCGATCGACTCAGTTTCCAAAACTGAATAGTATGATCTGAAAAACAATTTTTCAGAACCCCAGTGCAAAAAGACCGTTTTGCCCCTCAACAGCGGGAAACCCCGGTTTGACCCCTGTTGACTTTTAGGAAGTCGCACATCTCGAAATCCTCTTCTCGTGCTCAACACATTGAGCTGAGTATCCGTGCGGGAATCTCGAATCTAGTACTTGTGTGACCCTCAATGGTTCAGGGATACAGCTAGCCGTGGGCCCACAACCATTGTGGCTCCGGAATCACAATTCCGGACCTGCCCAACGGATCATGGTAAAGCGTCTAGCAACATCGCCCCATGATCCCCTAGGTATCACTGATAGTGCCTGCAAGAACCAGTCGGTCGTGGTTAGCGTACAGTACGGTCCTTTCAATCCATATATCCCGATCAGATCAACGACCATTGGTAAATCGAGAGTCGCTATAGATCCGATAGCTATGTACATCTTGGAGATCAAATAGTGACATCGCGAGTGCAACTAGGTAAACACATTTACCTAAAACACTTCTAGTACTCTGGCCAGAGATTCATACACTATTATCCCCTCAGATAGGATAGGATATCCACGCATGTCTGCGAGCGGTGAATCCTCGACAACGATGCATCGACTCCTACATGCATCGGGGTCTCACCCAATCCCGACGCCTTATGACCCCAAGTGAGTCGGCAAACGGGTCAAAGTGAGACGCCTATCATGTAGAGCCTCAATTACGTTTAGAGTCGTGAGGACTAATCAGTACAACCAAGACCTCGGACTTATCCACTCGACAAATGGTAACCACTTGGAAAGTCCGAACAAGGGTAGTTTGATAGATCACCAGGTCACTATCTATCTGCATGCTCAGAACATCACAATGTTCCCTACCAATGAAACATGGTACTTCGCATCGCAGATACTAGTCTCGAACTCGGGCGGCCTTATCCTCATTTTGACGGCCCAATCGACTAGGAACATGTTCAGAATACACAGTGACTATTAGATGTGTTTCATGATAGCCGTCATACCCACTATCACATCTAACATACGCTTTAGTGCATTCTAGGTATTTACTCAACGCAATTGTTAATCATCATACACACAATGAAAGTAAA
>KQ991104.1:179714-213406 GCA_001598015.1 Dorcoceras hygrometricum | reverse complement strand
TATGTTTGCTAATTCTATTTGCAATATTTACAAGAATGAATGTTTAATTGGAATTGGGGAACGCGAAAACGATCTATACACCTTAAAGTTGAAAGACGTTCCAACTCGTGATGTCGAAACACACACAACAACGATTAAACGGAAACACGATAACTTGAACCCAGCACAACTTTGGCACGCTAGGCTAGGTCACATTTCCCTAAGTAGGATGAACAAGTTAGTTAGGAGTGACTTGTTTGATCTGTCAGACATCAACTCCCTACCGACTTGTGAATCCTGTCTGAAAGGAAAAATGACCAAGCAACCCTTCAAGGGCAAGGGTGAACGTGCCCAAGGCCTATTGGATTTGATCCATACTGATGTGTGCGGCCCGTTTAGTATTGGTACTAAATACGGCCACACATACTTCATCACCTTTACCGATGATTACTCTAGGTACAGGTACTTGTACTTGATGAAGTACAAGTCTGAATCCTTTGAAAAGTTCAAGGAATTCAAGGCTGAAGTAGAAAATCACTTAGGCAAAAGTATTAAGGCACTTCGATCTGATCGAGGTGGTGAATACTTAAGTACTGAGTTTCAAGACTATCTGAAAGAGAATGGGATTCTCTCACACTGGACCCCTCCGGCCACACCACAGCTCAATGGTGTAGCGGAGCGTCGTAATCGGACCTTGTTGGACATGGTTCGATCTATGATGAGCTTCACTGAGCTTCCGACCTTGTTTTGGGGCTATGCGCTCGAAAAGGCGGTAATGTTGTTGAACAATGTCCACACCAAGGCATTGGATAAGACTCCATATGAGATATGGATGGGCAAACCACCCAAGTACTCATTTATGAGGATTTGGAGATGTCCTGCTTATGTGAAGCAGACAGTGGGAGATAAGCTGGATACGAGATCCATCTTATGCTACTTCATTGGGTATCCAAAGAATTCCATTGGATACTATTTCTACTATCCCAGCGAGACGAAAGTGTTTGTCTCTAGGAATGCCACCTTTATGGAAAGGGAATTTCTACTTGATAGAAAGGGCAAAATAGTAGAACTCGGAGAGGTTCGAGAACCAATTGAAGTACCAAGTGAATCTCCCGCACCTACTGAGCCAGTACCAGATATGGTCGCACCTAGGAGATCCGAAAGGATTCCTAGAGCTCCAGAGAGATATGGTTTTCTCCTTGAAGATGATCAAGGTGATCAAGTTGTTGGATCTGATCCAAGAACTTTCAAGGAGGCAATTTCCGATGCTGATTCTAATTTGTGGCTTGAAGCAATGCAGTCTGAGTTTGACTCAATTCATGCTAACCAAGTTTGGACTCTCGTTAACCCTCCCGAAGGAATCGTTCCTATTCGGTGCAAATGGGTGTACAAGAGGAAACTTTGGCCTGATGGTAAGGTAATGACCTACAAGGCACGACTGGTCGCGAAAGGTTACACTCAAAGGCAAGGTGTTGACTATGATGAAACCTTCTCGCCAGTCGCAATGTTCAAGTCGATTAGAATTTTGTTAGCCATAGCCGCATGGTACGACTATGAGATATGGCAAATGGATGTGAAAACTGCGTTCCTTAATGGAAACATTAAGGAAGAGATCTATATGACGCAGCCTGAGGGTTTCACATCTGTTGGAAGCGAGCATAAGGTATGCAAGCTTCAAAGATCGATCTACGGTCTCAAACAAGCATCGCGAAGATGGAACCTGAGATTCGATGAAACAATTAAGGAATTTGGTTTCATCAAGAATCCCGAGGAGCCATGTGTCTATAAAAAGGTAGTTAAAAGCGCTGTGATGTTCCTCGTACTTTATGTTGATGACATTCTACTCATTGGGAATGATGTAGGAATGTTGCAGTCAACTAAAGTATGGTAGTCTAGTAGATTTTCGATGAAGGACATGGGTGAAGCATCTTATATTCTTGTAATACAGATCTATCGGGATAGATCTAAACGGATGCTCGGACTCATCCAAGCTACCTACATCGATACCATACTTAAGAGGTTCTCTATGGAAGAGTCCAAGAGAGGACACCTACCTATGTGCCACGGGGTAACTCTATCCAAGTCTATGTGTCCAAAGACTGATGAGGAGATAGAGAGTATGGCACGTGTACCATATGCCTCGGCTATAGGTAGTATTATGTATGGCATGATCTCGACTAGACCGGACATCGCATATGCTCTGATTTTCATGAGCCGCTACCAGGCCAACCCCGGCCAATTGCATTGGAAGGCCGTGAAGGATATTCTTAAGTACTTGCGAAGGACTAAGAATATGTTCATGGTCTATGGGGGTGGTGAACTGAAACTGGAAGGCTACACTGATTCTAGCTTCCAGTGTGACGTGGATGATTCGAAATCAACCTCTGGATTTGTATTCATGCTCAATGGTGGTGCTGTCTCTTGGAAGAGTTCCAAGCAAGACACCATCGCGGATTCAACCACTGAGGTTGAGTACATTGCAGCATCAGCTGCTGCTAAGGAGGCCATTTGGATAAGGAATTTCGTCCAAGAGTTGGGCGTCATTCCTAATGGAGTTGGTCCAGTCCCGATGTACTGCGACAACACGGGTGCCGTTGCGCAAGCAAAGGAGCCCAGGTCTCACCAAAGATCCAAACACATACCGAGGAAATACCACATAATCCGGGATATTGTGGCTAGAGGTGACATAGCAGTTGAGAGAATCGCCTCTGCAGAAAACGTTGCTGATCCACTTACGAAGCCCTGCCAGGACCCTTGTTTGAAAAACATCACGAAACAATTATCGGATCTATAGCGACTCTCGATTTACCAATGGTCGTTGATCTGATCGGGATATATGGATTGAAAGGACCGTACTGTACGCTAACCACGACCAACTGGTTCTTGCAGGCACTATCAATGATACCTAGGGGATCATGGGGCGATGTTGCTAGACGCTTTACCATGATCCGTTGGGCAGGTCCGGAATTGTGATTCCGGAGCCACAATGGTTGTGGGCCCACGGCTAGCTGTATCCCTGAACCATTGAGGGTCACACAAGTACTAGATTCGAGATTCCCGCACGGATACTTAACTCAATGTGTTGAGCATGAGAAGAGGATTTCGGGAAGTGCGACTTCCTAAAAGTCAATAGGGGTCAAACCGAGGTTTCCCGCTGTTGAGGGGCAAAACGGTCATTTTGCACTGGGATTCTGAAAAACGGTTTTTCAGATCATATTATTCAGTTTCGGAAACTGAGTCGATCCGTCTGATCTGATCGGCGATCGGAGTTACGGTGAAGTCTCGGTGTTGGAGATGAACTGAATGTTCATCGTTGGACCCGGGCCCTTTGGGCCGGTCCAAGTGCAACACTTAAATCTATTTAATTAGACTTAAGCAAGACTTAACATATAACAAAACACTTGACACTCCCAAAACCCTAGTGCTAGCCGCCTCCCTCCTCTCCACACACGCCGCCTTGCGCCGCCGCCGCCTCGAGTCGCCGGAATTCGTTCCGGCCGATTCGACGAGGAGAATCCGTTCGTGCAGAATTCGTCAGTGCTTCTAGTGCAGGCTGACGAAGGAGTCTCGGTTCTAGTCGTGGACCGGATTGGCGATTATCTACCGCAATCTACCGAGAAGAGCCGGGTTCTTGTAATTCCGGTTGGAGCCAGGCACAAGTGCCAGCAAGGTATTCGTTTTTGAACGCCCTATGAATGACGATTATTGAATTGTCTATTTTTCGTATTGATCGTCTCCCGGCCTTTTTTCTATGTTCTTCCGCTGCCTCGCCGGGGGGTCGGATCCGGGATCCCCAACAGTTGGAGCCAGGCAAAAGTGCCAGCAAGGTAATCACCTAAACATCCTATGAATGTCGTAGTTTGTTATTGAATTTTTCGATTGATCATCTCCCGGCATCTGTTTTCTGTTCTTCCGCTGCCTAGCCGGGGGGGTCGATCCGGATTCCCAACGGAAACTGGATACTCAATCGAAGCCAAGTCCTCTAATATAAGTCAAAGCTGATCACAGCTGAAAAAACTTTCGTATTGATCGTCTCCCGGCCTTTTTTCTATGTTCTTCCGCTGCCTCGCCGGGGGGCGGATCCGGATCCCCAACAGTTGGAGCCAGGCAAAAGTGCCAGCAAGGTAATCACCTAAACATCCTATGAATGTCGTAGTTTGTTATTGAATTTTTCGTATTGATCATCTCCCGGCATCTGTTTTCTGTTCTTCCGCTGCCTAGCCGGGGGGGCGGATCCGGATTCCCAACAGGAAACTGGATACTCAATCGAAGACCAAGTCCTCTAATATAAGTCAAAGCTGATCACAGCTGAAAAAATAGTATCCACCACACTTAATCCATCACGACTGGTATTCCCGCTCGCAAACAGATCTTGCAACAGATCTCTCTCTAAGCCAGAACAAATCTCTACTAACTCAAACGACGTCGCAGAGAACTACTGTCGCAACTGGACACATCACCCGCTACTCACTGCTGAACACTAACCACCATCTGTTAGCAACGCTACAACAGATCTCTCACACAGCTGACGCTAACGCAACTCACAGCTGAGTCTTCTTCGCAAATCCAAAACGTTGTCGTTCCAACTAATCCAAACGACGACGTAGAACTACTCACTACTGAAACACGCTAGCGCGCTCTCTACTGCTCAGCGACAACAGATCTTGCTACGACTGCTGAACACAACCACCCAGCGACAACTGCTGACGTCACCACTGCTGAACTCTAACATTCAGCGATGACCCGCGCTAACTGTTGAACAGATTCCGCACCAACTTCAATCTCTCCAGAACTATTCTAAGGGCTAAAACAAAACCCGATAGCTTCTCCAAGATCAACAACTCAAAGCTGATCTTGAAAAAACCCGATTAATTAACTCAATTAATCTTATCAGCTTTCAGGTCTCACATCTCTCCCCACTAAAACAGGATTTCGTCCTCGAAATCAATTAACTCCAAAACAAGAGTTCAAGATAACTGGGGAAAGAAGCACAAGCAACCAACTACTGGAACAAAAGCAACATCTACTCAAATAGATGCGGCCACTCACACTGCATCTTCTTTTCCAGTTCCCAAGTAGCTTCTTCTATACCATGCTTTCTCCACTGAACCATCACCAAGGGAATGGTTTTATTCCTCAGTTGTTTCTCTTTTCTATCCAAGATATACAAGGGATACTCAACATAGCTCAAAGGCCGATCTAACACTACCTCGTCAGTTTTCAACACATGCGAGGGATCTGGCTCGTACTTCCTCAACATCGAAACATGAAACACATCATGTAATGAAGACAAATCTGATGGCAACAACAGCCGATAAGCCAAAGGACCAATCCTCTCTAAGATCTCATAAGGACCAACATAACGAGGAGCTAACTTTCCCTTGAGACCAAATCTCATAACACTGCGGAAAGGAGAAACCTTAAGGAAAACTAGATCACCAACCTCAAACTCTAAAGGTCTGCGCCTCTTATTCGCATAACTGGCTTGGTGATCTTAAGCAGCTTTCATTCTCTGGTGAATCAAGTCCACCTGATCTCTCATCTGCTGCACAAACTCTGGGGAAGACAGCTGCTTCTCCCCCACTTCTTCCCAACACACTGGCGATCTACACTTTCTGCCATACAAAGCTTCAAACGGTGCCATGCCAATCGTGACCTGATAGCTGTTATTATAGGAAAAACTCAACCAAAAGACAAACGAGTCTTGCCAGCTACCACTGAAGTCCATCACAACAGCCCTCAACATATCCTCTAAAAATCTGGATAGTTCTTCGCCATCTTCTTCAAAGAATAGCTCATGTTGTAGGGAATGAAGTGCGCAGACTTCGACAATCTATCTATCACAACCCACATAGCATCACAACCTCTTCTGGGACGAGGCAAATGCGTGACAAAATCCATAGCTATGTGCTCCCAATTCCATTGGGGCACTTCCAGGCTTTGCAACAGACCACTAGGTCTCATCCTCTCTACCTTGACTTGCTGACAATTCAGACATCGGGCTACAAAATCTGCAACATCACTCTTCAAACCTGCCAACCAGGAATGCTGCTTCAAGGAATGATACATCTTCCTTGCACCAGGATGGACACTGTATCTACTGCAGTGCGCTTCTCGCAAGATCTCTTCCTTCAAATCAATCAGATTTGGCACAACAAGCCTGCCACGAAACCTCAAACAACCATCAGAAGAGACAGTATAGTCTTCCAACTGTCCAGCTCTCACCTTCATCTTCAACTCATGGATTGATGGATCAGTCCTCTGAGCTGATCGAATGCTAGAAACAATCTGTGGCTCAACTTGGAAAGAAGACACCACAACATAATCCTCAGCGGGGTAAAACCTCCAACCAGTAGTGTTAAGATGCTCATGGACCTTCGAAATCTGCATCGAAGCCAGCATTGCTACTTGAGCCTTTCGGCTCAATGCATCAGCAACTACATTCATCTTCCAGGATGGTATTTGAGTGCCTCAGTGGAATTTGGAGCACGTCGCCATGGACTTTGTGACTCATTTACCTCGATCGAGTAGGGGATGTGATGCGATTTGGGTGGTGATTGATAGACTTTCGAAGTCAGCCCATTTTATTCTCTATGATGTGAGATGTTCGATGAAGAAAATGGCGAGACTGTACATCGACCATGTGGTGAGATTGCATGGAGTGCCTGTTTCGATAGTGTTAGATAGAGATCCAAGATTCACTTCCCGATTTTGGAAGAGTTTGCAAGCAGCTATGGGTTCAAGATTGGCTATGAGTACATCGCATCACTCTCAGACAGATGGCCAATCCGAGAGGACCATTCAGACTTTCGAAGATATGTTGCGAGCAATAGTGATGGATTTCAGTGGTGGCTGGCAGGATTCGTTATCCTTGATTGAGTTTTCTTATAACAACAGCTACCAAGTGACTATTGGGATGGCACCATTTGAAGCGTTGTATGGTCGCAAGTGTAGATCTCCGATCTGTTGGGAAGAAGTTGGTGAGAGACAGCTTTCTACCCCTGAATTTGTGAAGCACATGAAGGATCAGATTGAGTTGATTCGGAGCAGAATGAAGGATGCACAAGATCGCTATGCTAGCTATGCTAACAGAAGGCGTAGGCCTTTGGAATTTGAAGTTGGCGATCGAGTATTTCTCAAGATTTCTCCTTTCAAGAGTGTTATGAGATTCAGATTTAAGGGCAATTTGGCTCCTAGATTCGTTTGTCCCTTTGAGATTGTTGAGCGGATTGGACAGTTGGCTTATAGATTGCTGCTGCCTGAAGAATTAGCAGCGATGCATGATGTTTTTCATGTATCAATGTTGAGGAAATATGAGCCAGATCCATCCCATGTGTTGAGCTATGTTGAATATCCAGTGCAGATTCTGGACAAAAAGGAGAAGCAGCTGAGGAATAAGATTATTCCGTTGGTGATGGTCCAATGGAGTAAGCATGGCCGAGAGGAAGCTACCTGGGAAGTGGAAGAGAAGATGAGACAAGAGTGGCCTCATCTGTTTGAGCTTTGGTAGTGGAAATTCCAGGTAATTTCTGGTGTTTGCTTTGAGCTCTAGTTTTGTGAATTGTTGGTGTTTTCTGGTGTTTTGTTGATTCTTCCCTTTGTTTACCTTTGATTTCGAGGACGAAATCTCTTAAGGTGGGGAGAACGTGAGGATTGAGATTCGGTGATTAGTGATTAATCTGATTTGGTTAAGGATTATTCACGGGAGACGTGATTATTGAATTTCATATTTGGGAATTTTTGGGATTTTTGGTTGGTGATTTTCAGATTTGGCGTACAGCTGATCAGATTTGAGTCGCTAGACGCTATCGTGTGAAATCTGCGTCAAATTTGGAGTTGTTTTGATGAGTTTTTCTATCGGGAACTTATTCCAGTAAGAATTCAGATTTGAGGTCTATCGTTGGAAGAATATAAGCTTTTAGAATTCTTGCGCGGGAAATAACAGGAATCAGATTTGAGGTATACATGAGATAACAGATTTGAGTAATTAAATCTGGCGCGAGAAATAATGCGACGTCGTTTCGCATTATCAGATTGACGCTAGCGAGTGGAATCCGTTAGCGGGTGTGTGCAGATGTTACAGTCAACGAGGAGATGCCACGTGTTAGTCAATGTTTCTACGTTGACCGGTTCGGTTCGTGGAGTAGACCGGAGCGGTTCAGTGTTGCCCATATCTGGATGAGCGTGATCATATTTGAGTTCTAGGATCTGTTTCAGATTCGAGATAGTGTGACATAGTTTTGGCTTAGTTAGCGGAACCCTGATGCTATGTCATTTTGATTAGTAGTGCGACGCCGTTTTGATAGTAACGCGTGCGTTTTGCGTTAGCGTTGACAACTCAAATTTGAGTTAGCGCCAGGATCTGTTTAGCGCTAGGATCTGTCTATGTCGGTGATTGACTTTCACTGTAGATTTTGACCGAGAGATTTATATACAAGTGTTGACCAACACTTAGAGTATTTTTGACCCCGATATTCTCTATCTTCTTCCCCGTCAACCCTCGAATTGTACTGTTCATCCGAACCCTTATTCGTTAGACTTTCGACGATTTACGCCGCCATTTGGAGCAAGATTGGTGGCACTGAGCTCGTCTCCTTCAGACCTTTCGATTGATACCAGTTAGGAGACCTGAGTCGACGTTTAGAGGGAGCGCGAAGAAGCTATGTTGTTCGAACATTTTCGCGAAGTAAAACCCGAGAGTTCTTCAGTTCTTCTGAGCTTCTGTTGAGCTCCCAGGAAGTTCCTGCTGTGTTTGTCGAGATCAGCGAGGAATCATTTTTGTGCAGGCTGAGGTTGTCGTGCCCTGGTGAGATCTGTTGAGGTAGAAACTGAGATCTGAGGTACGAATTGAGCTTCTGTCAATAGCTTTGGGCATAAGCGTGTTAGTATTTTGAGGCATGAATTGTGTTCTGTGAATACGTGAACAGATTTGGTTTCTGTGACTTCTTGTTTATTCTGTTTACGTGAATTATTGTATGCTGGAATCTTATTTGAATTATATTGGCATTCATGCATACATATTGAGCCTGATGATTGATTGATGACCTGAATAAGAGCCACGTTGTGATCGGCAGACAGAATTGTCGTGCCTGAAAGGTCCAACGCTATCATCGGAGTGGTGACCGACTGATTGGTTGTGTCTGAATACCACCGAGCTGTGATGACTCACGGGCCTGAATATCACGGATCGATGATTTCCCAGGCTGATTGGCTGTGCGTGGTATAGAGGCTCGCTTGAGATATTTCCAGCTTACTCGTTGGCCTTGATGACTAATTCCTTGACAGCCACTTGCATTTCATGACTTAGAATGCTGCATGTTTATGATTTGCTGTTTACCTAGTGCTCTTCGTACTGAGGTTTGACCTCGTATTCTTTTCCTGTTTTTGGTATCACGGATCGATGATTTCCCAGGCTGATTGGCTGTGCGTGGTATAGAGGCTCGCTTGAGATATTTCCAGCTTACTCGTTGGCCTTGATGACTAATTCCTTGACAGCCACTTGCATTTCATGACTTAGAATGCTGCATGTTTATGATTTGCTGTTTACCTAGTGCTCTTCGTACTGAGGTTTGACCTCGTATTCTTTTCCTGTTTTTGGATTCCTTGGGTTTGTTTTGCCCATTGCAGGTTCTTCAGGTAACCAGGCTGGACAGATTGGAGCTCCAGCTGGTCGGTCCCCATTTTGATTGAGTCACAGTTGTATTTTATTTTGTATTAAACCAGGGGATGCCCTGTGTTTTAATGTATTTTGGAAATCGGTTGTATGAGATTATTTGTTTACCTGTTGTGGTGGATTTTGAGTCAAATACTATTTTGATTATGTATATTTTGAATGAATGATTTGTGTTCAGGCCCAAACATTTGAAAAAATTTTAAGTCCTATTTTAATGCTTCCGCAATTATATGCTTATTTGTGTTGTTAATCTCCGTTGATTATCACGGTCCTGACATGAGTGCTGGGCAGTTCTGGTTAGTTGTATTCAGTTTTGGTAGTGAAATCTGGTGGTCGCGCACTATTTGGTTACGCGTGTTGGAAGTTCTACGCGGGTAGTGATGCGACATTGTTTTGGGATAAGCCAGATTTGAGTTGCGAGCGTGGTTAGTGAAACGTGGACATGTCCGGTTTGTTGTTCTGGTTCGTAGTTATGGGGTAGACCGGCGCGGTTTAGAGATTTCAGATTTGGAGGGTTTTGTGAGTCATATCTGAGAACGCGATGCGATGCTGTTTAGTAATTCAGACTTGGCTAGAGAGATGACGTGTCCTAGCGAGCGAGCGGTCCTCGGTGCGACGTCGATTGGATGAGTTCCAAAAATGTTTTAGCGCAGAGTACAGATCTGGAGTGATACTCAGATCTGAGTTGGGGTTAGATTGGATCTTAAGTTGTCGGTGACTATTGTCTGTCAGATCTGGGAGACTTAAGTTGTTTTAAATAGAGGACTTTGACTCTGGTCTCGCCATTATCTCTTCCCGACACTTAGAAATATTTCTCGAAAGATAACTCTGTCGCAATACCCTAGCTACTGTTCACTCAACCTTATTTTCTTTGATTATCGATGGTAGACAGCTCCGACTGAAGTGAGAGTGGTAGCGCTGGACTCTTTTTGCTAAGGTGCTTCGTTCTGTACCGTTTTTGCAGGCTTGGGTTAAGCTTGAAGAGGATCGCGATGGAAGCGACTCTGTTTAGTCTGTTAGCATAAGCGCATATTTGCTTCTGCTGTTAAGGTAGCTCGTTGGGTAAGTGTTAGTTCCTACCTTGTGCTTCGTTTAGAGCTCTTTGTTGAGCTAGATGGGTAGGACAGAGCTGGTGGAGCTCGTAGCTCCCAGTTTGTGGTTACTGTGCTACTGTCCCTGAGTCGTTGCTTGTATTTGGTTTATCAGGTATCAGATCTGTGCGCTTGGGACCCTGTTTGTAGTAATTGTAGCTCAGAACCAAGGTATGGATGTGAGCTTGTTTGACAGCGTTGAATTTGGCATGTATATTATGTGTGCTGCTGTGTATGCATATGTGCTGTTATTGCTTGCCTCTGTTGTGTTGTTTATTGAAAGCTGTTTCATTGCATACACATTATTCATGTTGAGCTCAGATCTTGCTATCCTTGCTTGTTGTATTGATCTGTGTGTACCAGGATGCCTGTTTTAGAGGCCGAGCGGGTAACTCCCATCACCCTCATCTCCCTGCTGGGACTTGTTAGCCACTATGAGCGGAGTGGTAGCTCCTACATCTCATGAGTTGGGCAACAGCAGGTTGAGCTATGTTCTGCATCTGGTACCGTGAGTTGAGGCGAGTGGGTAGCTCCCATATACTCACACACCCTGTGGCCACTATCCTCCAGTTGATTGGATTCAGTTGTTGAGCAGTTCTTTCAGATCCTTTGGCTCCCTGCCTTTGGTTGTAGCCTTGTTCTCATGCATAGCATTTGAATTTTATCTATTGCTATTTAACTGTTGTTTTTCAGTTGCTCTCCGTACTGGGGCTTGAACCCTTGTCCCTTTGGGGCTGGTTGTCCTGTTGCCTGTGTGTGTTTTCAGGTTATCATGGTTTCACTGTTGGTCGTGAAGTTGATCCAGCTGGTAATGCCCCATGAGGTGGATAGAGTATCCCAGTCATATGTAGTAGATACATATGATATTTTCGTTATATTGTATTTTATCTATGTTGAGCGAGAGACTCATCTTTATGTTGATTGAGAGTCCCTCTATGTTGTATCGTTGTTTTATGTTGCATTGGATTTTCAGCGTTGTAAAACCAGTATATTGAATAACAATGTATTTTAAATTTGTTTTCTAAGTCAGGCCAAAAGCAAAAATTTTAGCCACTGTTTTAATGCTTCCTCTATTGTGTTTTATGTGGTTTTACTCTGATTGAGCACGAGGCCTGACACGACCGGACCTGGGGGAGGTCCTTCCGCAGGGTTTCGACCAAGGGCGGCTGAAACAGGTTGGTTGAAGGGATTGGTTGGCGAGCGTGTCGTAGGCGGCGGCTTGGGTTGGTGTTTAGGTTTTGGCCGGTTCGGTTGGGCTGGCTGGGTCGGTCCAGTCGGGCCGAGACGGATCAGTCGAGGGGCGGGTCAAATTATTTTCAGTTTGGTCTGAGTTATTTATTTCTGGATCGGATATTTTTATTATTAAGTTTAAATTCTATTTTAAGCGTTTTGGGCCGAATATTTTTAAGTCAACTTTTAAAGTCAAAATTCCCTTTAGCTATGGGCCTAATAAGTTGTATTAAGTTTTAAAGTTACATTTTTAATTTATGAGACTGATATTTTAGCAAATTTTAATGTTTGATTTCTAAGTTATAGGAACGAGTACTTTTAACTATTTTGAAATGAAATTTTTATTTTAATGGGCCAAGTTGAGTTTTGGGTTAAGTTACATCTTAAGATCGGGTCTAGGCTTTGGGCTTAGAGTTAGTGGGCCAGTCACTTGAACCAGTCCTTGACCGGGGGAAGAAAATGTAGAAGTCCATAAATATATATTTAATTATATATAGTATTTTGCGTATATGAATATGCATTTGCTTAAATTAAATTAAATATATATTGATGGGCTAAGCTTTTTAAATTGTATGTTTTACGACGTACACGCATCATGAAATCTTTATGTAATGTTAATGAATGTAAGGAAAGAAAATATTTTTGAGGGATTGAATTGGTTGTGGAAAGTAATGATGAGCGGAATCGGGATGCCGGACCCGATGAATCTCTGTTAATGTTATATGAGCTTATGGATCCATGTGTTCACGGCATGGTGAAGTGGCAGCATAGAGGTGTGAGGGATCCTGAGGTAAGGTCGGGTGAATAGCATCGCCACGTACGGTGGTTTTTATGATTGATCAATCGTTAATGTAATGGCCCACACATCATGGATACGACTCACACGTCTATTACATTATGTTATGTTCATACCTCATTATGTTATGATATACGATTATATACTGTTACGAGTGCTTTTGAGCCATGGTTTACGATCATTCATGCATGCATGTTTTAAGTTACTTTACGTTATTTATGTGCTTGCATGCAATTTTTTTATATGCACCTTGTTAGTATTAGATAGAGCATGTTGGACCTTTAGGCACACTAAGTTTAAATGGTGAAGGTGATCCTACTATCGATTTTATGTCGACGGGTGATGAGGACCTATGATCTTCCGCTGCAGCTGCTACCCCGTGACCACTCATATTATTTCATGTTATTTTATTAAACATGTTCATATTTTCGCAACAATTTATTTACTCTGATTTTAAGACAGAAAGAATGATATGATTTTTGAAATATTTATTTATTTATGTTTTAAAGTGATTTTGAGAAAAGATTTTAATGTTTGAATTATAATTTTTAAAAAATGTTTATTCCGCATTTTATTTAAAAAAAATTCTAGAGTTTCAGTTTATTTCACCACTGCCTTGTTCAAGGCATCAGCATAAATAACAGGGGAACCAGACATCACCAAAGGATAGAGTTCCTCACTTAAGAACTCTAGAATCTTATTTCTTTTGCCCTCTCATGACTAGCAATGTGGGCGGCATAAGAAAGAAGAGAAAAAAATTGTTTGGCATACTCAGCCACTTTCAAATTATCTTGGAACAAATTGGTGAATTCATGCTCTTTAGCGTTGATGTACGACTTTGGTATGTACTCCTATCTAAAAGCAGCACAAAAACTCCCCCAAGAGATCTCGATGACCATCTCTGTCATGGCTCGGGAAGCACCTCTCCACCAACGTTGTGCATTATCCCTCAACTGGAAGTTAGCCAAGCTCAGTCTACGCTCCTCGTCGTAGTTAACTCTATTAGATATCCCTTCCATAAGACTCCTAGACTCGAGTGAACTCGCAAAGAAATTGAGCTTATCCTAGTTTAAGCTCTGATACCAAAATATAAGGCCCGGTTCTCTTAATCGGAGAATAAGCACGAATAAACAATAAAATACAAAAGCTTACAAGCGGGTAAAGCTCTGATACAAAAATTTCAACCCCCGGTATCCGAATCGATGAAATATATATATATATATATATATATATATATAGTAATATATATATATATATATATATAGTATAAACTCGATCAATCCCTCGGGGCACCACTAGCTGACACACCACCTGGGCCAGTCGATGCACCTTGGGAACCTGAATGGCACAAAAACAACCAAACAGCTCCGGAGGGACATGGGTCAAACCCTAGTACGGAGAACAATCATAAAAAACAAGCAGATAGCACAAGATATAAAACAATATGCAATGCATTCAAGGTGAAAGGATAATCAATGCTCAAGGAACAGCTAAACAGCTTGCGATCAAACAGTCGTGGCCACAGCGCATGAGAGTATGGGAGCTACCCACTCTTCTGGCACAAGGTACTAGGAGTACAAAGCAACAGATCAAACCGCTGGTGCCCTAAGCTGATGAGAGCGTGGGAGCTACCCACTCGTCCTATAGCGGAAAAACAACTCACAGAATGGAGAAGAGACTGGATGAAGCTACCCGAACGCGCTCATTTATTTCACAAAGACAGCTCATGGTACTAACAGATTAGCAACAATAATTGGCTATAAAGGGTACAAGCCGAACATGAGATGCGTGTATTGCAAAGCCATCAGCTTGCAACATATAATCTCAGAACATAAGAAAGCGACTACAGAAAATAAGCACGCATACACACTGCTCAACATACCAGCACGAATAATGAATATCCATGCCCATCTCAAAGCATAAATATAAGCATCCATACCTCAGCTCCTGACCAACAATACCTCAAGAAGCTAGCATGAGAAGAACAGAGAACCAACACTAGATATCTCACAATCTGAAATCAACAGCTCTGGTCAGATGTTTACCATTTTCCTACAGCTCTCATGGAGAAATCTTGACAGAGACGTTCAGACGACTAAAAGGCTTCATCCTACTCAACTATATGAAATCTTCTCGGGCAGACTACGACGGAAAACAGAAGTGGGAGTTACCAGCTCAGTCCAGCACGGACCTACACCCCAAATACGATAACTGGTTCTAATCGAGTCTAAGAACAAGAACTAACACTTACCCAGATGCTACCTGAACCCGAAGACCATCTTGACGGAATTGTGAAAAGTAGTACGCCTCGACTATCGTCGCACTCACACTTCCAGCCAACCAACAGCTCCATGAATGGTATATAAAGAACGAGCTTGACGAGAGTAACTTAAAGATACCAGCCTTGCTCCAAGTTGAAACATCTATTGTCGGCAATCGGAGAAGATAGGTTTCGGTGAACAGTGACAAGGGTTTCATGACATGATAAGGTTTCGAGCTCTCGAGGAACGAAAAATCTCTAAGTGTTGGAAAATAGTGGCTAACACTTGGTCAAAGTCAATATTTATATAACTTATGTCACGTGATCTGATCTACAGTAGCCACCGACCAGCTTAGTACTCAAAGCCGATAACAGCTTAGGTGCAGCTCAGAACGCTCACTCAAACAACAGGTGTACACAGCAGATCTCACTCACAACCAGATCCGCTTGCAGGACAGATCACGCTAGCTATCAGATCATGCTCCCTCGCCAAACATATTACGCTCAGAGATCAACTCTCTCAAGCAATTCAGCTCTCGTACACTGAACAGCTATCGTGCACATCTTAGCTCCCATGCACATAGATCTCGCTGCACGTACTCAGACTAGCTAGTGATGGTCAAATTAGTTTGTGATGGTAAACTCATATTTCAACGGTCAACTCAGCTTGCGACGCAATCCCAACTGTATCAGACCAGATCACGCATTCCAAATAGTTCTCGTCAAAGCTGAAACCACATATAGCTCTCTTCCGGTCTGATAACCACGAATATCTCTCGTCTAATGAGGACTATTCTATCAACTTACGCCAACGTTGATTTCCACTAACTAGTGCAGCACAAAACACATGATATGAAAGATCAGATCAGGGCACCCATAAAATACCCAAGCTAAATACAGCTTACGATCCAGCTCCTAACAGCTTACACTAATACAGCAAAATCCCAGACCTGATCGATTCTACGTTGTTTCCATGAAACACCTCATAACCAAAAGCAGTGAAATGCCCAGCAAATCATTTTAGCTCAGATCTGATCCACTCATACGCGCATGATCTGATCCATTCTAAACCCGATTAATGTCCTAATTTATCACGTAATCTTACACAGACCTCACAAGTGGGTAGCTCCCACCCCTCAAAGAGATGAAAGGCACCAGTTGGGTTGAACTTGATGAATTTGTGCTGCTGGTACTACATGTGGGATGACTGGGTAGCTCCCACACTCTCACATATGTTGTGGCCACTGATATATTTTATTGTTAGCTGAGTCGCTGTGCTTTGGATTTCGATAATTCGTTGTACCGTCCATGCATTACACGACATGATATATTGCATGTTTTATTCGATTGTTGTATTATGATTGCTCTTTTACTAACGTTTGACCTCATTATTTTCCTTTGGTCCTGGTTTGGTCGTGTGTTTGTCCACTGTAGGTTTTTCAGGTAGATCAGCTGTTCCAAGTGATGCGTCAGTTGGTGGAGCCACTTAGGCAGTTGGATGTCCCAGTTATGTATATATTGTATCAAGTCATTGTCAGGATGCCCTGTGTAACTGTTCTATTGCTGATTCGTCTATTGTCTTGATATATACATTTGAGTTACTGGGTTGTACTGTTGGCTTTTGAATCAAAGTCTGTATTTTAAGTATGTGACTATTTTGAAAGTGTATTTTATGTTCAAGCCAAAAGAAAAGTTTAACCACTTTTTAAGCTTCTGCATTTAATTGTGCGCTTATTTTTGTATTATGAGCACTAGGCCTGACATCATCGTCCTGGCTATCATAGAAAATCCTTCAATGAACGCGGGTAATTGTGAGGACTATAAATTGTTAGATGGTGATTAATCAGTTAATCATATCAGGATGAGGATTAACCAAGGGACACGTGAACTGTCGGGTATTCAGCTTAGGTGGATTTGCGTATGTTGTTGATCATCTTCGGATGGGACATAGAGCGGATCAGGTGTGAGCTGTTGGAATTTCAAAATGATGGAAAACATCTTACAGGTGTGCGAGCTATTGGTAATGTGTGGACCGGCTCGGTTCGTGGTTTGGGGAAGACCAGTTCATGGTTTCCAGTTTAGGCAAGAACTGGAGGTGTGGGAGCTGGCCTAAGTACGCGTGAGCTGGTTGTACTGAGCTGGAGGCAGTGCGACATCGTTTAGTGACATCAGTTTAGACGTTGGTTGAGTGTAATCTGTGTTGGCGACGTGATCTGAATGCACAAGATGTTTGGGCGTAATATTTCCAACGAGTGTGAACAGCTGTGCGCACCAGCTTGGGGAAACTGTGTGCTGGTATTTGCCCGAGCTGGTATCAGCTTTGATGTGAGCTGGTCAGTGGCATTGTAGCAGATCACGAGACTTAGTGTTATGGATTGACTTTGACTGTGTACACCATTATCATTTAACACTTAACCAATTTCAGACCATATATCCATTATCTTCCAAAGAGCCATCGACGTTTACTGTTCCCAAAACCCTTACTGTTCAACTGAACCCTATTTCTTCCGATTGCCGTCGATTTATGTTGTCGTTTAGAGCAAAGCTGGTGGCGCTGGGTTCCTCTCTCCAATACCATTCGTTTGGTACCACTTTGGAGTCTGGGTCAACTTGTCTAGGAAGCGCGACGTGATTGAAGCGTTCGAACATTTTGTGGTTTTCGGCCGATAGTTCTCCCGTTCCTTTAGCGCATTTGGGTAAGCGTTGGTTCTTGTTTTACATTTTGATTAGAGCTGGTTATTATGTTTGAGGTGTTGGTTGGAGCTGGTGGAGTTGGTAGCTCCCAGTTCCGTTCGGTTGAATTTGTCCTTGAGCTTTTATAGTTTGGTTGAGCAGGTTTTAGCACTGTGGTTGAATGAGAAGCTTCTGTTGAGTTTCGCCGTGAGATGTGGTGTATTAGATTTGCACGGACTGTTGGTGCTTTGCTCTCGTGTGATCTGTTGAGGTAGTAGCCGTGAGTTAATAGCCGTGTAGAGAGGAAGGTACGGGTGAGCTCATATTAGCAGCTTTAATATCAGCTAGAGAATATTTCCACTCGTGTATGAGCTGTTGTGATTATGTGCTAGATGGGACGCTTGGATGGACAAATTAGGATGATGATTCGTGTGCTTAATTGCCTATGTGTGTGACTTATATGAATTGTTGTGAGTATAATTTTACTTGGCATTCATTCATAGCATATTGAGCCTGCTTCTTTGAGAATGTGAGTATTGAGATTCGATAATTAGTGATTAACCAGTTTTGGTTGAGGATTAGTCACGGTATACGTGACTATCGAATTTCAGATTTGAAAATTTTGGTCGAATCTGGTTGGTGAATATTCAGATTTGATGTGAAGCTGATCAGATTTGAGTTGCTGGTCGTTATCGGGTGAAATCTGCATCGAATTTGGAGTTGTTTTAATAAGTGTTTTTATCGGGATCTGATTCTGGAAATAATTCAGATTTGAGTAGTCATATGTGGCGCTAGCGAGTGGGATCTGGTAGGGGGCTACAGCAGATGCGAGAGCCATCGAGGAGATGCCACGTGTTAGTCAACGTTTTTAGTGTTGACCGGTTCAGTGTTGTTCGGATCTGAGTGAGCGTGAGCAGATCTGAGTGCTGGGATCTGTTTCGCCAATGCGACGTCGTTTTGCTAGTGTTAGCGGGAACTCCTGATGCGACGCCGTATTGTTTAGTAGCGCGTTAGCGGTAGCGCTGAGGCCAGATTTGAGTTAGTGTTAGATTCAGATTTGAGGACTTATGCCGTAGCGCTAGAATTTGATGCTCGGATCTGATGGTGTTGGTGGTTGACTTTCACTTTAGACCTTGATGAGGGATTTTAAATACAACTGTTGAACGACACTTAGTGTATTTTTCGACCCTGATTTCCCTTTCTTCTTCTTCGTTAAACCTTGATCTGTACTGTTCACCGAACCCTTCTCCGTTAGATTGCCGTCGATTTCCGCCGTGGTTTGGAGTAAGGCTGGTGGCGCTGAGCTCGTCTTGCTTAGTTCTTTATATTGATACCAGTCTGGAGTTGTCGATCGACGCATAGGAGGAGCGCGAAGGGAATTGCAGTGTTCGAAGAATTTTGCGACAGTTGACCCGAGAGTTCTTCAGTTCTTCTGGGCTTCTGGGTAAGTGATTCCTACCGTTACAAGCTTAGTTTTGGCTGTTAGAACCTTTGCTTAGTGGTCGAACCAGATTTGAGTTCTTGACCGTAGGCAGTGAGCTATAGGAGTCATATTTGAGCTAAGTTATGAGATGCCTTTACAGATTTGAGCTCCCAAGCAGTTGCTGTTGTGTTTGTCGAGACCAGTGAGGAAGCAGACTTGAGCAGGCTGAGGTTTCCGTATCCTGGTGAGATCTGTTGAGGTAGAATCTGAGATTTGAGGTACGAATTGAGCTTCTGTTAACAGCTTTGGGCATAAGCATGTTAGTATTTTGAGGCATGAACTGTGTTCTGTGAATTCTGTTCATTACGTGAACAGATTTGGCTCCTTGAATGATTATTTTGTTATGTTTTACGTGAATTATGCATGCTTAAATCAGATGAATTTAATTACATTCATGCATACATTATGAGCCTGAGATTTGATTGAGAACCGATTGAGAGCCACATTGAGACCGGCCGGCAGATGAGTCGCGCCTGAAAGGCACAATGCTATCATCAGAGTGGTGACCGACTGATTCGTCCTGTCTGAATACCACCGAGCTGTGATGGTTAATTGAGTGGTCAGACCTGAGTATCACGGACCGATGATTTCCTCGGTTGATTGGCTATGCGTGGTATACAGGCTCGCCGGTTATTTCCAGCTGACTCGTTGGCCTAGATGACCGATTCTTTGACAGCCCTCATGCATTTAAATGTTTTATGATACCGCACGTTTATGATTTGCTGTTTACTTAGTGCTCTTCGTACTGAGGTTTGACCTCGTATTCTTTTCTTGCTTTTGTGTTCCTTGGGTATGTGTTGCCCATTGCAGGC
The DNA here is from genome assembly GCA_001598015.1 of Dorcoceras hygrometricum. Classification (NCBI taxonomy): domain Eukaryota; kingdom Viridiplantae; phylum Streptophyta; class Magnoliopsida; order Lamiales; family Gesneriaceae; genus Dorcoceras; species Dorcoceras hygrometricum. The sequence goes on along the minus strand of KQ991104.1, from coordinate 193,409 downwards.
TCATCAGGTAACCAGGTTGGACAGAGTGGAGTGCCAACTGGTCGACCCCCAGTTTGATAGAGTCCTAGTGTATTTATTATGTATTGTACCGGGGGATGCCCTTAGTGTTACTGTATTTGGGGGATCTTTTGTGATGGTCCGTATGCAATAGGATCACTAAGAGATCAGCAGCAAGAGCGCGTTTAAAAGGCCTTACGAAATTTTGCTCGCTGCTGATATTACTGGAGGTGCAATACCTCGTTGTTCTTGAACACATAAAAATTCACGAAGAGCAGAGCACCGGAGACAGATCTGGTATGATTTAAAAATCATGCGGAAAATACCAGAACTGAATCCTATATTTTAAAACAACTCAAACAGATTTATGTACAACATAAATCTGTTCGAGACTTGTGCTTGAGTGCTGCTGAAATGTTATGCGATGCTAAGTAAAGAGCAAATGCTGATCTGTTATGCGTGCGTGCTGAGTTATGCTTATGCGTGAGATGCTAAGTGCTAAAGTAAATATGCAATACTGAATGAATAACAGAACACGATACACAGCATATTTGTTTCTGGAAGTTCGGACTTCAATGTCCTACATCTCCCCTTCTTTCACCTCGGAAGGATCCACTACTAGAAGATTTGATCTTACAACTTGTGTACAGACCCAATCCCACAACCAGCAGCTGTGAGAACTCCTAGACTCCTCAAATGCACAACAGCCGCAACTGTGTGACTGACTACATACACATGAGTTTTACGTCTTCGTGCTTGGACGGGAACTGATACAAGATTTCGAGATTCATTCAAATAGATGTGAATGAATCTCGGTGTGTGAGATTGATACAATGTAGCTCTCAAACTCTCTGTTTTTCTCACACACGAGGGACATGCTCTAACAAGCTAATCTAGACTCAGCAAACGACTCTCGTGAAAGCTCTTCTCTAATGGCGGTCGATTGCTTCATCTTTCTTTTCGTTTTCCCTCTTGTTGGTGCACTGTATAATCAATGTAATTCTGCCACAGTACTGTAGTTGCACCAACGTCGTCTCTCTTCCCGACGCTTCTTCAATGGCGCTGCCTTTGTATATAAAGCCTCTGTAGAATTTCTTCCCGTTGGACACAACTTCTTCCCGTATGAAATGTGTCTTGTAAAGTACCGACAGGGGAACAGTACTTGCGTCCTTTTCTTTTGCAGGCTTCTTGTCGTTTTCGCCATTTGAATTACGCTCAGCAGTTGACATCCAGCTTTGATAATTCTTCGTAAGTTGTCAACTGCTTCGCTGCTGAATCATTCCTCAACTGCTGCGCTTTGCTACTCCAACAATTCTTGCGTCTGGATTTCCTGTGACTGGATACTGTAGCTCGCGACTGGTTTAGTCTCTACACTTCGCCTGCTTCTTCTTTTCTTGCGTCTGGGAATCCATGTCGACTGGATATATAGCAACAGCTGATTCAAATAAGCTCTCGACTGGATGCTGCTGTTGCTTGCGTCTGGTTGTCCAGCTGGTATTAAACATATGCTTCCAGCTGGTATCTTGCGACTGGTGAATAATCAACGCAAAGTCTTCCTGCTGAATCTTTAGCGCAAGAGCAAAACGCCGTCGTATCAACTTATGTAAACGACATCGTTTTGCAATCACTATCTCCAAATAGCATCTGCTGGTGAACAGTAGCTTGAGACTGGATACACGCTACCTGCTGATACTTGCGACTGCTCTTTCAAACCATCTGCTGATGCTTCAACACGACGTCGCTTCATCTTATTCGCTTCGCTCCATCTGCTGATAGCCAACTGCTGATTGTGATGACATCAAGGCTGATGTCAACACAGCTGATTCCATGTCTTGCGCATCTGCTGATACTTATTGCGAATGCTCTTTCAAACCATCTGCTGATGCTTCAACACGACGTCGCTTCATCTTATTCGCTTCGCTCCATCTGCTGATAGCCAACTGCTGATTGTGATGACATCAAGGCTGATGTCAACACAGCTGATTCCATGTCTTGCGCATCTGCTGATACTTATTGCGAATGCAAAACGCTGTCGTATCAACTTATTCTACGCGACATCGTTTGTCAATCGTCCAACTCCAAATACCAACCTGCTGGTTGAAGCTACTTTGCTTGATTCTATTCCTACTGTAGCTTCCTGTCTGAATTGATGACGTCACTATGTCAACACAGCTGATTCCATGTCTTGCGCATCTGCTGATACTTATTGCGAATGCTCTTTCAAACCATCTGCTGATGCTTCAACACGACGTCGCTTCATCTTATTCGCTTCGCTCCATCTGCTGATAGCCAACTGCTGATTGTGATGACATCAAGGCTGATGTCAACACAGCTGATTCCATGTCTTGCGCATCTGCTGATACTTATTGCGAATGCAAAACGCTGTCGTATCAACTTATTCACGCGACATCGTTTTGCAATCGCCAACTCCAAATACCAACTGCTGGTTGAAGCTCTTTGCTGATTCTATTCCACTGTAGCTTCCTGCTGAATGATGACGTCACTGCTGATGTCATCTACGCTTTTACGCTCCAGCTGATTTTCATCACTCCAGCTCCAGCTTGCGATTCTTCTTCTTCTTGAATGGCGACTGTTAATAGATTCATCAACAGTACTTATAATTGCGACTGTTAACAGATTCGTCAACAGTAACTTGCGCGTCTTCTTCTTCGTTATATTTCTTCAGCAGAATCCTCAACTCATGTACCAGCTGGTTCACTTCGCTCTTTAGCACTTGCAGCTGGTTGTCATCGTTTCAGCTGGTTCATCATGCTCCAGCTGATTCAACTTGGCCTCTGCCTGATTACGAACAGCTGATTCAACTTTGGACGTCTCCATTGCTAATTCAACTGCCGATTCTATGAACACCAAGCCAACTGCTGATAGTTTATATTGCGAACCAACGGCTGGACAAATAAAGCTGCTGCTGATCGTCTTCTTCGTTCCTAAAACCTGTACGCTTAAGTGGAATTGTTAGAAACACAATAACAGGTTTTGTGTAATTCAAAACTTAATCAGGATCTGTCAAAACAGATCCAACATTTTGTATTGGAGTTTATTTGATTTGCCTGATGTTGTTGGAGTTAGATTTAAATCTTATTTGAGTATGGATTCAAGATATCAATCAACTACAATCCATATCACAACCATATCATCACTACAACAGCATAAAGAATTCGAAATCAGCAATACTAGCAAGCTTCCTTTTCAAAGATAGCTAAAAAATCATAACTAATTCAAACGCCGAACTTTCCTCAATCCGTCTTGGATATATATATATATATATATATATATATATATATATATATATCTACATATATATATATATATATAAGTATATGCATACAATCCAAAATTGAATCAATACATAACAACTACATAGGGCATCCCTTGTCAATGACTCGATATAGCATATATATAACTGGGACACTCAACTCCCACGGGTGTCAGGCCTCGTGCACAAACACAGAGTTAAACCACACAAACACTAGCGGAAGCAATAAAATAGTGGTTAAAATTTTGCTTTGGCCTGACTGAAAGATTACATAACTTAAAATAGTACAATACTCAAAATATCCCAGTTAATAAAATCCCTCAGTACAACAGTACAACATTCAACAGATACAAGCACTACAGAAAGCAACTGAAATACAATAAAGCACAGGGCATCCCCCGGCTAACAATGCTTATACATATATGCTATACGCTAACTGTGACACTCTAACCACCTCATGGGGCACCTCCATCTGGGTCTACTCCACGACCAGCACAGTAACCATGATAACCTGAAAACACATACACAGGAAAACAACACCAGTCCCAAAGGACATGTGGTCAAACCCCAGTACGGAGAGCAATATAAAACAGCTAACGAAAAGCAACAAGTAATATGCAAATGCTATGCATGAGAACAAGGCTACAATCGAAACACAGGGAGCCAAGGAATCTCAAAGCTGATCAAGAACAGATACAACTGAACAGCAGTACATCAGTGGCCATGGGGTGTGTGAGTATATGGGAGCTACCCACTCGTCTCAACACACGGCACCAGATGCAAAACATAGCTCAACCCGCTGTTACCCAGCTCATGAGATGTGGGAGCTACCCACTCAGCTCATAGTGGCTAACAGATCCCAGCAGGGAGATGAGGTACGAGAGTTACCCGCTCACCTCAACAGCATCCTGGTACGCACAGAACAAAGATACAAGGCACGGATACAACAGATCTGAGCTCAAGAGATAAATACGTGTATGCAACAGATGCAATGATCAACACAGAAAAATATACAATATGCAAAGCATACACACAGCAAGCATATTCTCCCATGCTCAATCCAAAGCTGTAAAAACAAGCTCACATCCGTACCTCAAGTCTTCTGTGCTACAATTACTACAACGGGGTCCCGAGCAATACAGATCTCACACCTGCTAAGCCAAATACAGATACTAACTAAGGGACAGTAACACAGGAATCACGAATTGGGAGCTACAAGCTCAACCCAAGTCTGTCCTACCGTTCTAACATAACAGAAGGCTCTAAAGAAAGCACAAGGTAGGATCTTTAGCACTTACCCAACGAGCTACTTGAACGGCAACCGAAATCCGGCGCTTATGCTAACAGACTACACAAGGGAGATGTCTTCACACACCTCACCAGCTTCAAGAAAGCGTCCAAAAGTAGTACTAGTCGAAGCGTCCTAGCAAGAGGAGTCCAGCGCTACCACTCTTACTTCAATCGGAGCTGTCTAACGTCGGCAATAGAAGAAGATAAGGTTCGATGAACAGTAGCTAGGGTATCGCGACAGAGTTATCTTACGGGAAATATTCTAAGTGTCGGGAATGAATACAAAGCAACAAAGACCAAGTCGTCTTATATACTCAAATCTGTCCATGCTTGCTGAACAGATCCCATCGACAACTTAAAGAACAAAAGATGATATATCCGCTCGTATCTGAATCTCTCAACAGATCTCTCTATAGCAAACAGATCTCGACTAACTCAAACGACGTCGCACCGCATCTACTGTCGCATCTAGACACGTCACCCGCTACTCATATCTGAATCGTTAGCGTAAGAGGAATCTGAAACCCAAAAAAGCGTCGCTCTCTAACACTCAGATCTCCCTCAAATCTGAAGACCAACGCTGCTCACAACTGAGTCTCACCCGATAAACCAAAACACTGCCGTTCCAACTAATCCAAACGACGTTGTTTAGCAACTTGATACCAAAAAAGCTAGCACACTCTCTTCTGTTCAGCGACAACAGATTCCATCACCACTGCTGAACGCGATCTCTCATCGATGACCAATAACACATCTGAACAGATACCGCAACAAAACTCTAACTCTCCAGATCTGTTCCAAGGACTTATACAAAAACCGATAGCTTCTCCAAGCATATCGACTCAAAGCTGGAGACCCAGATTCGTTCACTCAAATCTGAATCCAATAAAACCCGATTAATTAACTCAATAAATCCTTCTAAACTTTCGGGTCTCACAACGGGGCTCCACCAGCTGACTCATCTCTCGGACCATCTAATCTACCTGAAAACCAGCAGTGGTCAATCACACGGCCAAAGCAGCCCCAACAAGGTCAAACCTCAGAATGAAGATCAATCATAATACATATGAAATAAAACATGTAACTTATCATGTCGTGCAATGCATGAATGGTACCGAGAATCATCGGAAGCTCAAAGAAATAGCTGGACAGCTGACAATCGAACAGAAGTGGCCACGGAGCATGTGAGAGCGTGGTAGCATCCACTCGTCTCAACACGCAGTACCAGAAGCAAAGATAGAAAATCTCAACCCTCTAGTGCCCTAAGTTCATGAGATCGTGGGAGCTACCCACTCGTCTCATAGCGGCAAAACATCTAGAACAGCAAGGAGGAGAATAGCATGGGAGCTACCCGATCGTCCTCAATTAACCCAACAGAAAAGCTTCTTGGTACTAACATATCAACACCATCGAACACCTAGCAAAGGATAACAAGGGAGGACCCCAATATGAAATGCGTGCAGCAAAACTGAAAATTTGCTATAAACAACAACACATGTACATACAGCTCCAAAATCACGCATGCACAAAAATAGTATATCTCAGGCACAATCATGCGATATTAGGCTTAGCAAAATAGCTCACAGCCACAAGCACGACAGTAAACACAGATAATCTGTTCGAAAACGTAGCACAAGCACAGCAAGTCTATGACAGCACAACACACAACCACAATATGTTCACATGCTTATCTCAAAGCTATAAATACAAGTTCAAATTTGTACCTTGTGTAGATCTTACCACAGTACCTCAACGCAGCTCACAGCTAAAAGCAGAACGCACTCACGTCTCCGCTCAGGTCTCGGCCAACAGCTGAGGGCCAACATCTCACAGTAAAACCACAAGAGAGGTACTATCTGCCAAGATATCTAAAAATTCAGCTCTTCTTAAGCTCACATAGATCACGATCGAAGCTCTCAACTCAGAACTATACGAATAACAATAGACCACTATCTAGCTGAAAGGTTAATTCTAAGAACAAAAATAACATCACTAGAACACGGTTACCTGAACCGAAGCTCAACTCATCCAGAAATCGCGACATGCAGCTCTGATCCTTCCTTGTGATTTCCTCCATCCGGCCTCCTCTTGACTCCAAACTTGGTACAAAAATGTTGAGCTTGAAGAGTGGTTTCCAACCATGGTACCCTCGCACAAAAATGACCAGACAATCTCCGAAGATCTGGAAAATACTTGGTCGGGTAAACAGTGACCATGACGGCTTTGGAAAATATATGTCGGAAGATTCTTGAAGAAGTAAGGAGATGTGTGGTCTAAAATTACTAAGTTTTGGTCAACGAGAGAGTATATATACTCACGCTCAACATATCACGGCTGTAGTGAACCTAGATCAGCTCGGGCCTCAACACTGTATTTGGCCCAGGCAAAGCAGCTCAGCTTGCATGCTCAAACCAGCTCTCGCTCCCAATAGCTCAGCTCTCATTTGTTCAGCTTTTGCACGTTGTTCAGCTCTCGCGTAAGATTTAGCTTACGAACCACACTCAGCTCTCGCGCACACATATCGTGTGCTCTTCAGCACAGGATTGAAGATCAGCTCTCACCCAAATCTGGCCGCACAAAATCTTGAATCACGCACAGTAGTACAGATCAAACCAGGAGATCAGATCACACGGGCTCGGCATAGGGTAAACTGCACAGTACCATCAAGAATCATAAATTACCTCAGGTAAGATCGCACACTATCAATCATCTTAGGATGCTCTATCCAGCTTACGACAACAAAAACAGCTCGTGATGCTCTCAGCTCGCAGAACCTACTCTTGGAACAGCTCACGACATGCACACGGCACAGCTTGCAGCAACAGGCCAGATCACGTACTGGAAAACTTACACGTACTGAACAATTCTCGCCAAATATGAAACCATAAGCAGCTCCGGTATGATAAATACGAACAACTCAGACCTAAGCTGAAGACCACAATCAGCACGGGTCTAAACAGGACGTTACAACTAAGCTGATACCACTAAACGATGCGGCACAACACTCGCGATCTGAACATTCAGCTCAGGGAACCCAGAACATCCTATACTGAACTCAGCTTAAGCTCATAGAGCCAAAATCTCCAAGTTGTTCTCTACTACGATGTTAACCCCAAAACAGCTTGTGACTGTCAACAAATATCACGATCTTAGGTCAGCACAGAGCATTCAGCTCAGCTTACGATCTCCAGAATAGTAAGCGCTACGACAGCTCAGCTTGATCCACACAGCTCACGCCGATCAACTCAGGTCCCACTCATCCACAACAGCTCATTGCCCTTAGGCAAGTGTACACCCTCCAGCTCAGATCGCGTAATCTCTTTTCAGCTAGCAGTACGTATATCACCTTAGATTACTATACTCAGTAATCATCACTCAGTTTGTTATGCTCTATTCAGCTTTTTTTGTCTCAACCAGACCATGAAACGTTCAGATCAGCTCATGCACCAGGTTTCAAGGTACGTACTCATACCAGCTCATGATGGTCAACCTAGATCTCAAGGGTCAACCTAGCTTGCGATGCTGCGTAACTCCCAAAGCTGCATCCAGCTTTCGTCTACTTCCTAAACTGCTATCAACTCAGAGCACTTCATTGGACTTGTTCACATTACAACAATATCAGATCAGTTCACGTGCCCAGCATGACTAATCACAGCACCAGACTCACCTGTCAGCTTGCACCCGATCTGATCCAGCTCAGAACTACACCTCAAGCTTCTAAGCTGAACCTCTTATACTATAAAACCAGCGCACCCCGAACTGATACAATTCTATAGAAAGCACAAATCATCTTGCACTCCTAAGATCAACACAGACCACTCAAAAAGCTCTCACCCACCCGTGCTGGTCTAAACTAAAACCCAAGGCATCTTCCACTATCACCTTAGCACGAACCATATGATCATCTTGCATCCGAGCTGATCAACCTCTGTCGATACTCTCTAAGCTGAAATAACCTCGATTATTTTGCCACCAATATTTACTGATTAGGCTGTTAATCATCTTGGCTAATTATAGTCCTCACATTCTCCCCACCTTAAGAGATTTCGTCCTCGAAATCAAAAGCACAGTCTTCGCAACCAAAACAGATCACCTCACAGACTGAAAACAAATATAAAACTAACAACACATAGGGTAGAACTATGTAGTCAAAAAGGGTGAGGCTACTCTTGTCACCTCTAGCTTGCCACTGCTCATGTAACATCTTCTCTACCACACCAACTCCATTGCACCAAAACCCAATGTATGGTCTTATTCCTCAATTGTTTCTCCTTTCTATCAAATTCTCACTTGATAGTCAATACATCTTATGGTCTGGTACAACTCAACTTTATCAGTCCTCAACACAAAGGAAGGATGTGGCTCACATTTCCTCGGCTTATACACATGAAACTCATCATGCATCGGCAACAACTCAGTCGGCATCCGCAATCTGCACGACAAAGATCCAATCCGTTCAAAAAATGTCATACAGACTGATGAATCTAAGAGCTAACCTACCCTTCATTCTCAAGCCCAACACAATCTAGAAGTAGAAAGCCGCAAGAAGAACACGATCAAGAACATGAAAATCCAAAGATCCACACATTATAAACACAATTTGGCTTGTCGATCTCGCGTAGCCTTCGCTCTTGATCGAATAAGATCCTCTTGGTCCTTCACATGCTGCACAAATTATGGTGAAGACCACTGATTTTCATCAACTTATTCCAGTACAAAAGGCGATCTGCACTTATTACAATGCAAAACCTAGAAGGATGTCATCCCAACATCACTTGGTAGCTAATACAACACGAAAACTCTTCCAAGACAAGGAATTCCTACAACCACCATCGAAATCCATCGCTACTTCTCACAGCATACCTTCCAGAATCTACATGGTCCGCTTAGATTGGCCATATGTTTGGGTGGTAAGATGCTCTCATACCCAATCGAGACTCCAAAACTATCTGCAACCTCTTCCAACATTGTGAAGCACACTAAGTGTGACACCCGAACCCACGGGAATCACGATTTGGGGTGAAAAAAAAATTTTTCGAATAAAAGAAGGGCTAAAAGATAATTCGCTATAGGCTGTATTTCCTATAACTTGAAAGAAACTCGAAACACAAACCAGACGCAGACACAATACTATTTACGGCACCAACTGCTGAAACTTGTTTGCGGAAAAACAGAGTATAGTATATAACTTTGCAATTACCTGCTGTTCTTCCATCAGTTGTCGCACCTGCACCATTTTAAAAGCTAGTGAGCCTAAGGGCTCAGCAGTAAAACCTGGGTAATAACAATTCAAATATACAGGTGGACATCTGTTCAATGCATATGTTAAGGAACTTCAATGAACAATATCATTTTCGTAAACAGTTCAATAAACATTCAATGGCAGAAACAGGGGATGATAGCCCAGATTCTCATTGTTAATATTTTCAATATCATTTTCAGTTGATCATGGCATATAAGTTCCTCATGGTCCGTGTTGCACTTGATCAAATGACTTCGGAAATCCGTTCTAGCATATAGCTCATATGAAAGGGCAGCCGACATCTGGACGACTACTCACCCTTCTTAAATGGGTGACCGTCAACTATCTATGGCATAATCTAAAATAGCTTTTGTTCCTTAACAATCCTTTCTTTAAACATTCCTTGAAATTTCTGTAAATCATCGGGTTCCATCATTTTAAACATTTGCTTCCTATTTTAAAACTTTATTGAGTATCGAATTCGACTTTGGAAACTATCGTTGAAATGAAAGTGGTGAAAAGAAAACCAGTCGCAAGAGAATGGAACAGCGCTTATGAAACAAAACAGATCTCTGTTGTTCGCAAATATCGCTAAAATGAACCAGCTGGAATAAACAGAAACCAGCTGCAAGATCTCTTACTAAGACAATCGTATTTAAATGAAACGATGTCGTTGAAGTAAATAACAGATAGGATGATAAGACTATCTGCTGATATTTTATGACTTAAAGAAACGACGTCGTTAGCGCATCAATCAGTCGCAAGGAATACGCTGATCAACCAGTTGCAAGAAAAATCGCTAACACGTATATATAATGAATAGTACCAGTCGCAAGACTAATACCAGCTGAAATGAACAGTCCTTAGAAACGGATAAAGCAACTGCTGAACTATCACATTGGAATGCACCTGCTGGTGTTAACAAAGAAATACACCTGCTGGTTTTAGCAAAAGAATTGCACCTGCTGGTAACAGTGTACCAGATGGAATTTACGAAAGAAATACAACGGCTGAAATTTTTGAATAGGAATGCACCTGTTGATGTACAGTGCATCTGTTGATTTTATGAAAACAATGAAACTGCTGATGAACAAACTATCAGCTGATGAACAATAAAATATGCAACAGCTGAACATGAAATAGTGCAACTGCTGGTCACAACTACTGAACTCAAACAATGCGACTGCTGAAATCTAACAAAGGAAATGCAACTGCTGGTTTTTACGATAACAATGTAGCTGCTAATTTTCAACAAAGAAGTGCAACTGCTGATTTTAACAAGGGAAATATGCACCTGCTGATGAACAGTGCATCTGCTGGAATTTACGAAAGACACTTGTAATATCGAAACAATGATCGCGCTACCAGCCGTCGCCTATTAAACAAGACTTTATACTGATTTAACTAGCAACTACCGATTACACAATCATCAAATCCCGACATTACAGCAAAAGGAAGAACATTCGTAAATATTATAATAATGCAGCTGCTGAATCTTAACAAGGAGATGCAATTGCTGGAACAGAACTCGACATTTATAACATCAAAACAACAACTATGCTATCAGTCGTTGCCTATCAAACCATACTTTATAATGATTCAACTAGCAACTACCGATTACACCGTTATCAAATCTTGATGTTACGACTTTTAAGCTGAAGAACATTCATAATCGTTCTGTGAATGAACTCGAATCCTCAGTTCTTTGAAACATTCATAACTTTCTGGAAAACAATTTGGAAGCATCAATATCATTTCAAAACATCATTTTGAACCCATCTTTCCTTTCCTTTTTCTATGTTTAAAACATCTTAAAACATGAACTTCGAAACTTACAATAACATATAGGCAAGAAGACTCAGAAACATGAATATATGCTTTAAATGGTGAGTCAAGAAACAGCTTTTACTTGCCTTAACCGTAGCTTTGCAACAGCAGCTGATCCCTGCAGAATTCTTCCCCTTGAGCAACACACGAACTTCTCTGCAAATTACTTTGAAGAACACAGGAGGATTTCTTTGAAAATGATAAAGATCTTTTTTTACGATCGATTTAAACCAGCTCGTGCATCACTCTTTGGAGTCATCTGCTGGTACCAGCCGCAGCGCATCTCATTTCTGAAATTAATTAAAATCAGCAAATACATGACATTTAAAATTGCCAATTTGGCCCATGAGATCAATAAAATGCATAAATGTGGTCCTATGGATTTTGGGGCGTTACACTAAGAATCCTTGTCGAACCCTGTCGACACCGGCACACCATGAAATCTTGATACATTGTTGACATACCACCTCTTCATCTTCTGCAAAGAACCTGTCACACCAAAAGGACATAGCATGGGCTAAATTAAACTGTCTATCAACTACTACCCAAAACGTCTCACAACATTGGCCCAAACGAGGTAATTGGGTAACGAATTCCATAGGCATGTATTCCCAAATCTATTGGAGCACACCTAGACGCAGAAGCATAGGAACACAGCGAGACACCTCTCAAAAAGGGTACAATCAACCCAGGGACAATAGTAAAGCATTATCTAAATTGACTCCAGCACAGCATAGCTTACCAAACTACACAGTCAACTCAGACCGACACAACAAATGATCAGAAAGGACTCTATGATGTTTGTGGCATCCTAGTCCACCGATTTACAAAAAAATCTCGAAAGTACGAAGGAAAACATACAAATTTTTCAAATTTTATAAATTTCTAAGAAGACATACGATTCAAGGGTGATTGTGCAATAAAAGAAACGATTCAGCTCATACATGGACAAACACAAATCAGGGATGGCGATGGTAAGAAATAATGATAATTACTTAAGTTTAAGTCACACGGACTGGGAAACGATAATTGTAATAAGGTCGTTTCGACGTTCAGCACAAACAGCTAGCGATCTATAACAACTTAGTTTAAATCAAATCGCAAAATATCTTACGAGCTGTAACAACTCAGAAAGAAAAGATTGGAGTACGAATAATAACAAAGAAATCTTTTAATACAAATAGTTCGAAATTACTTTAGGAACAATTTGGACTGAAATGGTCTGATACAACTTTGTTCACAAAAGAGATGCGGCCTGTAGTAGCACGCAAATTCTGGCCCGTCGATAAACACACTTCCCCGATATGTTCTAGCTCGCGTAGTCCCGTTCTCAATGAACATCCTCAAATGCAACCATGAAAGCTAGTGAGCCTAGGGTCTTAGCAGGTAAATCCGATAAGCGCAAACTCTCCACACCGATTAAACATAAGATTTAACATAAAGGAAGTAAACATTAATCATAAATTTTCTTAAAATCTTCGGTTATAAATAACCTATTAATTTTTCTGTATGAGATTTGGCGCAGAAGCTCTCCTTGTTAGAGTAGATGCCAACTAGCCAACTTGTGGCGTGTGGGTTCATAGACTCTTGTATGAAACGATCTTTATATATGATATTCACATTTATTTATGGCATTCTTTACTTTTATTGTGTTGTATAATGATTAACAATTGCGTTGAGTAAAGACCTAGAATGCACTATAGTGTATGTTAGATGTGATAGTGGGTATGACGGCTATCATGAAACACATCTAATAGTCACTATGTATTCTGAACACGTTCCTAGTCGATTGGGCCGTCAAAACGAGGATAAGGCCGCCCGAGCTCGAGACTAGCATCTGCGATGCGAAGTACCATGTTTCATTGGTAGGGAACATTGTGATGTTCTGAGCATGCAGATGGATATTGACCTTGTGATCTATCAAACTACCCTCGTTCGGACTTTCCAAGTGGTTACCATTTGTCGAGTGGATAAGTCCGAGGTCTTGGTTGTACTGATTAGTCCTCATGACTCGAAACATCATTGAGACTCTACGTGATAGGCGTCTCACTTTGACCCATTTTCC
>KQ991104.1:149418-178967 GCA_001598015.1 Dorcoceras hygrometricum | reverse complement strand
GCCCGAGCTCGAGACTAGCATCTGCGATGCGAAGTACCATGTTTCATTGGTAGGGAACATTGTGATGTTCTGAGCATGCAGATGGATATTGACCTTGTGATCTATCAAACTACCCTCGTTCGGACTTTCCAAGTGGTTACCATTTGTCGAGTGGATAAGTCCGAGGTCTTGGTTGTACTGATTAGTCCTCATGACTCGAAACATCATTGAGACTCTACGTGATAGGCGTCTCACTTTGACCCATTTTCCGACTCACTTGGGGTCGTTAGGTGGTGGGATTGGGTGAGGCCCCGATGCATGTAGGAGTCGATGCATCGTTGTCGAGGATTCACCGCTCGCAGACATGCGTGGATATCCTATGTTATCTAAGGAGACGATAGTGTATAAATCTCTGGTCAGATTACTAGAAGTGTTTTTGGTAAATGGGTTTACCTAGTTACACTCGCGATGTCACTATTCAATCTCCAAGATGTGTGCATAGCTATCGGATCTATAACGACTCTCGATTTACCAATGGTCGTTGATCTGATCGGGATATATGGATTGAAGGGACCGTACTGTATGCTAACCATGACCAACTGGTTCTTTCAGTCACTATCAGTGATACCTAGGGGATCATGGGGCGATGTTGCTAGACGCTCTTACCATGATCCGATGGGCAAGTCCGGAATTGTGATTCCGGAGCCACAATGGTTGTGGGCCCACGGCTAGATGTATCCCTGAACCATTGAGGGTCACACAAGTACTAGATTCGAGATTCCCGAACGGATACTGAGCTCAATGTGTTGAGCATAGGAGGAGGATTTTAGGGAGTGCGACTTCCCAAAAGTCAACAGGTGTCAAATTGCAATTTCCAAAAGTTGGAGGACTAATTGCAATTTAGGGTTAGATGATCTGAAAAATTGTTTTTCATATCATAACATTCAGTTTTGGAAACTGAGTCGATCGGTCCGATCTGATCGGCGATCGGAGTTACGATGAAGTCGCAGCGATGGATATCGTCATTTGGACCCGGGCCCGCTGGGCCGGTCCAAGTCCATTGCTAGTCTATTTAATTAGACTTAAGGCTTAATTGGTGATAACATAACAAGTGATTCAGATTACACAACTCCTTAACCCTAACCCTAAAGCACGGCCGCCCCCTCTCCCTCTCCTCCCACGCCGCCGCCGCTTCCCGCCGCCGCCCGCCGCCCGCCGCCCGCCGTTGATTGATCGGACTTGCTCCGATCAGTTTTTCGAGGAGAATCCGTCCATGTTGATCTCGTCAGGCCTTCTAGAGCAGGCTGACGAAGGAGTCTCCCTTCTGGTTGTGGACCTGATTGACGAATCTACAGCCGCCTACCGTGAAGAGCCGGTCTTCTTGTAATTCCGGTTGGAGCCAGGCGCAAGTCGCCAGCAAGGTAATATACTAAGCGCCGTATGAATGGTTCGTAGTTTATAGCGCTGTTTTATTGTATTGAACGTTTCCCGGAGCTAATTTTAATCTTCCGCTACGCCGCCGGGAGACGGGATCCGGATCCGCCACCATCCCCAACAGTGGTATCAGAGCTATGGCTCGGATCCTTCAATAAAATGTTTCCATAATTGTATCTAATATCGATTTTCAGATTAAAACAAAAAAAAAAATATTTGATGAAGATGGACGCGGCGCCGCCGCGCATGGTGGCGCCCCACCGCGTGCATTGGCGCGCGGGTGATCGCGCGCTGGCCGCGCGATGGCCAGCTTCTTGTCGCGCGCTGGCCTGAGATTTCCCGCCGTTCCATGCGCAATTGGTTGCGCACATCGTCGGGCACGATGCGAGGAAGCTGCGCGCGGAGATGCGCTGGTCGCGCATCGCATTGTGAGGCTGCGCCGCGCAAGTCACGGCCGCGCGCGATTTGATGGCGGGGGGCGCCGCCCCCACGCGGGTCTCGGGCAGCCCATGAAGTTTTCGGGCTGATATTCGATATCGGGCCGATTTTGGTCGATTTTGAAATTTTTGAGATTTTGGGCCCAAAATTGTTTTTGGCCCAATATGATGCAATTAAAATTGCAAAATACGATTTTGATTGTAAAATATGATTTTATAATTAAATATGATTTTGTTGATTAAAATTTGATTTTATCGACAAAATGCGATTTTATTATAAAATGCGATTTTATGATTAAAATATGATTTTGCGATAAATAATTTGATTATTTAATTTATGCATATTAATTTGATTGATTGCATGATTGGGATGATCGAGAGCCATGCCCAATGTGTTAGGTGTATGCTTTAGGTTTTTATGATTTCGGTTGTAATATTGTTGATTATCATTTTATAAAAGTGGGTCTGTTTGTGGCCCGTTCCCACCCCTTAAAATGTATCCCTTATTTGTCATGGAAATTTATTGTAAATTAATAGACTTAGTGGGAGGACTTTTGAAGATGGTGGGCCCGATGACGATCAAAGATATTGAAGACCGAAGATCTGTAAAACCGGAAGCAAATGTAATAGGATTGCATTGCATATTACATTTCACCTAGGATTGGACCAGGTCAGTGATTGGCGACCACGTACCGCATAGCTCTCGCGATCGATCATCCCAATGTTTATATATGTGATATATAGTTAGTTGAATCCGCATGTTTTAAATATGATTTAAAATATACTGCATGAGACCAAATTTTCAAAAATAAAATATCTCGTTTTAAATACGATTTAAAACTAATATCAAGATAAAAGTTTATTCGATAAACCAAAGGGGATTTAAATTTGTTTAAATTTCCCTACCTTCCATCAACAATGGGTGTACGTCGATGCTACCCGTATACATGGCCCGACTCATATTATTGAGGGGGTCATGTATGCTGGAAAGCTGTCCACGCCATTGACAATTGTTGTGTGTTCGGTTGGAACTCCCTTTAACGTTGGCTCATATCATTGGGGACGTTAAGGGGACCGTCCTTCACGACTCAACATTGATGGGTCATCTTGACACGTGATAGTAAACGGCATCATATTATTGGGCCCTTACTGGACGTGAGGTGAATACATGGAGGTTGCACTGGTTGCAATCGGAAACTACCTTTTGGGGGTCGTGGTTGGCTGATATTATTCGGGACCATGATCGCTTGATTGGGCTCCGTGTACCCACTAAAGAAACCTGCTTTCTCGATTTCATTAGAGGGTGGTGAAATCGTTAAAATAATGGGAGGGTAATTCATAAAACTTAACGACCTTATTTTATGTCTTAGCGATTATTTTATATATAGTTAGTGATGATTGTTTGTTTTCTTTACAGTATAACTGCTTATATAATGTCTTCGTTCAAAAACCCACTCGCTGCTATACTGGATAGCAACAAGTTCATCGGTCTGAACTACCAAGATTGGCTCCGCAACCTCAACCTTGTGTTGGCTTCGGAAAAACTTCTTTATGCGATAGAGAAGAGTCCTCCGGAGGAAATCCCTGCCAAAATCAGCCCTGAGGTGCTGATTATGCTTCAACAATGGAGGGACGACGCGGTTAAAGCTCGATGCTATGTGATGGCGTCGATGTCCAGTGAAATGCAACGACGCTTTGAGAAGACAAAGTATGCTGCTGACATACTTTTTCATCTCAAAGAACTGTACGGGGAGAACTCTCGACATGAGAGGTTCACGGCTGTCAAGGAGCATATGACGAGCCGCATGTGCGATGGGACTTCGGTCCGCGAGCATGGGGTTCGTATGATTGGGCTCGTTGAAAAGCTGTCGGGCCTTGATATCGCACTTCCACACGAGCTGTCGGTGGATGTACTTCTCCTCTCACTACCCGCTGCATTTGAACCCTTTGTGGTCAACTTCAACATGAACAAGCTGGCAGCCA
The DNA here is from genome assembly GCA_001598015.1 of Dorcoceras hygrometricum. Classification (NCBI taxonomy): domain Eukaryota; kingdom Viridiplantae; phylum Streptophyta; class Magnoliopsida; order Lamiales; family Gesneriaceae; genus Dorcoceras; species Dorcoceras hygrometricum. The sequence continues at coordinate 175,134 of KQ991104.1, read as the reverse complement.
CCCTTGAAGAGGTGGTTAACATGCTTGTAGTGTTTGAAGGAACCATAAAGAAGGACAAACCCGTCCTCCTTATGGGTTCTTCTGCGAAGATGGGGCCCAAACGTAAGGGCAAGAAGCGTTCTGCCCCTGCGAAGGAGGAAAAGCCCACCAAGAAGCCAAAGGCAAAGGCTTCCAAGCCAAACAAGAGCGAGGATGTTTTCCACCACTGCCACAAGCCTGGGCATTGGAGGAGGAACTGCAAGGAGTACCTCGAGCAGTTGCGAACTGCGAAAGGTATGTTCTATATTGAAATAAATATGTCTCTTAATTCGACTTCTTGGGTACTTGATATCGGATGTGGATCTCATATCTGCAATGATTTGCAGGTGATGACAAGAAGCCGACGTCTTAGAGAGGGTGAGACCCACTTGAGGCTTTGCAATGGAGCAAGAGTTGCTGCAGTAGCTATAGGAGATGTTTATTTACTTCTGTCTTCTGATTTTAAGCTGTTATTGAGAAACGTTTTGTTTGTTCCCGAATTAATAAAGAACATTATTTCTGTTTCTATGCTTGATAGTGATGGATATTCTTGTATGTTTGCTAATTCGATTTGCAATATTTACAAGAATGAATGTTTAATTGGAATTGGGGAACACGAAAACGATTTGTACACCTTAAAATTAAAAGACGTTCCAACTCGCGATGTCGAAGCACATACCACACGATTAAAAGGAAACACGATAACTTGAACCCAGCACAACTTTGGCACGCTAGGCTAGGTCATATTTCTCTAAGTAGGATGAACAAGTTAGTTAGGAGTGACATGTTTGATCTGTCAGACATTAACTCCCTACCGACTTGTGAATCTTGTATTAAGGGAAAGATGACTAAGCAACACTTCAAGGGCAAGGGTGAGCGTGCTCAAGGCCTATTAGATTTGATCCATACTGATGTATGCGGCCCGTTTAGTATTGGTACTAAATACGGTCACACATACTTCATCACCTTTACCGACGATCACTCTAGGTATGGGTACTTGTACTTAATGAAGCACAAGTCTGAATCCTTTGAAAGGTTAAAAGAATTCAAGGCTGAAGTAGAAAATCAACTAGGCAAAAGTATTAAAGCACTTAGATCCGATCGAGGTGGTGAATACTTGACTGCTGAATTTCAAGACTATCTGAAAGAGAATGGGATTCTCGCACAGTGGACCCCTCCGGCCACACCACAACTCAATGGTGTAGCGGAGCGTCGTAATCGGACCTTGTTGGACATGGTTCAATCTATGATGAGCTTCACTAAACTTCCTACCTCGTTTTGGGGCTATGCGCTCGAAACGGCGGTAATATTGTTGAACAATGTCCACACCAAGGCAGTGGATAAGACTCCTCATTCCTAGTACTTTATGTTGATGACATTCTACTCATTGGGAATGATGTATGAATGCTGCAATCAACTAAAGTATGGTTGTCTAGTAGATTCTCGATGAAGGACATGGGTGAAGCATCCTATATTCTTGGAATACAGATCTATCGGGATAGGTCGAAACGGATGCTCGGACTCACCCAGGCCACCTACATCAATACCATACTTAAGAGGTTCTCTATGGAAGAGTCCAAGAAAGGACACGTACCTATGTGCCACGGGGTCACTCTATCTAAGTCTATGTGTCCGAAAACTGATGAAGAGATAGAGAGTATGACACGTGTGCCATATGCCTCGGCAATAGGTAGTATTATGTATGGCATGATCTCCACTAGACCAGATGTCGCATATGTTCTGAGTGTCACGAGCCGCTACCAGTCCAACCCCGGCCAATTGCATTGGACGGCTGTGAAGGATATTCTTAAGTACTTACGAAGGACTAAGAATATGTTCATGGTCTATGGGGGTGGTGAACTGAAACTGGAAGGCTACACTGATTCTAGCTTCCAGTGTGACGTCGATGATTCGAAGTCAACCTCTGGATTTGTATTCATGCTCAACGGTGGTGCTGTCTCTTGGAAGAGTTCCAAGCAAGACACCATCGCGGATTCAACCACTGAGGCTGAGTACATCGCAGCATCAGCTGCTGCTAAGGAGACGGTTTGGATAAGGAATTTCGTCCAAGAGTTGGGCGTCATTCCTGATGGAGTTGGTCCAGTCCCGGTGTACTGCGACAACACGGGTGCCGTTGCACAAGAAAAGGAGCCTAGGTCTCACCAAAGATCCAAACATATACTGAGGAAATACCACATAATCCGGGATATTGTGGCTAGAGGTGACATAGCAGTTGAGAGAGTCGCCTCTGCGGACAACGTTGTTGATCCACTTACAAAGCCCTTGCCAGGACCGTTGTTTGAAAAACATCACGAAACGATGGGACTACGTCTGATGAGTAGTTGGATTTAGGGCAAGTGGGAGATTGTTAGAGTAGATGCCCAACTAGCCAACTTGTGGTATGTGGGTTCATAGACTCTTGTATGAAACGATCTTTATATATGATATTCGCATTTATTTAAGGCATTCTTTACTTTCATTGTGTTGTATAATGATTAACAATTGCGTTGAGTAAAGACCTAGAATGCACTATAGTGTATGTTAGATGTGATAGTGGGTATGACGGCTATGATGAAACACATCTAATAGTCACTGTGTATTCTGAACACGTTCCTAGTCGATTGGGCCATCAAAACGAGGATAAGGCAGCCCGAGCTCGAGACTAGCATCTGCGATGCGAAGTACCATGTTTCATTGGTAGGGAACATTGTGATGTTCTGAGCATGCAGATGGATAGTGACCTGGTGATCTATCGAACTACCCTCGTTCTAACTTTCCAAGTGGTTACCATTTGTCGAGTGGATAAGTCCGAGGTCTTGGTTGTACTGATTAGTCCTCACGACTTGAAACGTCATTGAGACTCTACGTGATAGGCGCCTCACTTTGACCCGTTTGCCGACTCACTTGGGGTCGTTAGGCGGCGGGATTGGGTGAGGCCCCGAAGCATGTAGGAGTCGATGCATCGTTGTCGAGGATTCACCGCTCGCAGACATGCGTGGATATCCTATGTTATCTGAGGGGACGATAGTGTATAAATTCTGGCCAGAGTACTAGAAGTGTTTTTGGTAAATGGGTTTACCTAGTTACACTCGCGATGTCACTATTCGATCTCCAAGATGTGTGCATAGCTATCGGATCTATAACGACTCTCGATTTACCAATGGTCGTTGATCTGATCGGGATATATGGATTGAAGAGACCGTACTGTACGCTAACCACGACCAACTGGTTATTGCAGGCACTATCAGTGATACCTATGGGATCATGGGGCGATGTTGCTAGACGCTCTTACCATGATCCGATGGGCAAGTACGGAATTGTGATTCCGGAGCCACAATGGTTGTGGGCCCACGGCTAGCTGTATCCCTGAACCATTGAGGGTCACACAAGTACTGGATTCGAGATTCCCGCACGGATACTGAGCTCAATGTGTTGAGCATAGGAGGTGGATTTTAGGGAGTGCGACTTCCCAAAAGTCAACAGGGGTCAAATTGCAATTTCGTCCTCAAATTGCAATTTCCAAAAGTTGGAGGACTAAATTGCAATTTAGGGTTAGATGATCTGAAAAATTGTTTTTCATATCATAACATTCAGTTTTGGAAACTGAGACGATCGGTCCGATCTGATCGTCGATCGGAGTTACGATGAAGTCGCAGCGTTGGATATCGTCATTTGGACCCGGGCCCGTTGGGCCGGTCCAAGTCCATTGCTAGTCTATTTAATTAGACTTAAGGCTTAATTGGTGATAACTTAACAAGTGATTCAGATTACACAACTCCTTAACCCTAACCCTAAAGCACGGCCGCCCCCTCTCCCTCTCCTCCCACGCTGCCGCCGCTTCCCGCCGTCGGCCGCCGCCCGCCATTGATTGGTCGGACTTGCTCCGATCAGTTTTTCGAGGAGAATCCATCCGCGTTGATCTCATCAGGCCTTCTAGTTCAGGCTGACGAAGGAGTCTCCCTTCCGGTCGTGGACCTGATTGACGAATCTACAGCCGCCTACCGTGAAGAGCCGGTCTTCTTGTAATTCCGGTTGGAGCCAGGCGCAAGTCGCCAGCAAGGTAATATACTAAGTGCCCTATGAATGGTTCGTAGTTTATAGCGCTGTTTTATTGTATTGAACGTTTCCCGGCGCTAATTTTAATCTTCCGCTGCGCCGCCGGGAGACGGGATCCGGATCCGCCACCGTCCCCAACACTCCTTAGGTCGGGTCGTTTGATGAAGCTCATCTGATATCATGTCCATGGGGAATAAATCCCAATTTGTACTATGTGAAGGGGTGTATAGGTTCATCAACCCATGATCCTTGTCCTTTCTGTATGAAAGGGCACAATGATTCATCTGCCAGCGTTTACACCCTCCCTATGCCGACCGTCTATTATCCTTGACACAGGTCATGAAACATTGAAATTACTTCTGTTGGATATGTTTTTACAGATCAGAATCTAAGTTTTATTCACACAAAATCTGTTACCATTTGACTAACGGCTTTCGTGATATGTGCAATGCACTTGATTGAGGAAACAAAGAGATATCAAAACTTGAACAGTGAGGGGATGCCCAAGCTGATCGAGTTGAAAATATCTTTGTTGGTACAGTAAGGGGACGCCCGAGCTGGAACAACACTGTCTTTACCAGGTCGTAGAAGACTTCAAGCTGGATCACCAGCTTGGAAAAGCAGAAGAGCAGTTCAAGCGCAGAATCAAGCAGAGTTCAAGTGCAGTGAATGAAGCGCAGAATTGTTCAAGTGCAGATCAAGTGCAGCGCACAAGGGCAGTGATTGAGTGCGAAGCCAGGTACAATCACAGTGATCGAGTGCAGATCCGATCACAAGCGGGGTACAATATACCTCGCTGAACGACCAACTGAAGGACCAGCTGGGAGGTCAGCTAGGACATGAGAGTTGTTCTAATGAGAATACAGATTGGCTCGAGGTGACCCCCGAGGACGAGGAAGAATCTGCATGCTGGGGGCACTCGAACAATCTCCATAAAACAAAGCTGGCATACCCAAGAAAACAAGCTTGGAGAACAGCTCAAATGAAGAATTTGCTCAGATATAGGGAGCAGGTAAACCAGCTGGTTAAGGAAAAACCAGCTGTATAAGCTGATCAAGAGCTGATCCAAGAAGGAGGAACTCTATCTAGCAAAGTCATAAACAGTCAAAAAATGGGGAAGAAATTTGCCAGATGGAGGAACTCGAAGCTCTGAATATGATGAAGATCAGCTCAAGAGCCAATGAGAAGAGAAAATCAGAAAAGTTGCTCAAGAGCGGTTGCAAACGAGAGGAGAAGAAGAGAGCTTTGAACGGCTTGAAGAAGCAACCAGCTCCAACAAGACCAGCTCAGTGCAGACCAGATTGATGAACAAGTTGGCAAGTTGGTTAAAGTCAAACCAACTTAGATAGCATGACAGATGCTATCAAATCTACGAGCAAGAAGATTTGAATACAATGCAATACGACAAACACTGTTAAGTATTTCAAATGGACTTGCTTGTATTGTCTTCTCAGAACAGTGCTCACGTGATTAAAGTGAATAAAAGCCTGCGATGCATTTATTGACAAAGTACGCAAAGTACAACAGTGTCAGAAGGCCTTTCAACGTCTACTACTTTGTGTCCAACGGACAAATTTGTACGCCAGGCTATAAAACAGAGAACAAGCAGCTGAATGAAATATTGCTGAGAAGATACGAAGTCGAAACAGTGTTGTGCAAGCCAAAATGTAAACATCAAAAGAACGCACAACACTGAACATGGGAAGACAATGAAAAACCAGCTCGCACAGGAGCACTTCCCAGTGTGTGAGATTCAATATTTGAGAGATTAAGCATACACTGTAAATCTCACACACGATTCACTCACATATAATTTGAGAGAGCTGATTAGATTAGCTGAGTGAATCAAATCAAACGACTTCCATTGTAGTCTTTGGACAGAGACGTTAAAAATGTCTAGTTGTCTTTCGCACTGAGACTTTAAAGAAGTGTGTATAGTCTTTCTCACTGAGACAGTAAAGAAGTGTCGCATTTCCCACTGAGGTAGTAAAGAAGGGAGTTAGACACACGCAGCTTGTGGGCTGGTGTGCAGTGGTGTGGCTAGGAGTTCTTGCGGCCGAGGGTCGTCGGAGTGGGTTGCAGCGAGGGTCGTTGTAATCAAAGTCTTCTAGTGGATCCTTCCCGTTGCGGAAGAAGGGGAGATGTAGGAGATTGAGCTCCGAACTTCCATAAACAAATCAGCGTATTTCTTTACTGCTTTACTGCATCTATTCATACGCACTGCATATTTATAATTGTGTTTAAAACTGTTTAAAATGCTTTCGAATTTAAGAGTGCAGTTTGAGTTATTTCAGCATGATTTAAATTCATTACTCAATCTGTATCTTGGTGCACAGTATTCAAGAACACTGAGTTATTGCAGCTCGATCGCACGGCTTGTCACTTAGATGGTCTCAACAACCAGCTAGAACCAGGCTCTTGCACTACGCTGGTTTAGCGTCGAGCTGGTCATACTCAAAAGCTAGAACCAGGTTCTTGCACTTCCTTTAAACTTTAAGAAATAAGGCAGGGAAACTTCTGTCATTCATCCTTCGTGACCTTGCCATATATCATTAAAACACTGCACTATCATATCGAACACAAGCAGTTCGTTTTTGTTAAAAGACTCCATTTTATTTGAAAAGACTGCTGGGTGTACGACGGAACACAGTTGTAGATATTATGAAATCATCTCAGGATAGAAAAAATATCACGGCTTAGACCAGCTCTGGGTAGAAAACAGATCACGGCTTAGACCAGCTCTGGGTATAAAATAGATCATGACTTAGATCAGCTCTGGGTAGAAAATAGATCACAAGCGTAAAATAACTCGGAGAAGAAAACAGATCACGACTGGTTGGTCAACTCAGATTAGGGAAAGTCAACACAACTTAGAATAGTCAGGCGAAATTATGAAAGTCAACCCAGGTTACTAAGCTTAGGGTAATCAGACCAGATGGTGAGCTTAGAGCAGCACGGAGGGAAAAACAGGTCGTGCGCTTGAGCCAGCTCAGAAGATAGAAAGTATACCATGTGCATGGAACAATTCGAAAATTTAAAGGAAAGAAACAGTCAAATCAGATTAGGATAGCGATGTTAGCTCGCAGGTTCAACCAGCTCGGAAAAAAAGATCAGATGGTGAAAACAGATCATGAAGCTTACCGCAAGTGTAACTTGAACAGTTCGGGGATCAAACTACGAATGGAAATCATCAAACAATACGTACGAGGTTAGAATAACAACAGGGTACTTACAATTACTTGGAGAAGTTCAAATAGATCAGCTAATCTTATCAGATCATAATAGAGTTCCAACTAGACCAGCTTCGCCTATCAGCTCAGAACCTCATCCTTAGCCATCCAGCACGAGTACTAAAACAGCTTTGAGAAGTTCGAACAGATTAGCTAAGCATATCAGATCATAGTTACAACTAGATTAGCTTCTCCTATCATCTCAAAACCTCATCTTTAGTCATCCAGCACGAGTACTGAAAACAGCTTGGAGGAGTTCGAACAGATTATCAAATGAACCGTACTCTATAATTTTTTTTAAAAATCATGTGCGGAATAAATAAACTGAAATGTATGGCTCGTTCCCTTTAAAACATTTTCTCAACATCATTTTATAACATGAATAAAACCAATACCTCGAAAACATTAAATCATCAATGCTGCATAAAAATCAGAGTATGAAAAAGTGCGGAAACATAACATGTGAATAAAAGTCGGAAAAGTGTATCATGACGTAAATAAAGACATCGTAGCAGCCATGTGGTACTACTGCAACGGACGCTCAGAGGTCCTCACCGCCAGTCGTGATAAAGTCCACAGGGTCATCACCTGCACCATTTAAACCTAGTGAGCCTAGAGGCTCAGCATGCTCTATCTTTTAAAATAACAAGGTACATATACATAATGTCACATGCAAGCACATACTTCTAATAAAATAAAAATCAGAGTATGAAAAAGTGCGGAAACATAACATGTGAATAAAAGTCGGAAAAGTGTATCATGACGTAAATAAAGACATCGTAGCAGCCATGTGGTACTACTGCAACGGACGCTCAGAGGTCCTCACCGCCAGTCGTGATAAAGTCCACAGGGTCATCACCTGCACCATTTAAACCTAGTGAGCCTAGAGGCTCAGCATGCTCTATCTTTTAAAATAACAAGGTACATATACATAATGTCACATGCAAGCACATACTTCTAATAAAATAACGTTAAAACATGTATGCATGGATAATCTTAAAACCTTGTTCGTACATTTCATAACATATCATAACATATAACGTACATAAGGCATGACATAACGTAACATGAAAAACGTATGATTCGTATCAGTGAATGCGAGCGGGCGTGTGACTGATCAGTCGAAATAACCAACGTACGTGGCGGTGCGGTTCCCGACCTTACCTCGGGATCCCTCACACCTCTATGCTTTCCACTTCACCACGTCGTGATCACATGGATCCATAGGCTCATAATCATATATTAAAACAGGGGATCCCCGGGCCCGGTTACCCGGCTAGCTCCCTTCATTAAACTTTGCCACATCACTTCAATCCCTCGGGTTTTATTTTAAAAAAAAATCATGCCTGACCGTTTCGTAGAATCTCATGATGCGGGCATTTATTAAAATCATGAAATTTAAAAGCTTAGCCCGTCAATGTATATTTAATCCTTTCCTTTAAAATATTTACGTACATAAAATACTAGATATATAATTAAATATACATTCACGGGCTTCTATATTTTCTACTTAGGTGAATGACTGGTTCAGGAGCATGGCCCACTAACTCTAGACTTAACTTTAAAATTGAACTTAGTCCAAACTTTAAAATTCACCTTTGAAAATTGACAAAAATACTACAATGACCCAATTTTGATCCAAGTAAAATCTCATTACCAATTTTGACTTAAATTAAAATCCCATTACCAAGTTTGACTTAAATTAAAATTCAATAATCTCAATTTTGGCTTTAAAACTTAAAATAATGTATTAGGTCCAACAATAATAAAACGTTTGACTAAATATTTGACTTTAAAACATTTGACCAAAATAATCTTAAAATTGGACCCTTACTTTAAAATTTAATTTTAAAAAGTTTATAAAATACTCACTCCTTCACTTTAAAATCAAACATTAAAATTTGACACAAATCTCATAAATCAAATAAATTCTAAAAATACTGGAAAGAATCTTAAAATATGCTTAAAACATCAAATAAAGTCATCCACGAACTTTGGCAACCCCTAAAACTCAAAATCTAATTTTCACAAAAATGACCCGACGAGGCTCACTTCAAGCGACAAAACGGTAAAAAACATTAAAAATCCATTTCTCAACAAAATAACTCCCTGTTTTGACCCACATCACCCTAACTCACCCCACTAGCCACTGTAACAAATGAGACCAAAAAATAATTCATACATGACCAAGAAGACGCCCGCAAACCCACTGCCCGCGCGCAGACTACATCCAGGACACGTGCATAAAATTCATAACTAATTCGTTCATCGACCAAATCGCTTCCCGTTTTGATATGCATGACCCTAACTCAATGCTATATCTCCTAAAATCAACCTTGACCACTCAGACCACATAGAGTGACTTACCCGACCCCAAAAACTCTACTGTCGCGCACAGACGACAAGACAGGACACGTGCTGATCATAAAATTCATAACTAATTCATTCCTTGACAAAATTTCTTCCCGTTTGGACCTACGTGAACTTAAAGTGATGGAGTAACTACATGGACCACCCTTGGACCAAACCCTAGCCCCATGAACCGCCCATGACCGAAGCATATCAAGAATGAATCAAAGACGTGTTGAAAAACATGATGCATGCATGGATCTAAAACCGTAAACATAGATCTAATAAAAACACATACAACTCATGCACATCCTTTTAAAAAAACAGTATACTATGATTTAAATGGTGAGAAAAGAATAAATATTACATGTCTGACTTGAAGAAAATAGAGATCTGCGAGTTACCGACGTAGAGGACACGAGATCGGGATCGAACCGCCTTGGATCACCCAAAAGATGAAGAAAATCGATGGGGCTGCTTTGAGAGGGGGAGGGGACGGCCAAGTGGGAGTGGAGGAGGCTAGGTTTGCAAACAAGTTGTGTTATGAAATAATGGTAGTGCCGAAAATGACCCCTATGGCTTAATTAAGAAATTAAAAGGAAATTTTATATGCTTGCCCCTCCACTAATTGAAATGTTAATTAAAACTTTAAACATGGTTTTAAATCTCTAATTTTTGAAATAAAAGCCCTCAAACTTTAAAACACAACAAAATCCATTAAAACAGTCCGTATAGGCGAAAAACGGGTTCTCCTCCAAAATAATCATAAAAAACCCAATTTTCAGAAATTGTTACTTAAAAATAACAAATTTATTCTTAAAAATCCAAGAACTTAAAAATTTTAAATTATTTTCATCTCGGTCGTCCCTAGTCTCGTCCACGGGTGCGTAACTCAAAAGGCTGAAAACATGACATACATACAATGCACTATAAAAATCATAAATAAAATCACATAAAATGACATGTAATCATCTTAAATTATTTTTTCCCTAGTCATGCACTCATTTCTACGTATTCAGGAATTTCTAGGCGTTACAGATTAGCTAAGCTTATCAGATCAGAACAACGCTGTAACTAGACCAGCTCCGCCTATCAGCTCAGAACCTCATCACTAACCATCCAGCCTGACTTATTCTCTGGAAAAACACAGAGAATTCTACTTTGAAGCTATTTTCGTACAACCCAAAAATTTGAAAGAGATGATATCTCAACTATTACAGAAACTCTTCTGTCAAAAATTTGAGAACTTTAAAACCATTGTCAAACCCGTTGAAAGCGTACAGATCCTAACATCATTCAAAAAACCTTTAAACGTTAATAAAAACTCTAAAACAGAACGAAAACACAATGCAAGAAGCGAACAATAATATGCTATCTAGAAGCATGAAGAAACAAAGTTTACTTGACTTTCACTGAACGGCGGGTTGCAGAGAACAACTTCGTCTTTGGAATCCCCAACAAGCACAATCGAAAAGCTTACTTTGGAGAAAACCTTTGGTTGGTTTGTGGTTTAGAAAATTACCCCCACTGCCTTACTGAAGCAATTAAACAAAGCAGGGGTTGTCCTATTCAATGCACCAACAGTAATCATTTTGCTTAAAAAAAGATACTTTAGGCATGTTTTAACCCATGCGCCAACGATAATCATTTTTCTTAAAAAGGTACTTTATGCATGTCTTAACCCATGCGTCAACAGCAATCAGTTTGCTTAAAAAAGATACTTTAGGTGTGCCTTAACCCATGCCCCAACAGTAATCATTTTGCTTAAAAAAATAATTGCTTTTAAAAAAAAATCGTGTTTGGGTTCATTCTCCCAGGAACCGTCCGCGAACCACCCAAGCTAAAATTGTAGAAATCAGCTCAGGCGAAAACTGAATAAATGGAAAAAGAAATAGCAGTTTAACTCTTCAAAACAAATTAAATAACTCGTGGGTTTACGGGTTCTCTGGGCGTTACAACTCTACCCCCATTAAGTGAAATTTCGTCCTCAAAATTGAACTCACCTAAATAAACTAGGGTAAGGAATACTCATGTTTTATTCAGTCTCCCAAGTTGCTTCCCATTCTAAGTGATTTGTCCATTGAACTTTGACCCTCGTAATGCATCGATTCCTCTGTCTTCTGTCTTCTCTAAGAAGAATTCTCGCTGGCTCTTCTTCGTAACTTAGATCAGGCGTGAGTTGAATGGGTTCGTATGTGAGGATTGAGGATTTAGATTAGTGATTAATTGATTTGATTTGGGATTAATCACGTGTATTTTGAGGATTATGCGAAATAAATAAGGTTCCTGCTGATTCATCAGCCGCAGCGCTAGTTTAAGAGAGGAGAAATATCGATTTTTTGATGAAGTCAACGCTGGTCAACGGTACTGTAGCTCTTGCTGGTGGATTTTGAATCAGCAGAGATGACGTCATCGTGACGCAATGAGAGCTGCTGGTTTTAGTTTCGAGTTTGAGGTTGCTGCTGGAAGACGTTGCATTTAGCGTGAGAATGAATGAGGAAGTGACACGTGTTAGTCAACATTTTGGAGTGTTGACTATTGGATTCAGCAGTTGCGCTAGTGGAGGACGATCAGCAGATGGTTTGAGGAATCAGTCGCAAGAGCTGATAATAGATATGATGGCGTAGGCGTGACGTAGCCCTTTCTGTTGGTAGTAGATTGCGTTGTGATGGTTGCTGCTGACCAGCAGGCGCGCAAATACTATAATGTTGAGAAGCGGCGTCGTTTGAATTAGTTGAAACGCTGCGTTTTGAGCTTTTCGTTTGAGAGATCAGCTGTTGGTAGCAATGTTTACGTAACTAAAGTGACGTCGTTTGGATTAGTAGATGCGTCATTGTTTTGAGTGACTTCACGCGACCAACAGATGGATTGTTTTGAAGAGAGATCTGTTACCAGCTCTTGGTCGTTTTGCTTGCGAGAGCTGTTGTCAGCTGGTGTTTGCTACGGCGTCGTTTTGATAAGTTGGAACGGTGTCGTTTTGAAGTGTTTACGTGCGATTGCTTATTTGGTCGTTGCTGCTGAATTTAACGAAAGGAAAGAGGGCTGCTGCTGATAGATTTCAGCTGGTCACTTCGATTGATTTTAATGAATCAGCAGGCAAGGATTTAAGAGGTATTTATAGAAGTGTTGATCGACACTTATAATTATTTTGAGCCAGTTATTTCTTATCTCTTCTTCTCCAAACCCTCGTCGAGCTACTGTTCACCGTGACTTTCCACCGCCGATTTCCATCGCATCCAGCCTTTGTTTTTGACGTTCTTGGTGGCGCTGGACTCCTTGAGACTTTCTCTTTCCATTGATACTAGTTTGGAAGCTAGGAGCGACGAGTTGAGAAATCCCATAGGCCCTGCTCGTTCGTGAATTGCTGGTTTCGTTGAGCAGATTCAGCAGTTGTTTCTTTTGAGCTTTTGGGTGAGCATTTCTTGTAGTTTGAGCTCGGTTTTTAGTAGTTAATGCCTGCGTTGAAGTGTAGGATCGAAGTATGCTTCTGGCCGTAGGCTTAGCGTGATTTTGTAGCAGAATTGAGCTAAGATGTTAGCTATGTTGTAACAGATTTCAGCTTCCAGGAAGTTTTCCTGCTGCGTGATTTGAGCCAGGAGAAATCTGTTAGGTAATTCGAAGAAGGAAGGTACGAATTGAGCAGCTCTTAGCAGTTTTGAGCTTGAGCATGGCTATAATTCGATGTGTGAAATCTGTGGCTTTACTGATATGTGCTTACGTGAATCAGTTAATGTTTTGATTGAATGTGTGTACTGTTTTACGTTTAGGCATATTATGTATTGAGCATGGATATTGAATTGCATTCATGCATACATCTTGAGCCTGATTTACAGATTTGATTTGATAACCTGATTTGGGTGCCACGTTATGACTGGCCGACTGTTGGGTCGTGCCCGAAAAGTGCAACGCTATCATCGGAGCGGTGACTACTGGATACGAGTGTCTACCGCCGAGCTGTGATGGGCTGATGGGCCCCGATGATCATGGACCGATGATTTCCCGGTTGATAGACCGTGGTATAGAGGCGACATGATATGATTTTCCGGTTGTTGCACCGGTTTAGCTGACTGATTTCCTTTGATAGCCTCATGCATTCATAGCATTGATTTATAGCATGCTGCATGTTTATCTGCTTTGATAGCTCTTCGTATTGAGGCTTGACCTCGTACTTGTTTCCTGCTTTTGTTTTGTTTGGGTCTGTGTTGCCCATTTGCAGGAGCATTAGGTAATCAAGCTGGACCGAGTGGAAGTTCAGCTGGTCGATCCCCGCGTCCCTGAGTCCCAGTCTATATATGCTATGTATTGAACCGGGGGATGCCCCATGTTATCATGTATTGGGGATTTATATTTGGTTGATATACTGTTGTTACCTGTTGTGTTGGAGTTTGAGTCAACTCGTATTTTATTATCGCTATTTTGAATGTATGATTTGAAGTTCAGGCCATTGTATTTCGAAAAATTTTTAAGCCCTAATTTTAAGCTTCCGTGTTTATGCGCTTATTATGTGTTAATTGTTAGTAATTAGCACGGGGCCTGACATTTTTGGTATCAGAGCTTAAACTGGGATAAGCTCGATTTCTTTTGATCACACTCGAGTCTAGGCACAGAGTTTTGATTTGATTTTGATTGCCTCTGTGACTTATGTGATCTATTATCTGTCTTGTTGTTCTATCTGCTGTGAGATCTTACCTCTAGGCTTGTTTAGATGCCGCCGAGACGAGGAGGAGGTAGGAGGACTAGACGTTCTGAGGAGGAGTCTAGAGCGGGTAGTGATGACGATCAAGTTGAGGATGTCACTAGGAAGATAGGTGGAATGGAGTTAGTCTTAGCCCGATTTCAGCGGACGAACCCACCGACGTTGGCCGGTACTGAGGGTGGCGCTAGGGCTGAGGCGTGGCTTGTTCAGATGGAGGAGCTATTTGATACCTTGGAGTACGATCCGGAAAAGAGACTGAAGTTGGCAGTGCTGCAGCTACGAGATGATGCACAGCGCTGGTGGAGGAGTACATCTAGGATGCTTCGAGATAGTGGGACGATGCTCACTTGGGATGCTTTCTGTGAGGCTTTTCGACGCAAATACACTCCAGAGTCCTATTTCGCTAGCCGTGAGCGTGAGTTTGATAATTTGAAGCAGGGTGATATGCGTGTGGTCGAGTATGCGAGGCGGTTTTCTGCACTTCTAGTGTACATGCCAGCTGTGGCGAACCAAGAGCGAACGAAGAGGAACAAGTTTTTGAAGGGATTGAGACCTGACCTTTATCGGATGGTGCTGTCTGGATCCCCGGCGACCTTCATGAAAGCTGTGAACAATGCGGTGGATATCGAGGAGAGTTTGATGGATCCTGAGGCTCCGATACATCAGACGTCTGGACGTGCTTCTCAGCCGGCTCAGGCGGTGTCACAGTCGTATCAGTCTCCGCAGGGGTCACAGCAGTCGAGTCGCCAGCAGTTCAGACCTCGAGGGAATCAATTCAAGAAGAAGGGCCATTCGAGTTCTTCTGGTTCCGTGAGCTCTGGTTCTGGCAGTGGTTCTGGTAGTGGTTCTGGAGGTGTATTCTGTAGCCAGTGCGGAGGGAGGCACGAGACTTCGTAGTGTAGAGGAGTCCGAGGACTTTGCCATCTATGTGGTCAGCCGGGACATTTTGCTAGAGCGTGTCCTTCGATTGGAGGGCGGTCTACAGGTCAGTCGCAGCAGGGCTCCGCTAGTGGTTCTTCTCAGTGACAACAACCTTTTGCGCAGTCCCAGCGATCAGGATTTCAACCTCGTGAGCCGTCACGTTTTGGAGGACCTTCCCGACCCCTGTTTCAGATTCCCCAGCAGGCGCAGGCGAACGCCTTGACAGGAGATCAGGCTGAGGAGACTCCGGGCATGGTTATTAGAGGTACATGCTCTATTTATGATTATCCTGCGAGAGTTTTGTTTGACACTGGTGCATCACACTCTTTCATATCTGAGATGTTTGTGTTTGAGCGTGGGTTGAGTTCTTCCCCACTGTGTGATGTTGTTTCTGTGTCTACTCCTGCTGGTGTGAACCTGTGGTCCCGAGATGTAGTAGTAGATTGCCTGATTAGGTTTGATGAGCATGTTTTGGTGACCAATTTGATTGTGTTGGGGATTAGAGATTTCGACTGTATTTTGGGAATGGATGTATTATCTAGCTATAAGGCTACCGTTGATTGCTTCCATGGTGTGGTGAGATTTCGCCCTGATACGGGTGAGAGGTGGGATTTCTACGACACAGATTCGAGGTCGAAGATTCCCCTAGTGTCCGCTATGGAGATGTTTAGCCTGCTATCGCTAGGTAATGCAGGATTCATGATCTATGCACTTGATAGTTCGCAGGAGCAGCGATTAGAGTTGCGTGACATCCCCGTTGTTCGAGAGTTTCCCGACGTGTTTCCAGATGAGATTCCTGGATTCCCTCCTCGACGTGAGATCGACTTCAGTATTGAGTTGGTGCATGGTACCGCCCCGATTTCTAGAGCTCCTTACCGGTTGGCGCCCGCAGAGTTGAAAGAGCTGAAAGAATAGTTGAGTGATCTCTTAGAGAAAGGCTTCATCAGACCGATCATGTCGCCTTGGGGAGCTCCGATTCTCTTTGTGAAAAAGAAAGATGGCACTATGAGGATGTGCGTGGACTTCAGACAGTTGAATAAGGCCACAGTGAAGAACAAGTATCCTCTGCCGAGGATTGATGACTTGTTCGATCAGTTGCAGGGATCGATTGTTTACTCGAAGATTGACTTGCGCTCTGGTTATCACCAGTTGCAAATTAGAGACGCTGACGTGGCAAAGACAGCCTTCCGGACTCGATATGGGCATTTTGAGTTTCTTGTCATGCCTTTTGGATTGACCAATGCCCCTGCTGTCTTTATGGATTTGATGAATCGCGTCTTCAGCGAGTATATCGATCGGTTCGTTATCGTCTTCATAGATGACATCTTGGTGTACTCGAGGAGCAAGAGAGAGCACAAGGAGCATCTGAGACTTGTATTGCAGAGATTGAGAGACTCGCAACTCTATGCCAAATTCAGCAAGTGCGAGTTTTGGCTCGACAGGATTATCTTTTTGGGTCACGTGATTTCAGCACAAGGGATTTCTGTAGATCCGAGCAAGGTCGAAGCAGTGCTTAACTGGGAGAGACCTCGAAATGTTTCAGAGATCCGTAGTTTCTTGGGGTTGGCTGGCTATTATAGGCGGTTAATTGAGAACTTTTCTTCAATAGCCAGGCCTATGACGCAGTTGACTCAGAAAGATAAGAGATTTGTATGGACTGATGAGTGCGAGTATAGTTTTCAGACGCTGAAGGAGAAGTTGACTACTGCTCCTGTGTTGGCCCTACCGTCTGGCTCCGGAGGATTTGTTGTGTGCTCCGATGCTTCTCTGAGTGGATTAGGGTGTGTTTTGATGCAGAACGGGTACGTGATTGCGTATGCGTCTCGACAGCTGAAGCCTCACGAGACGAGGTACCCGGTTCATGATTTGGAGTTGGCTGCGATAGTGTTTGCCTTGAAGATTTGGCGGCATTATCTCTATGGTGAAGAATTCGTGGTGTACACCGACCACAAGAGCCTGAAATATATCTTCATGCAGTCGGATTTGAATATGAGGCAGCGACGCTGGATGGAATTGCTTAAGGATTTTGACTGTGAGATTCAGTATCAGCCTGGGCGAGTGAACTTGGTAGCAGATGCTCTAAGTCGAAAGACCCAGCCTGATATGTTAGCATCCTTGAGTATTTCGAAAGTTCATGAGGAGTTGAGTACTTCTGGTTGGCGATTTCAGCCGGGTGATCAGTATTTCTTTGTTTCTTCTCTTCAGGTGGAACCGCAGATCGTGATGAACATCAGGGAGGCGCAGAGGACCGACCCCTATATCCATGAGTTGAGGATTAAGGCGTAGTCGGGTCAGTCTGATGATTTTTCTGTTGCTTCTGATGGATGTTTAAGATTCCGAGGGAGTAGTTCCTAACCTGATTGATCTGAAGGAGACCCTCATGAATGAAGCACATTGTAGTCTGTACAGTGTGCATCCAGGCGAGCGCAAGATGTACCATGCCTTGAAGTCTCACTACTGGTGGGCAGGTATGAAGAGCCACATTTCTGCTTTTGTTGCTAGATGTCTGAATTGCCAGCAGGTCAAGGCTGAGAGGATGAGACCTGGTGGTTTGCTGCAGAGCTTGGAAGTGCCCCAATGGAATTGGGAGTACATCGCCATGGATTTCGTGACTCATCTACCTCGATCGAGTAGGGGATGCGATGCGATTTGGGTTGTGATTGATAGACTTTCGAAGTCAGCCCATTTCATTCCCTATGATGTGAGGTGTTCGATGAAAAAGATGGCGAAATTGTACATCGACCATGTGGTTAGATTGCATGGAGTTCCGATTTCAATAGTGTCTGACAGAGATCCGAGGTTCACTTCTCGCTTTTGGAAGAGTCTGCAAGCAGCAATGGGTTTTAGATTGGCGATGAGCACAGCCTATCACCCACAGACAGACGGACAGTCTGAGCGGACTATCCAGACTTTAGAGGATATGTTGCGAGCAGTGGTGATGGATTTCAGTGGTGGCTGGCAGGATTCGCTATCCTTAGTTGAGTTTTCGTATAATAACAGCTACCAGGTGACTATTGGAATGGCTCTTTTTGAGGCATTATATGGTCGAAAGTGCAGATCCCCGATTTGTTGGGAAGAAGTTGGCGAGAGACAGCTTTCTACACCGGAGTTTTTTCAGCACATGAAGGATCAAATTGACTTGATTCGGAGTAGAATGAAGGCTGCTCAAGACCGTTTCTCGAGCTATGCGAACAGAAGACGTCGACCGTTAGAGTTTGAGCTGGGCGATCGTGTGTTTCTCAAGATTTCTCCCTTCAAGAGCGTGATGAGATTCCGATTTAAAGGCAAATTGGCTCCCAGATTCGTTGGTCCCTTTGAGATTCTTGAGCGGATTGGACAATTGGCTTATAGACTGAGGCTGCCTGAGGAGTTAGCCGCGATGCATGACGTGTTTCATGTGTCAATGTTGAGAAAATATGAGCCGGATCCGTCCCACGTTTTGAGAACTGACGAAGTTGAGCTGGATTCTGCCTTGAGTTATGTCGAATATCCGGTGCAGATCTTGGATAGGAAGGAGAAGCAGCTGAGAAACAAGATAATTCCGTTGGTGATGGTCCAATGGAGCAAGCATGGCCAAGAAGAAGCCACCTGGGAAGTTGAGGAGAAGATGAGGCAGGACTGGCCTCATCTGTTTGAGCACTGATCGTGTAGAATTTCCAGGTAAATTTCTGGTTTTTGCTTCGAATTTGGTGTTTAGTTGGTACTGGTTTGCATGATTGATTGTTTTCTTCCCTGAGTTTGCCTTTGATTTCGAGGACGAAATCTCTTAAGGTGGTGAGAATGTGAGGATTGAGGATTTAGATTAGTGATTAATTGATTTGATTTGGGATTAATCACGTGTATTTTTAGGATTATGCGAAAGAAATAAGGTTCCTGCTGATTCATCAGCCGCAGCGCTAGTTTAAGAGAGTAGAAATATCGATTTTTTGATGAAGTCAAGGCTGGTCAACGGTACTGTAGCTCTTGCTGGTGGATTTTGAATCAGCAAAGATGACGTCATCGTGATGCAATGAGAGTTGCTGGTTTTAGTTTCGAGTTTGAGGTTGCTGCTGGCAGACGTTGCATTTAGCGTGAGAATGAATGAGGAAGTGACACGTGTTAGTCAATATTTTGGAGTGTTGACTATTGGATTCAGCAGTTGCGCTAGTGGAGGACGATCAGCAGATGGTTTAAGGAATCAATCTGCTGGTAGTAGATTGCGTTGTGATGGTTGCTGCTGACCAGCAGGCGCGCAAATACTATAATGTTGAGAAGCGGCGTCGTTTGAATTAGTTGAAACGCTGCGTTTTGAGCTTTTCGTTTGAGAGATCAGCTGTTGGTAGCAATGTTTACGTAACTAAAGTGACGTCGTTTGGATTAGTAGATGCGTCGTCGTTTTGAGTGATTTCTCGCGACCAGCAGATGGATTGTTTTGAAGAGAGAGCTGTTACCAGCTCTTGGTCGTTTTGCTTGCGAGAGCTGTTGTCAGCTGGTGTTTGCTACGGCGTCGTTTTGATAAGTTGGAACGGTGTCGTTTTGAAGTGTTTACGTGCGATTGCTTATTTGGTCGTTGCTGCTAAATTTAACGAAAGGAAAAGAGAGGGCTGCTGCTGATAGATTTCTGCTGGACACTTCGATTGATTTTAATGAATCAGCGGGCGAGGATTTAAGAGGTATTTATAGAAGTGTTGATCGACACTTAGAATTATTTTGAGCCAGTTATTTCTTATCTCTTCTTCTCCAAACCCTCGTCGAGCTACTGTTCACCGTGACTTTCCACCGCCGATTTCCATTGCATCCAGCCTTTGTTTTTGACGTTCTTGGTGGCGCTGGACTCCTTGAGACTTGCTCTTTCCATTGATACTAGTTTGGAAGCTAGGAGAGACGAGTTGAGAAATCCCGTAGGCCCTGCTCGTTCGTGAATTGCTGGTTTCGTTGAGCAGATTCAGCAGTTGTTTCTTTTGAGCTTTTGGGTGAGCATTTCTTGTAGTTTGAGCTCGGTTTTTAGTAGTTAATGCCTGCGTTGAAGTGTAGGATCGAAGTATGCTTCTGGCCGTAGGATTATCGTGATTGTGTAGCTGAATTGAGCTAAGATTTTAGCTATGTTGTAACAGATTTCAGCTTCCAGGAAGTTCCTGCTGCGTGAATTGAGCCAGGAGAAATCTGTTAGGTAATTCGAAGAAGGAAGGTACGAATTGAGCAGCTCTTAGCAGTTTTGAGCTTGAGCATGGATATATTTCGATGTTGTGAAATCTGTGGCTTTACTGATATGTTCTTACGTGAATCAGTTACTGTTTTGATTGAATGTGTGTACTGTTTTACGTTTAGGCATATTATGTATTGAGCATGGATATTGAATTGCATTCATGCATACATCTTGAGCCTGATTTACAGATTTGATTTGATAACCTGATTTGGGTGCCACGTTGTGACTGGCGGACTGTTGGGTCGTGCCCGAAAAGTCCAACGCTATCGTCGGAGCGGTGACTACCGGATACGAGTGTCCACCGCCGAGCTGTGATGGGCTGACGGGCCCCGATGATTTCCGGTTGATAGACCGTGGTATAGAGGCGACATGATATGATTTGCCGGTTGTTGCACCGGTTTAGCTGACTGATTTCCTTTGATAGGCTCATGCATTCATAGCATTGATTTATAGCATGCTGCATGTTTATCTGCTTTGATAGCTCTTCGTACTGAGGCTTGACCTCGTACTTGTTTCCTGCTTTTGTTTTGTTTGGGTCTGTGTTGCCCATTTGCAGGAGCATTAGGTAATCAAGCTGGACCGAGTGGAAGTTCAGCTGGTCGATCCCCGCGTCCCTGAGTCCCAGTCTATATATGCTATGTATTGAACCGGGGGATGCCCCGTGTTATCATGTATTGGGGATTTATATTTGGTTGATATACTGTTGTTACCTGTTGTGTTGGAGTTTGAGTCAACTCGTATTTTATTATTGCTATTTTGAATGTATGATTTGAAGTTCAGGCCATTGTATTTCGAAAAATTTTTAAGCCCTGATTTTAATCTTCCGTGTTTATGCGCTTATTATGTGTTAATTGTTAGTAATTAGCATGGGGCCTGACATCGTAGCTCAATATGTGCGAGGGACATGGAACATATTTCCTAAGAGCTGATACGTGAATACGTTGTGTACTGTAGATAGTTGCGGACGTAGTGCTAACCGATAAGCTAACGTCCCCGCTCTTTCCAGGATCTCTAAGGTACCGATGTATTTGGGTCTCAGCTTACCCTTTCTCCCAAACCTCATCACCCCTTTCATGGGTGCTACTTTGAGATATACGTGATCTCCCACCTCAAAACTCAGTTCACGACGGCGATTATCAGCATAGCTCTTTTGTCCACTCTGAGTCGTCCTCATCCGATCACGTACCTATATGTGGACCCAAATCAGCTCTCTCACCTACATCATCCCAATGACTAGGTGACCTGCACTTTTGACCATACAGAGCTTCATAAGGTGCGATATTTATCGAATCTTGGTAACTATTATTGTATGTGAATTTTACCAAAGGAAACTTCGAATCCTAGCATTCAGCAAAGTCTATAGCGCATGCATGGAGCAGATCCTCCAACGTATGGATTACCCTCTCATATTGGCCATCAGTTTGGGGATGGAACTACGTGCCGAAGACCAGCTTGATCCCCATGGCTCAATGTAAGCTCTTTCAAAACGCATATGCGAACCATGGATCCCTATCTGAGACAATGGAAACTGGAATCCCATGAAGTCTCACTATCTCCTTGACATACAGCTCAGCATATATGTTCAGATCGTAGGTGGTCGTTACTGGTAGAAAGTGAGCTGAGTTAGTTAAACGATCAACTATGACCCAGATCGAGTTGAAAACGTGAAGAGTTCTGGGCAGACATACCACAAAATCCATCGTATTGTTTTTCCACTTCCATTCTGGTATCAAAAGAGGTTTCAGCATCCCAGCTGGTCGTTGATGTTTGGTTTTAACTTGATGATAGGTTAGGAACTCAGCGACAAATCTAGAGATATCCCAATTCATTCCTGGCCATCAATATAATGTTTGCATGTCCTTATACATTTTTGTGCTTCCTGGGTGAACTGAATATGGGGTGGCATGAGCCTCTATCATGATATCAGCTCGCAGGGTATCCACCCGTGGAACCCACATCCTGCCTTGGTATCGCACAATACCCTCTTCTGTCATGTAGAGATTTCCACACTTCTCTTCATGCTGTTGTTTCCATTTTAACACTTGTTCGTCTTTCGCCTGTCCCTCTCGGATCTGATCTTCCAATGTTGGCTGAATAGATAGAACGGATAGCTTCGCAACACAATCTTTGGTAATCAGCTCCAATTCAAATATCTCAATTTCCATTTGCTAAAAGTCTCTGAAGTGAACCTGAGATAAACCCACTACTTCCTGCTCAATGCATCCGCTACCACATTAGCTTTACCAGGATGGTAACTTATGGTGCAGTCATAATCCTTTACCAGCTCTAGCATCTCGACAGCCTCATGTTTGCCTCCTTATGCACGAAGAAGTATTTGAGGCTCTTGCAATCAGTAAAAGATTTCACATTTCTCTCCATACAGAATTGTCTCAAAATTTTTAATGCAAAATCCACTGCTGTTACTTCTAGATTGTGTGTTGGGTAGTTCTTCTCATGAGTCTTAAAATCCTAGAAGTGTAGGCAATCACCGTTCGATATTGCATTAACACGGGACCCAGGCCCCGTTTAGACGCATCAGTGAATTGAACATCATTATCTTGTTCTGATGGCATGGCTAAAACAGGGGCCTCTACCAATGCTTGATTCAGCTTATCAAAACTCGCCATTGCACTCAGGGGTCCAAATAATACTTAACGTGTTTGGTTAAGGTCGTCAATGGGACTGCTAACTTAGAAAATCCATTTATAAAACGTCTATATTAACCCGTGAGACCAAGGAAGCTACGAATCTCAGTCACACTCTTAGGCACTGGCCAATCCCGAGCTGCTTCCACCTTCGCTGGGTCGAATTCTAGTCCGTTCCTGGAAATCACATGACCAAGGAAAACAACCTTCTCTAGACAGAATTCGAATTTGATAAACTTAGCAAAGAGCTGCTTTTCCCGCAAAAATTTCAATACTATCCTAAGCTGATACGAGTGCTTTTCTCTGTTACTAGAGTAAACAAGTATATCGTCTATGAACACTATCACGAATTGGTCTAGGAAAGGTTGGAAAACCCTGTTCATCAAGTCCGTGAAAGCTAAAGGTTCATTTTTTAATCCAAAAGGCAAGACCAAAAACTTGTAGTGTCTGTAGTGTGTTCCGAAGGCAGTGTTGTAGATATCCGGTTACTTAATCCTTAGCTGATGGTATCTAGTTCAGAGGTCAATCTTAGAAAACACCACTACACCCTGTAGTTGATGAAACAGATATTCAATCCTTGGGAGGGGATCCTTGTTCTTTACAGTCAGCTTATTCAGCTCTCTTTAATCTATGCATAAGTACTACCATCCTTCTTCTTTACGAACAACATAGGGGGGAGCAACATAGGGGCTCCCCACGGCAAAGTAATTGGTCGAATGAAGCTTTTGTCCACTAGATCTTAGACTTGTTCTTTCAATTCTTTCATCTCTAAAGGCGCTAGCCTATGTGGTGGTTTGGAAACAAGGGTATCATTAGGTACTAGCTCAATCGCAAACTCAATCTTCCGATCTGGTTGTAGTCCTGTGATGTCCGTCTGGGAATACTTTGGGAATTATGTTATTACCTCTACTTCTGACAGCTTTTGTCAGGCCCCGTGGTAATCAACAATGATTAGTAATACAATTAAGCACATAATCGCGGAAGCATAAAAATAGGGCTTAAAAAATTTTCAAATGTTTGGGCCTGAACATTAAAATCATCATTCAAAATATTCATACTCAAAATAGGATTTCCTCAAATCCAACAACAAACAGGTAATCAAATAAACTCAAAATAACAGATCCCCAAAATACATAGAAACTCAGGGCATCCCTTGTTCGATACATAATACAAATACACTGGGACTCAACCCAACGGGGATCTACTAGCTGAAGCTCCACTCTGCCCAGCCAGATTACCTGCAACTCCTGCATTGGGCAACACAGACCCAAGAACACAAAAGCAGGAAAAAAATACGAGGTCAAACCTCAGTACGAATAGCACTAAGTAAACAGCGAATCAAAAACATGCAGTATCTCAAACATGAAATGCATGAGGTGTTGGTCCCAGAAATAGGATCAAAAAGATAGCCAGCACTGATTTGACAAACAGTAAAAATTTTGCGCTGCTATAAACGAGCTGCAATAGCTCAAGGTTCTTGAACATATAAAATACAAAGAGCACCGGATACAGATCTGGTATGATTTAAAAATCATGCGGAAAATACCAGAACTGAATCCTATATTTTAAAACAACTCAAACAGATTTATGTACAACATTAATCTGTTCGAGACTTGCAAGTGCTTGTGTGCTAACTGTATGCGATGCTAAGCTGAAATATAAGCAAGTGCTGAATACTGTAAAGATGTTATGCTGAGTTATGCTAAAGTAAATATGCAATGCTGAAAGCTTAAAGAAATGGACCGATACACAGCATATTTGTTTCTGGAAGTTCGGACCTCAATGTCCTACATCTCCCCTTCTTCCACCTCGGAAGGATCCACTAGAAGATTTGATCTTACAACTCGTGTACAGACCCAATCCCACAACCAGCAGCTGTGAGAACTCCTAGACTTTAACAAATGCACACCAGCCGCAACTGTGTGACTAACTACATACACATGAGTTTTACGTCATCGTGCTTGGACGGAAACTGTTGGAGAACGTTTTGAGATTTATTCACCAATGGATGTGAATGAATCTCTGTGTGTGAGATTTGATACAATGAAACGCTCAACTCTCTGTTTCTCACATACTAGGGAAATTGCTCTATACAAGCTAATTCTAGCTCCACTGTCAACTGCAATTAAGCTCTCTCTAGAATGATGGTTGACAGCTTCACTTCAGATTCATTTTCCCTCTGTTGTTGTCTTCTATTGATTTTCTTTTCTGTGCAACAACAACTCTCTGGTTTTACAACCTCTCGAACACTTCTTCAATGGCGCTGCCTTCACATATATAAGCCTCTGTTTGAATATGGCCATTAAACTGTAGATTCAAATCTTTTCTGCGCTTGTCAAGGCCAAATTGTCGTCTTTCCAAATACGTACAACGCTCCTCTGTCAATTGTACTATTTCCCAGAATAGTACAAATCTTGTTCCCTTAATTTGAGGCAATTTGCACGACTCTATTTCAGCCATTGATTCTTTCCATCTTGAGCGTTGATTCCATTTAAAATAAGCTCAGCAGTTGACATCCAGCTTTGATGACTCTTCGTAAATTGTCAACTGCTTCGCTGCTGGTTCATGTCTACTACTGCTTTGCGCTTCTGCTGAATTCTTTGTCAACGTCTGGAT